>JAUTXW010003140.1:122500-544079 GCA_030620095.1 Kuschelorhynchus macadamiae | reverse complement strand
ATTTAATATATATATATATATATATATATATATATATATATATATATATATATATCTATATATATATATTTATATATATATATATATATATATATATATATATATATTTATATATATATATATATATATATATATATATATATATACATGAGACTGTTTGAGAAAACATAAAACAATAGCACTGTCTCTTTAATTTTATGCTCATTTTTAAGTAGGTCATTCTTTGGCGTATTTTATGAGAATTCATATAAACATGTTTCCTATAGTCTATGTTTTGTTTTGTCTTTGAGATACAGGCTGTCTTAATAAAAAGAAATAATTTTTTATAGATATTTTAAATATATTTCACGACGATTTTGGTCAAGCATTGCAAGTTTGATTGGATGACAAGGGGCTGAAAGTATTAGGATTATAATTATCCATTTCATGGCGTCTGGCGGAAGGGCAACATAATTCATATTAAAGAAAAAGTAAAGTATGCCACCGGTTTATAAAAATTTTTTATTTTAGTTTAGATCAAGAGATTAAAACTACAGTTTTTTGAAACTCGCCTTTTTTTGTTCTCTCTCTTTACTCTATATTTACTATATCTCAATAATATTAAGTTTTTCATTTTGTAACTTCCATCCAATGTTAAGCTTGTTTTTGGTATGCATTGGAGGGACTCGGCGCAAGGCAGAAATTAAAGAAAAATTAAGTAAAATTATTAATTGAAATAGTATTCAACACATTGATTGCAGAAGGAAAAGTTGATTTTTAAACAACGATGCCTGAAGTATACTGCATTTCATATAGAATTTACTTTAGACATTGCCTCCTTAAGAATTACATTGACTGTCATTAATTTAAGGCTGAAGGGCAGCAATATATGTATTGATTTGGAGAAAATGTAGACACATCTTCCTGTGTGACTATATTTTTGTATAGCTTGCATTTTCTGTAGGCTTGGTTCATTTATACTTATACTGGTTGTAATAGTAGTGGGAGGTACAACACAAAAGTCTATAGTTTTTACTATTTTTAGAAATATATTATATAGAGTATTAAGATTCTGGGGCAACTTAATATAGTAAGACAACTGAATTGCATTTATGTATTGAGTTGGTACATCTCGCTTTGCGAGTATGTTTTTGCATAGTGTTCATTTTCTGTTAGGCTTTGTTCATTTATACTTCTATATAATGTGTGTGTATTACATGCTCCCTAATATTTTTAAATATATGAACATTTTTCTAGGTTACTTCAAGAAATACAGTTGGGCAGTAGGATAATCCATTTTAGGGAGAAATTAGAAAATACATATTAACAGCTTCAGTATTTGGCACAGTATGTAAAAGGCGACATAATACTTCCTGCAATAACCTGGTCAGTTCCATTATAAATCTAAGGCATTTTAAAACCTATTACACACTTTATGGAAAGCAAAAAGAGAGTGTTGCAGGGTAGAAATTCGCACAGTAAAGACCAAATGCAAAAATCAAGGAACCTGCCAATTTTATTCATGAAGAATTTAACCCCTTAGCTGCTACACCTGATGGTAAAACACTTTTTATTATAACTATTAAATTCCCAAAATTCTATTTGTTTATTTAGACTTTTTACATATTAAGTACTTGACTAAACATTAAATATAGTATAAAAAGAAATCACATTTATTATTATCAGGTAATATAATTATTCTTTCAAAAGATAACATTTGAATCATATTAAAGCAAACTAAAATATTATTTTTATCTCCAACCATTTTTTTCTTTGCACGTATTTAAAATACACAAAATGTCGATTTTTTTATTAAAACACAATAACTAAGAATTTTAGGTCTAAGGTGTGGTACATCAATTATGTTTTCTTTCAAAGAACTTGTTAAATTTTTTCTGTTCTATTTTGAGAGTTCTGTAGCTTGTCTTAATAGTAGCTATAGTTTATAATTTACTTTTATATTTATGACAACAGTTGATAATGATTAAAATAAACATTTTTTTTTATATGCACTTTTCCCTTGCTTTTCTTTATTTGCTTGGGCCTTGCCTGAATCTAATGGACAACACCTGTTAAGTTGAAATTATAAATAAAATTATTTTCATGCTTTTCAGTTTATATAAACAATATTTAATTATTCTGGCTTTTTTATTACATCAAGTCCATCTCGCTAATGAAGCTAGTTTTTGCGTCTTTTTTTCCTACCAATTAGCATTAAAGAGAATTTGTTCTATATCATTACTGTTAATAATAGGCCAAAAAATCTATGTAAGGTATTTTGCCTATTACTAATATGTAGAAAAGTAAAATGCAACAAACCCTTCTTAAAAATTTGCTTACTATCTAGTATTAAATTAAAACTTCCAAAGCTTTTACAATTAAAGATTAACTTATACCTATTTTACTTGGGCCTCTTTTGTGTAGTACTGATAAAACATATTTAATTTTGACACAGAATTTAATTTTTTTATTTTGTTAGGTATGTATTAATTGTAGAGAACTAAACAAGGAAAAAACTAATTCTAGTTATTTTTTCTCTAGGTACAAAGAAAACTCCATATCACAAGAAAACTGTTTATTGCTACGAACTGTACAAGCCAATAGACCATGTAATTTTGAATCTCACCATCGATGTGTTGTTTGCCAATTCATACCATGTGGTATGTGTAGAAGCAATCTGGAGTGTACATTTCATAAGGACCATTTATCCGATGCTTGCCTCAGCCATGTCTTTATATTAATAATTTGTTTGTTCACCTATACTGGTATGATTTTCAAGTTTATTTGTTACATTATAGTACATTTATAAAAGACTTACATCAGAAAACTTGCGTTACCTGTTAAAATTGATATTTCTTTAAAAAAATTACAGAAAAATGGTCTTATTTGCTAAAATATGAAAAAGTTGTATTAGGAAAAGTTGTTTATTTTTTAATTTTACATATGCGTACCAAATTTCAGTCAAAAATTCCAATATTTTTTTAACTTTTTCCTGATTTTTGAAAATTCTAAAAAAAATAATAATTGTCTAACTAAAAAAAAAAGAGTTTTCTGTTAGTAACCTTAACATAATATTAATTTTTTATACCTAAATATTCCATAAACTGTGTCTTTTTTGGAAAAAAATTAAAATTGCTTCTCAAAAGTATGTTAAGCTTGATGCAAAGTTGTCGTGATTTTATTATTTTATTATATTATATTAATTAAAGATTTTCGATAGTAAATAGATATCTTAATACAAAAAAGTTGTAATTGACTAATTTAGGAACATAATCGAAATTTAAAACTATTTTTTTAATATTTAAGTGGCAGGGAACACAAGTCCTTGTACAAAGTTATAAAAATTGAAAATTAGAATTGCTGACCAAAATTTGACATGTAAAACTATAAAAGAAACACCTTTTTATAGCACTTTCTCCTATTTTATCAAATAACCACTTTCTCTGCGACTTCTTTAAAGAAATACCCTTTCTCTGCGACTTCTTTAAAGAAATATATCAATTCTGGCAGGGAACACAAGTCAGGTGACTATTCCCTCTAAGTCATTTTTCATCCTTAGTAAAGCAAAAGTTATTACCTATGTTAAATTTTGAGAAAGTGACCTAATAAAAAAAATTCCCATATGATGCGAACTTTTTCAAGGACACTGTATATATATATACGTACATATATATTATACGTAAGGTAAAGGTAACATTCAGCCTAATCTGAATGGATTTAAGTTAAAACCTCCATACTCCAATGCAAAAACAGCCAAACTCTTAGAAAGAGCCAGTTAATATATATTTTGTGTTTTTTTTTCTTTAACAATATATAAATATTTTGTTAATTAATTTCAAGGGCATAGGTTAACTCATCGAAAAGTAAAACTATAATTCATATCGGCGTTCCGCTCATTATATTGAGCTTTCTCAAGATATTTATTCTGACATGGTTCCAAGAAAAAAATTGAGAAAGCTCACTATAATGAGTGAAACGTCGATATGAATTATAGTTTTACTTTTCAATTAGCTAACCTATGCCCAAGAAAAAAATTAATAAAAAAAATATATATATATATATATATATATATATATATATAATAAATATAAATATTAAGTATTAACTGGCTCTGTCTAAGACTTTGGCTGTTTTTGTGTTCGAGTATGGAGGTTTTAACTTACTAGGCTGAATGTTACCTTTACACTACACTACACCCAAGAAAGTCAAACTATTCTCAGAATTTTATAATTTAATATACCTACTATACATTCGTAGTGTATAAGTTCCACAGTTTGATAGCATACTCATGAATACCCAGCCAAACTACAAAAAATATCTTTCAATTGCTACTAAAATGTTATCTTACATATTATTTATTTAAATGCTATAAGCAAAAAAAAACATAATTACTGGTTTGTAAGTTAGGAATATTTACTTTAGTAATTTTAGGATACCAATAAAAAATATGTTCATTTCTACTTTGGTTATATATGTAGTTCAAAAATAAAAACATAATTATTTTATATTTTAACCAACTCGAGCACATAATTTGAATTATTGTTTTTTTTTTAATCTAATCAATGCTTAAATATATTAATTAGACTACATAGTTAGTTCGTTCTGTTAGCAACTAAGCAACTACATTTTATATAAAATAAAAGATCTATTGGTTTCTTCAATAAATAATTATTACTGTAGATAGATACTATTTTCCTAATCTTAAAAATGTATATGATGATATTGTAATATATAAATACCATTTATGTAAATGCTATTATTTCCTAATAAATGACTAAACCACGAACAGAGTTTTTTATATTTTCTCTTGCTATCTTTTAGACCTATCAGAAGATAGAAAAATCCCATCAGAAACTTGCAAAACCATTTTTTATTTTTGTAAAAGCAGAACAATTTTCATTTTACTGACATTGCAATTCTAAGATTTCAAACTAAATATGTTTAGAATCTTGGGGATATTTTTTAAAATTTTGTATTTGAAATTTATTTTTTTCTGACCTTTATAACAAATTGTAGAAGTTGGAATCAAAATAAAGAAAAAACACTCTTCTACCCAGATATACCTGAAAACATTTCATGACTAATAAATTTCAGTGCTTAATTTATGTTAAAATAATTTGTCATGGTTCATAAAAAGCTGTTTGTAATTTTGCAAAAAAGTGTAGAAACAACATGCTTGTTCATGTTTTGTGCTATGGCAGAATTATAGTGCATTTAGGTACTTATTTTACTTTTAAATTCTATACAATTGTTCCTATTTTCTTAACAGTTTGAGGGAGAAGGTTTTCACCCGCTCAAGGCGTATTTTGTTTTTTATACAATGGACTATTTTGCATACCCGATATAAAAATGATGAACTACATTTGAGGACGTTTAAAAGCATGCAGGAAATTTTATAAACTTGTTTATTTTGAAATTAAATGTCCAGTTAGGTATACCTTACTAACTACATATATGAAACATCAATTCGTTTTCTTTGCGTAGGGTCAAATAAATCTATATATTTCTATTTTTTAGAATAGAACAATTTTGAGTTAAGAAATCCTTTCCAAAATTTAGTATTTGGCATAATTTTTTGTCACTAAGAATAGTTTCATTGATTTTTTTTATGTTACTTGACAAAAAACAACCAATAACGGTGTGAATTCTTATTAACTAAAGAAAAAGATAAAACTAAAATTTGTTACACGAACCCACCGTAACAAACTAAAATATGACCTAAACATACATTCCTCTTCCTTAATATCCCACATAGTTCAAGGAAAGATCGATTTTCTCCCTTAAAATACAAATATTGTTTAAAAAATTATGTTTTTCCATTTGCCCAAATCTACTGATTACTTAGTTTTTCCAACATGATATGTTATAAAATATTCTAAACGTTATTTAAAAGAAAAACCCTAGAATCTCATAAAAAATAAACGAAAGACCATGCGAGAGATAAATGTTTATTTATCTGACGTCATTGACAACACGCGATCGGAATTCCATTTTCTTTGACGTCATTGCGCTCTCCCTTCCATTAGAAAATATTGAAAAATTTGGGCCGACCTCTTGCGGTAGGGGTTCAAACTTTACCTTTTACCAACTGCAATTGCCAACCTAACGTATTCTCCCAAAAACATTCCAAGATTTTAGTAATTATCTTTGGTGATAGTTTGGAAAAAAACTACTATGTTTTTCGGATCAATTTTTTTTCAGAAATGTACCTATATGTATGCTCTCCAATTTGAGTATTTTGGAATTTGACGAAATTACTTCTGAGCATAGAAAAGCTCAAGGTTAGTACCACTATTGTTTTCGAAAAATTACTAGACATATAAACATATTTTTTTTTACTTTTAAAGGCTAAAATGAAAAATTCAACATACTCAATTTAATTTAGAAGTGTTTTAAAAGATACGTGTTAAACTCTCATCCTCAAATTCCTTTTTATAACTTCGCAGACTATCACAAAAAACAACCTATTTTTGGTCATTTTACGCGATATTTTCTCAATGCTAATTGACTGCAACTGCCCCCTTAATGATAAAAAAACTACGATTACAAGTTGCAATTGACATCTCAAAAAACGTTATACTCAATATGTATTAATAAACCTTTATACACAGTTCTGTTGGAAGGGGATTAAATCACTTTAAAGTTGTCTTCTCAATGTCTTATTATATTGAAATTATTATTTCCTGTTTATCTTTATCACAACAAAAACATTTCTGTAACCATCTTTCAAAACTTTTAGAACTAAAATTGTATTAAAGAATGATTTCTTTTGACCTGCCATGTTGTGTTCCTGACAAAAAGAGTTGTTTTAGAATTCTTCAAAAATATTCAGCGACTAAATAATTATTCCAACTTTCAGTCCCGGCTTTTAAAAAAAAAAAAATGTTTCAATTTTCCAGGATTTCAATCTTTTTTGTTTAATTTTTGGGTTTTTATAATATTGTAAGTCTTCATTAAACGGTTATTAATTAATCATTAACTTTAAATTCGGTTATTATTAAAGCCAAATGTTCATTTAAATTGCGTTTCTTCATAAAATAAGATATTTTAGTTTGATTTTTTTTAAGTAAGGACAGATGTTAAACCTAACTGAAATAGTCAGGAAAACAAAATTTACCTAATACCATTGAATTGAACTAATACTCTAGTAAAATCACTTTTTTTAGAATTCCTCCATACATGAAGGCTCTGATATTTTATGAAGTATGAAAACAAAAAATCTGTAACAGAATTTCAATAAAAAATAAACTGTTAACATTAGAAGAGTCTCATATCACTCTTGATTAGACTGATTAATCAAATTTTCGGTGTAGGTCGGTCTTATTTCTAACCTAGTGGGGTAATATCAATCCATCCAAAAATGTACGGAGTGGAAAATTCATTATGGTTTTGAATGTTTCCTCAAGCATCTTGTTCTCTCTCCTTTTGCCTCATTTATTCAGTTAACCTGTTTACAAAGTGCATTCTATTGCTAACGTAGAACCGAATGATTGCAGTTGTAAAATTTTCCTTGTGTTTATCACACCCAACAAAAAAAATACATATTTCTTCTAATTTCCCCAAAACTTCAAAAAGTGTTTCTTGATATATGTGATTTGCTGAGAAATTATGTAAGTAGACTCCAATACTGATATTAAAGTGCGTAAAGAATTTGAAGGATATATAAAAATTCCTTTATTTAATAAACAATCTTTATCCTTTTTATTTTTTGAAAGCAGAATCTGTTTGCTCTTCTCTAACATATCCAGATATGTACGGTAAGAGAAAGTGAGAAGTTCTCATAACATAAATATGTTTTTTTTTTAAGTTACTTTCATCATTTCTATCACTATGGTATTTTCCTGTTTTCGGCCTTTCGGAGGTTTTGCGTATGAGCAAGTGCTTATTAAGCAAATCATCTGAATAAACAGTCTCGTGTCATGATGATCGTTTGACACACAAGCACACCTTATCATTAAAAAAAAAAACACAAAAAATAATTATTTGTTGAAGTACAGTCGGATAAAGTGTAAACATTTTCTTCTGCATCTCTCCCTCATTCTTCTAAATAAAACAAGAAATCCTTAATAAACTAAGAAAAAACCACAAACATTAAAAATCTTAAATATTCTCTTAAAATGTTATTCAACGTCTTCTTGAACTCATTATCTCGATCAGTGTGGACATACTATACACACCGAGCACTTGGTTCGCAATTAACAGATTACAACTGAGTTCTTTATAAATTTCCATAGCGGCGGTAATCTTTTCACTAAAAAACTGAAAAAATATATTTTTTTTTACTTAGTTATATTGTTTTTACTGCCATACTCTGAAATAAAATTTTAATTTGTTTGTTTATTTTATTTAATTTTTAATTAAAAGTTGTTCAAGATCTATAAACAATAATTATTTTCGATATTTGTCAAATATAAACTTATTTAAAAATTGGCGCCGGGTCTGGATGTCCGAAGATAGCAAAAATAAACAAAAAAAATGATAAAAAAAATTTTATATACTTTATTAAGCTAAAATTATTAGGCCAAATTAGTAATTTTTGAAAACAAATCAACAGGTAAACAAAAATTTAAACAAATTTGAAAAATAATATTGTGGGATTGACGATCAAGTACCTATAAGGCCACAAATACAATCAACCTTAGACTAAGAAAGAAAAAAGTACGCAATTATGATTATTTTAGGAGCCAAGATTTTTTCACATTATAAATGCCGTGGCGACCATATTGTCGCATCTGTTCTCGGGTGTTGCTGTGGTAAACAATAATGAACCTGTATTAAACATAACTAAAAAAATATTGTCTGAAAATATAATATCCCATATATTTCGTCTATAGTAATTTATAAATATTTCAAAAAATAAGTACCCACTTAGTTGAAACTCCTAACAAGAATTTATAAAAGCGTGTAAATAAAATAGAATATTTTCTCGGATTAGGACAGGTAGGTAGTAAAGAGATGTATTTGACATTTGTAGTTGTATGTGACCAGAAGAAGTTTTTTAGTGTCTTTAAAGTGTTCTTTTTGTGTTATTAAACATGCCAAAACAGTGGCGTATATAGAAACATCATAGAGAAGTCTACATAATTGAAATTAATGAAAAATTTGCCAGTTTATTGTTTAATAAAATTAATTAATAAAACTTAAATACACTAATTATACTAGTTGTAGAAAATTCTTTAGTTGTAGAACGTATTTTAGGACATATTTCTGGTTTTGTGAAAAAATTAAAGACATGCGTGTGTGACATATTTAAAATGTTTTGGGAGTTACTAAGAAGTGGAATAAGCAATTTACAAAAAAGAAAGACTTTTTGAAACTTAATAAAAGCATCTCAATTAATAATTGATATTTGTAAAAACGTGTCTGAAGTATTAATACTTAACACAGTCAGAAATTTACTAGTATCAATCATTGGATAATAATCCTCTGAATGCTCACCATATTCAGTTAATCAAATTAGCATTAAACAACAATTTTAAAATTAAAATCCACCTCAAAACCTCTCGGAGAAATTGGGAATTGCCTATAAAATACAGACTGAGAAGTATAAATACATATATTTATATTTGGCAAATATTGAACTCACACCCCTTGTGCTTCTCTGCATTAGGATTATACTGAGCAGCTCGAGGGCAAACCCAAGAAATATATACATATTAAAATTTTATATCAGAGTATGTCAGTAAAAATAAACGACGAAAAAAGACCAGCAACTGAGACTATCCCAGGATGCAAGAGATCATGAATACAGAAACCCGAACAATGTTTGAAGAAGATATCATCGGTAGTGATAGTTCGAAAAGTTAACAACGTCTCTAGCAAAGATGATTATCCACTACCGTATATTAATGCCAACCTGAACAAACTTCAAAGGACCCGGTATATTTCCATCATCGATCTCGAACAAGGGTATTGGCAGGTTCCACTTTCCGAAAATAGTAAACCTATCACCGCCTTCACCATTCCCAGAATGGGACTGGGTGACCGTCTCAACAGTATAAGAGCTACCTGTGTGTGTTTGTGGGCCTTTACCACAGAAATCCAAGAGAATATAACCCGATAGTGGCCGATGTTCACGGAAGACCAACAACGTACCGGAAAGAATTGTTACCCTTTAATGATTTGATTTTGCATAAATTCTGATATAAACTGCCAAAAATACGCTTATTTTTCAGTACGTTTATAATAAAATATTCAGATTCAATAGAGCAGCTTTATTCAATTGAAGTCTTTTGATACAAAGATCCCCTTCTTTTGAATTGTAAATTTAACTTGTTTATTATAATTAAAAAACTAGTGTTACATTAAAATTTCTATTTGATGTTTTAACTTCTTTCATTTTCGTTTCTGATCAATAACCTATATGGTGCAAAGTCAACATTGTATAAGAGCTGACCAAGTATAAGAACTGATCTTGTGTGTCAAACTTTTTTGATAAAAAAAAAAACCGAAGTTCTTTTTCTTCCTATAGTTCTACAGCTCGTTTCAGGTCCTAGCGCCTCTCAGCTTCTGCCTCCAATTTTCTCTATCGCTCGCCTCTTTTCTCCAGTTTCTATACTTAAGAATCTCTGAAATCGCCATTGATCGCGTCATCCCATTCTCGGCCTTCCCCTGGGTGTTGTTACCTTCTTCTATTCTACGGTTCTTTCCGACCGACCCAGACATGCTGCTGCCGCTATACTAAACACAACAGAATTACTTTTATTTGAAGCAGCTAGGCAAGACCGGCATTGCTGTCGAGTACAAATCTTCCATTATGTCAATTTTTTGTTTTTTTATATTGGTTATCTCTATTGATATATCTGAATTGCAAAAATCGGGTTAAGTCGAATATAAGTCGATGGACACTTTAAAATGGAACATGCAAATTTTTAATCAAAATCTAAAATTACATATTCATAAAATAAATTAGAATAGGTAGTTAATGGCCAATTTCGAAATAGGTTTGCCATACATGTATATTACCTAGTAAACAGAGCTACAAAATTTTATAATAACTACATTTTACAGGGTGTCCAGTTTTCGTTGACATTATTAGCAAATATACGGGGTTGGTTTGCATTTTCCACTTCCCTACCTCAGTTACCTCGTGACAATGAAAAATGTATTAAGGATATGTTTATTTGAATTGAAATTCATGGACATAATTACCTTTTTTCTGTTGTAAGCTTTAGCTTTAAAGAAATAGATCCAAATTATATTTTACTTATTTATGGGACCAGTCTCATTGCCGCCCTTAAATGCAAAAAAAATCTCTTTGGACAATTAATCCGATGAAGCAAACTTTAGCCGTGTTTAGTAATTGGTATACACGTAATACTACATGTATTGGACAAACATACTTGCACAACCGCAATAAAGTATTCTAATTCGCTTCGAAAATTATTTGAATTTTGGTTAAAAATTTGCATGTTGCATAGAGGAGTGGCTTGCAGATATTTCAGCCTCATATATTATTTGTTTTTCTGATTGTAGTCGTAAAAAAACCCTCCAAGATTTTTTCAGAGTTCCTAGATGCCGAAAAACATGTTTTCTCAATTCCGTCGGTTTGTCTGTGTGTTCGCGGCATAGCTAAAAAAACTACTTACCCGATTGACTTAAAAAAATTTCAATTTTGGTCAAAAATTAAAGGTCATATGAGGATGACCTGGTAACATTTTGGAAAAAACCTAAGATGGTGAAACTAAATGGCGGTCTAGTGAAATCTTAAAAAAAGTACTTATCTAATATATCTTAAATTTTGCAAAAATATCAATTATTATGTTGGAATCAACTTGTAAAATTCTCGTACGAATCCAAGATGGCGGATTAATAAAATATTTAAAAATTCAGCCTGAAAAACTACTTAATGGACTGATTTCAAATTGTGTGCTATAGCTAATTGTGGTATAGGGGTCAACTAATAAAATTGTATTAATTCAAGTAGTCGCGAAAAAATCACCTTCTCAGGTTTTACATATCTTCACGTTAGCGTCCCTAGATGCCAAAAATTATCAATTCCGTCGGTCTGTCTGTCGGTCTGTTCGCGGCATATGGGGATTACCTGATAATTTTTTTGTAAAAATCTAATATGGCGGAACAATGTTTAAAAAAATGGTTTATTATTTGAGGTTAAGATCCAATAAAAAAAAATTTTAAATTGTCGCCCTTTCGCAACTTTGTTGTGGCATCCTCAGGACCAAATAAATCCTATATTTTGCATGAAACCCATATTATCAGTTTTTACCTACTTCGTTGATCCGCAGATATTAAGTTTCTAAATGGTTTTCGTTAACGATCATCTTGTTCTTCTTCTTCATTCCTGTTTAGCCTGTTACATAACAGGACTTATTGGCTTTGCTACGAGGCAGTCGCCAGATTGCCCTCCGTCCGTCAGAGTTTAAATCGGCGACCCTCGAAGTCGACCCTTTGGTCCAGTTTGGAGGCGTTATCGGTAGGATATCCGGATGGCAGCTCTATCCCGAATACCCCGAATCTTTCAAATACTTTAATAATTCCTCTTTAAATTTTTGAAATGCATCTAGGCTTCCACTAGGTGCCCCTTGAGAGTACTACTGATATCACGAGATGACCCTTTCTTTCAAGCTTCCCCTTAACTCCCGCCATCATCGGCCGTTACGCTAATATTCTATGTAGAACTGCGGCAGACGAACGGGATAGAATGCAGGAACAACTAGGCCTCACACGTTCACAGCGTATGTCCCTTTCTAGCGGGGTCGTAAGTTTCCACCTGAGCGGTTGAGTTTTTATGTTAACAACACAGAGGTCTGCATTCGACGAGACGAACCGGAAGACTGGATCATCTTGTTATGTTAGAGTAGTGTATTATTTGGGGTTAGGATCGAGCAAAAAAAAAACGAGTCTTTTTTTAAATTGTCGACGTTTCGCAACTTTATTGTTGACAAACAAAATTCTTTTTTGGCTTCTTTGCAACTGAATAAAAATATTTAACTTTAAATTGATTGAAGCAAATATTTAATAAAATTACATATCTCAACATGTAAACTAGTCCGTCTACAGAATGTTTCGATACATAATATAAACAATATTATTTAAGCAAGTATAAGAAATTATGTCATTTACCTTAAGTTTTTATAGACACATAGTAGTTGTACAAATACTTTCATCCTATGTGTCTATAAAAACTTAAGGTAAATGACATAATTTTTTATACTTGCTTAAATAATATTGTTTATATTATGTATCGAAACATTCTGTAGACAGACTAGTTTACATGTTGAGATATGTAATTTTATTAAATATTTGCTTCAATCAATTTAGAGTTAAATATTTTTATTCAGTTGCGAAAAAGCCAAAAAAGATTTTTGTTTGTCAATCTAAACGCAACAAATAATCTGAACACATTTAAAAACTTTATTGTTGTATCCTCAGAACACATATAGATCTAATCCTGAATGCAACTCATATTATCAGTCTTTACCTACTACGTTGGTCTGCAGATATTTCCCCAGATATTAAATTTCTAAATGGTTTTCGTTAACCATCCTCTTGTTGTTATGTTAGAGTGGTGTATTATCTGGGATTAGTATCCAGTAAAAAAAAGTCTTTATTTTTGACGTTTCGCAACTTTATTGTTGCATGTGCCCTGGCACATATACAGATTTTATTTCCTGCAGTAAACCTATATAGGTTAGGTTAATATATATATATATATATATATATATATATATATATATATATATATATATATATATCTCTTTTCTTGGGATGCGTTTTCATAAAATTAAAACGATTTTTTAATTATTTGTCATATTTAATTCAATTTGACGTTTCGACAGGTAGCACCCATGGTACAACCATCAATTTGTTGAAAAAAATTATTGTAAAGAAAATACGTTGAATTTAGGGTTAGTTCAACTGCTGCTAGGAATTCATTTAAAAGTAACACAGTATATTTTTTGATTTCATCCCATTTTTTTCAATTATGTTACTTGCAAGATTTAAGGGAATATTTGTGTAAAGCGATATGATATCCAAAGATACCAACATTTAGTTATTAGGCAGTTTGATGTTTTTAATTTTATTTTTAAAATCAAAAGAGTCCTTAATATAATATTGGTTTTTATTGATAACATTTGATAGAATATTTTTTAGGAATTTTGAGAGCTCGCTTAGCGGGGATTGAACACGACACTATAGGCCTTAAAGGTATACCTTCTTTATGAAGCTTTGGCAATCCGTATATTCTAGGAGGGACGGCATTATTTATTTTTATTTTTTTAGCAGTGTCAGGCGATATATATCCTTTTTTATCCCATTTATTAACTAATTCGTTGTTTAGTTTCTGTAAACGAGAAGTTGGATCAATTTTTATTTGTTTATAAGTAGTGTTATCATTTAGGAGGTTATTCATTTTGTTATTATATTCTTGGGCTTCCATTATAACTGTTTTATTAGATTTATCAGGTTTTAATATCATTAAATTTGGATTGTGTTAAGAAAGGTTTGAGTTTTTTTTATTTTTTAGTTTAGGCTTTTATTGCTTTTTTCCGAAAGATTTTTGTTTTGGAAATTTGTTAATATGTTACAATTTTTGTCCTTATTTCTTCTTTTATGGTAGTATTTAGATTAGTTATAGAGTTTTCAACGTTGCATATGATGTCCGGCAATGGCAGTTGTTTACAATTTTCCAAGGGTGCTGCAAAATTTGGACCCAAACTTAGTATTTCATTAGCATAGTCGGGAATTATGGTATTCGTTAGCTTTCTACCCAGTTATTATTTTTGTTAGGTGTGCATATTTTGGTGTTGAGTTTATTAATTTTTTTCAAGTTTCTTTCCCTTGTTTTTAAGAATAAGCGTTCAGTTTTTTTAACAATCGATTCTTTAAGTGCATTGAGAGTATTAACTTCAATTAATTTATTTAATTTTAATTCATGTGCTAATATTTCTTTTTCGATATTTTTTAGGTTAAAGTGGTATCTGTAATTAATAAATTAAGTGTTTTTTTCCGGAAGTGCTCCACCAAAGAATCCTCAAATTTACGTGTCATGTTTACATTTGTGAAAGAAATGTGCTTAAAATTAAATTTAGGAACGTAGGAATCAAATTATCGTTTTTGCACCTTAATAAGAAAATTCTTCTATTTTTTTGGCTTGCATATTTCGCTTGAAGTTTGGAATACATTTTTATGTATGAGGCAGCAATATTTCCATATGTGATTTTTATGTTTCTGTAGGAAAGCATATTTTCACCCATGCTTAATATATTGTTTCGCAAATATTTTTCTTGAACCTTCAAATATATATTGTAATTAGGTACTTCTTTTCTTAGGATGCGTGTTCATAAAATTAAAACGATTTTTTAATTATTTGCCGTATTTAATTCAATTTGACGTTTCGACAGGTAGTTCCATGTCTTTTTCAAAAATGTTTTTATTTTATTTTTCCTAAAACATATTGCAAAAAATAAACAATCAAAAATTATCTTACCATGAGACGTAAATCAAAAGGTCAATAACACCAATTAACATTTAAGCAAAATAAAATACACATAGCACATTGTCATTTTGTCAAACAAATACAAACACAGAACATCTATTGCAGACTAACTGAAATATATAGTGTAGGAATTCATTCTTATCATAATACTTTTTAGTGGCTACTAAAAAAATTTTTAAGCAGAGAATACATAAATTTTATAATAAAACAAATATAATTTCCAAAAAAATATTAAAAGCAATTTTTTAACATTACCATATGTACAAGGGTCCGAACAGATGAAGCATTTATTTGCCAAATATAACATAAATGTGGCTCATAAAGGTTTTAATTTTAGCGTTCTAAAAAGCAAAACACCCAATTTAAAAAGAAGCAACGTTGTGTATGAGATCCTATGTAGTGACTGCTGTGGAGTTTACATTAGCCAAACTACGCAGTATTTAAAATCAAGGCTAAATTCACATAAATACGACAAGGGAAACCCCACAGCGCTCACTAAACACGAAAATCAAACTAACCATAAATTCAATTTTTCCAAGGTAAGAATTTTAAAAACGGAATCTCATAAACGGAAAAGAGAGATATATGAATCTATTGCAATCGGGAAAAATAAAAATGCCATTAATGACAAAAAAGATGTTAATTTAGTAAACAAAAATTTTTTCAACATCTAAGTTCCCCAAATCTGTTTAAAATAAATAAATATTTAAATAATAAAAACTCTCCGGTAGCCACTAAAAAAGTATTATGGTAAGAATGAATTCCTACACTATATATTTCAGTTAGTCTGAAATAGATGTTCTGTGTTTGTATTTGTTTGACAAAATGGCAATGTGCTATGTGTATTTTATTTTGCTGAAATGTTAATTGGTGTTATTGACCTTTTGATTTCCGTCTCATGGTAAGATAATTTTTGATTTTTTAAAATCTTAGATCGTTTATTTTTTGCAATATCTTTTAGAAAAAAGAAAATAAAAACATTTTTGAAAAAGACATGGAACTACCTGTCGAAACGTCAAATTGAATTAAATATGACAAATAATTAAAAAATCGTTTTAATCGCAAGAAAAGAAGTACCTAATTACAATATATATTTGAAGGTTCAAGAAAAATATTTGCGAAACTATATATATATATATATATATATATATATATATATATATATATATATATATATATATATATATATATATATATATATATATATATATATATATATACAGTTTCGCAAATATTTTTCTTGAACCTTCAAATATATATTGTAATTAGGTACTTCTTTTCTTGGGATGCGTGTTCATAAAATTAAAACGATTTTTTAATTATTTGTCATATTTAATTCAATTTGACGTTTCGACGGCTAGTTCCATGTCTTTTTCAAAAATGTTTTTATTTTATTTTTCCTAAAAGATATTGCAAAAAATAAACGATCTAAGATTTTAAAAAATCAAAAATTATCTTACCATGAGACGTAAATCAAAAGGTCAATAACACCAATTAACATTTAAGCAAAATAAAATACACATAGCACATTGCCATTTTGTCAAACAAATACAAACACAGAACATCTATTTCAGACTAACTGACATATATAGTGTAGGAATTCATTCTTACCATAATACTTTTTTAGTGGCTACCGGAGAATTTTTATTATTTAAATATTTATTTATTTTAAACAGATTTAGGGAACTTAGATGTTGAAAAAAATTTTGTTTACTAAATTAACATCTTTTTTGTCATTAATGGCATTTTTATTTTTCCCGATTGTAATAGATTCATATATCTCTCTTTTCCGTTTATGAGATTCCGTTTTTAAAATTCTTACCTTGGAAAAATTGAATTTATGGTTAGTTTGATTTTCGTGTTTAGTGAGCGCTGTGGGGTTTCCCTTGTCGTATTTATGTGAATTTAGCCTTGATTTTAAATACTGAGTAGTTTGGCCAATGTAAACTCCACAGCAGTCACTACATAGGATCTCATACACAACGTTGCTTCTTTTTAAATTGGGTGTTTTGCTTTTTAGAACGCTAAAATTTTTATTAAGTAAATTAAAACCTTTATGAGCCACATTTATGTTATATTTGGCAAATAACTGCTTCATCTGTTCGGACAAACCTTGTACATATGCTAATGTTAAAAAATTGCTTTTAATATTTTTTTGGAAATTATATTTGTTTTATTATAAAATTTATGTATTCTCTGCTTAAAAATTTTTTTAGTAGCCACTAAAAAGTATTATGATAAGAATGAATTCCTACTCTATATATTTCAGTTAGTCTGCAATAGATGTTCTGTGTTTGTATTTGTTTGACAAAATGATAATGTGCTATGTGTATTTTATTTTGCTTAAATGTTAATTGGTGTTATTGACCTTTTGATTTACGTCTCATGGTAAGATAATTTTTGATTGTTTATTTTTTGCAATATGTTTTAGGAAAAATAAAATAAAAACATTTTTGAAAAAGACATGGAACTACCTGTCGAAACGTCAAATTAAATTAAATACGGCAAATAATTAAATAAATCGTTTTAATTTTATGAACACGCATCCCAAGAAAAGAAGTACCTAATTACAATATATATTTGAAGGTTCAAGAAAAATATTTGCGAAACAATATATTAAGCATGGGTGAAAATATGCTTTCCTACAGAAACATAAAAATCACATATGGAAATATTGCTGCCTCATACATAAAAATGTATTCCAAACTTCAAGCGAAATATGCAAGCCAAAAAAATAGAAGAATTTTCTTATTAAGGTGCAAAAACGATAATTTGATTCCTACGTTCCTAAATTTTAATTTTAAGCACATTTCTTTCACAAATGTAAACATGGCACGTAAATTTGAGGATTCTTTGGTGGAGCACTTCCGGAAAAAAACACTTAATTTATTAATTACAGATACCACTTTAAACCTAAAAAATATCGAAAAAGAAATATTAGCACATGAATTAAAATTAAATAAATTAATTGAAGTTAATACTCTCAATTCACTTAAAGAATCGATTGTTAAAAAAACTGAACGCTTATTCTTAAAAACAAGGGAAAGAAACTTGAAAAAAATTAATAAACTCAACACCAAAATATGCACACCTAACAAAAATAATAACTGGGTAGAAAATCTAACAAATACCATAATTCCCGACTATGCTAATGAAATACTAAGTTTGGGTTCAAATTTTGCAGCACCCTTGGAAAATGTAAACAACTGCCATTGCCGGACATCATATGCAACGTTGAAAACTCTATATCTAATCTAAATACTACCATCAAAGAAGAAATAAGGACAAAAACTTGTAACATATTAACAAATTACCAAAACAAAAATCTTTCGGAAAAAAGCAATAAAAGCCTAAACCAAAAAATAAAAAAAACTCAAACCTTTCTTAACACAATCCAAATTTAATGATATTAAAACCTGATAAATCTAATAAAACAGTTATAATGGAAGCCCAAGAATATAATAACAAAATGAATAGCCTCCTAAATGATAACACTACTTATAAACAAATAAAAATTGATCCAACTTCTCGATTACAGAAACTAAACAACGAATTAGTTAATAAATGGGATAAAAAAGGATATATATCGCCTGACACTGCTAAAAAAATAAAAATAAATAATGCCGTCCCTCCTAGAATATACGGATTGCCAAAGCTTCATAAAGAAGGTATACCTTTAAGGCCTATAGTGTCATGTGTTCAATCCCCGCTAAGCGAGCTCTCAAAATTCCTAAAAAATATTCTATCAAATGTTATCAATAAAAACCAATATTATATTAAGGACTCTTTTGATTTTAAAAATAAAATTAAAAACATCAAACTGCCTAATAACTAAATGTTGGTATCTTTGGATGTCAAATCGGTTTACACAAATATTCCCTTAAATCGTGCAACTAACATAATTGAAAAAAATGGGATGAAATCAAAAAATATACTGTGTTACCTTTAAATGAATTCCTAGCAGCAGTTGAACTAACCCTAAATTCAACGTATTTTCTATATATATATAAGGTTTCATTCCGGGTATACATCCGTTCACTACTAGAGTCTCTATTCGGACGCGAGAAAGAAAGCTTCGACAATGCCAAATTGATTTTGGCGAAACGTCAGCAAAACTGTTCTTTTTCAGAACGACAGTAGTGAACGGATGTACTGGGTGTCCCAAATTCGAAGGTGACCATTGGGATCTTGGAAACCGTAAGAGATACGAAAAAGTTTAAATTATGGCAAAGTTGCGTATTTTGGTGCTCAATAAAATGCCGTTTGGAAATTGAAAAAATTCCGACTAATTTCGGAGATAACCGAAAAAAACCGAAAGTTCAAATTTTTTTATTTATTTTCTGACTTTATTTAAAGAGATATTGCAAAACAAATTGCACTTTTTCATTGCCACTTTTTTAGTTTTTTAAAGTGGCGTTATTACTTTTTTGATTTGACGTTTCGGTTTTTCGGATCCATCATCAAGTTCATTTTTTTAAATACGGACCTGGATTTTTTATTTCAAATTTCGAAAGAGCTCGAAATTCTAAGCACAACAATATATCACACATATTATTTCAATAAATTATAAGGCTTTAAAATTAATAAAAACAAAATTTAATGTTAAAAAACGTTAGGTGGCTATGAAACAAAAAAAAAACATCTGATTATTATTTTGAGTTACGTTACTATGGTGATTTACAGTGACATTTTCTTTTATCGTTTTTATTATTTATTGTGCGTTATAACTAATAAAAAATGTTTACCAAATTAGAAAAACGTGATATGCTACGAATTTATTACAAATTAAATCGAAACTCTAGACTTTCAAGTCAAGAATATTTTATTCAATATCCCGAGCGAAGACAGCCTCATGAAAATTATTTTGCTAAACTTGATACCAACTTGTTACAATTTGGAAGCTTTAACAAACCTAGAAATAAATATGGTCGTAGAGTTGATGAAAATGAAGAGGAAAACATCATTAATACGGTAAAATAATAAAGTTTTAATTTAAATTCATATCTTATACTTTTTTTTCATTTAAGGTCAATAATGCTCCTAGGGGGTCAACTAGGTTTTACGAAAATGAGTTGCAAATACCTAGAATGCGAATATGGCGCACATTACAAGCCAATAAGTATCGACCATACAAAATTCACCTTAGTCAAAAACTTAGACCAGGTGACGATATCCGACGAATGGATTTTTGTAACTGGCTTCAAAATAAATGTGAGGAAGATAACAATTTTTTATCTAAAGTAATTTGGACTGACGAGTGTAATTTTACAACCTATGGAATCTTTAACCGACATAATGAGCATTATTGGTCGGTAGATAACCCTCATCAACATCAGGAAGTAAGAGCACAAGGAAGAGTATCTTTCAATGTATGGGTCGGGATGTGGCGCAATAAAATTCTAGGTCCAATAATATATGAAGGTACCCTAACGTCAAATAGATATCGCGAATTAATATTAGAAAACGTTGTTGAACTGCTCGAAAACGAGCCACTAAATATTTTGCAACAGTTGTGGTGGCAGCAGGATGGTGCACCACCGCATAATGGACGTGAAGTTGCACAATTTTTAGATGCCTTGTTTCCAAATAAATGGATCGGAAATACTGGACCTATGCGATGGCCTGCGAGAAGTCCTGATCTTAATACGTTGGATTACTTCTTATGGGGGTTTCTACAAAATCGTTTATATCGCAATATACCCGATAACATTAACCAACTTCAAGAAAATTTAATTAGGGAGGTTAGAGCCATTCCTGCTAGAACCATACAACGGGCGATATTAAAAATTCGTAGACTTGCAGCAAAATGCAAAAAAAATCAAAAAAGTAATAACGCCACTTTAAAAAACTAAAGAAGTGGCAATGAAAAAGTGCAATTTGTTTTGTAATATCTCTTTAAATAAAGTCAGCAGAAAATAAATAAAAAAATTTGAACTTTCGGTTTTTTTCGGTTATCTCCGAAATTAGTCGGAATTTTTTCAATTTCCAAACGGCATTTTATTGAGCACCAAAATACGCAACTTTGCCATAATTTAAACTTTTTCGTATCTCTTACGGTTTCCAAGATCCCAATGGTCACCTTCGAATTTGGGACACCCCGTACACCCGAAATGAACACACATTGTATTTTTCCATCCGTGAATTACTAAGAATCAACGGTTTTCAGGATATTATCGTGCTTTCTTTTCAGATCAACCATAAGATCCAAAGGCCGGGTGATGAAAGAAAATAGTGATTTATTTACAAAATTTCATCTTAGCAACAACCATTGAAAAAATTAATAAAATTCTAATTAATTTTACTCAATTGTTTAAGAGAATAAATGCAAAAAACAATTTGGTGGATTTTCCGATCTCTCCCCTAAATTTTGAGAAATCAATTTTTTTAGTAAAATTTTGATTAATTTTATGTTTTACCCTGTAACTTTATTACTTAAAAACAACTGAGGTTTCATTTTTACACAAATGTGGTAAAATAATGCGTCTATAGTATATGTTACACAAAATTAATGCATGGTGTCTAAAAACTACAAAAAAAAATTTTTAAGGTAAAATATCCCAACAACAAATTATCTATTTCGAGTTTCATATCAGAAAACTAAATCAGGCTATTCAGAAGTTAAGTGACTTTTAATATCTTTGAGGTATTATCTCGAAACAGTTTGCGACTTTTTTTGATAACTCTTAATTATGAATTACCATGGTAATGAAATTTGTAATACAGGTATTGCTTTTAAAATCCTAAATTGAATGGGAACAGTTAAATGCAAAAGCTCCCTATAAAAATCGATGTAAAATGTAAAAATCCTAGATCTACAGGGTGGGTCCGAATATCGAGCTGCAAATAATCTGAAATGAGTGTGCATGATGTAAATAATGTACAGGGTTTTCCCGTATATTTTTCCACCCACCTAGAGAGTTTATTTGAATAGATACGGAAATGTCGTAAATACAAAAGTTGTGAGGTTTTTTTTATGAAGGTTTAGAATATTATATCATTAGTGGGAAAATATTATTGGAAATGTCAAATTTTGACAGGTTGTCACTTTTTTTAAATGAAACACCCTGTATATTAAATCATATTCTTGAAGATCTTTTTTTCTAATTTCAAATATATATACTTTTAATATATTTCTGTCACTTAGTTTTGGATATATAAGCGTTTAAACATTAAAGAAATGGTAAGGTAATTTGCGCTAAAACATAGTGAGCCATGGTCAAGACAATTGCAATGAACGACGCCTTTACTGGTCAGAAGTATCTTTTTACGAGCAATTTTAATATCTAATACGTTCGACGATGGGTTATTCGGAAGAAGAGAAACTCGACATGATAGAATTATTTTATTTACATGGTAAAAATACATCGATAGCTCGTAACGAATATCATAGACGGTTTCCAGATAGACGAACGCCGACTCGTAGCATAATATTAAACGTCGTTAAACAATTGAATGAAAGAAAAACACTTAAGCGAAAAGTTAGAATAGTGGAAAGAAACAATACCATACAAAATCAATAATATAAAGTAGGTAAATAATAATATTAGCTTACAGAACTAAGTTTTGATTTTCTATATAGCCTCCTTGATTTATAATGCATTTCTGAATATTTCTTCAATTGTTTAGCGATGTTTAATATTGTCCTACAAGTCGGTGTTGGTCTATTTAGAAACCGTCTATGATATTCGTTACGAGCTATCGATGCATTTTTACCATGTAAATAAAATAAATCTATTATGTCGAGTTTCTCTTCTTCCTAATAACCCATAGTCAAACGTATTAGATATTAAAAATGCTCGTAAATAATTACTTCTGACCGGTAAACGTCAAAAAGGCGTCGTTCATTGCAATTGTCTTGACCATGGCTCATTATGTTTTAGCGCAAATTACCTTACCATTTCTTTAATGTTTAAACGCTTATATATTATTTGACAGAATATATTAAAAATATATATATTTGAAATAAGAAAAAAAAAAAAGATATTCAAGAATATGATTTAATATTCAAGATGTTTCATTTAAAAAAACTGACAACTTGTCAAAATTTGTCAATCCAATAATATTTTTGCACTTATATAATATTCTAAATCTTCATAAAAAAAACCCAACAACTTTTGTATTTACGACATTTCCGTGTCTATTCAAATAAACTCTTTAGGTGGGTGGAAAAATACACGGGAAAACCCTGTACATATACCCAAAACTCTAAAAAAGTATTTAACTCAAAATAATAAAAATATTTTAAACAGAGGTTTGCAAGCGCTTGGTGTTCGAGATAAAGGGTGTTAAAATGTTAATATTTGTTTAGTTTTTTCATACAGCTCAAACATTTCTAAATATTTTTAAATGAAATTTGGTACATATTCTATGACAAAACATTCAGAACTTTTTACTTCAACGTCACTGGTCATTTTTCGTACTAAGTTAAATTCCTCATTTTGCAATTTCTCCTTCTGTTTTTTTATTTAGACGTTTTCAACCGTTTAGAGAATATTTAGCAGAATGTACAGAAATAATTCAAAAAATAAATTATGCTGGTTATTACATAGTATTAAAAGAACATAAAAAACTGTCACAGATATGAAGTTTAACTGTTTTCCCTAATGAGACAATTTGTAAAATTTAATTCCAATAGATATGTTTTTAGAAATGGAGAACTCCGTCATAAGAGAAATGTGGCAAGGGAAGAAAGAACATTTTTCACATGCATTGTTGCAGGTTTTCTTTATTTTTTCATCTTTTCTTAAGATAGCGAAACCAAACTATCGTGGTAATTATCAAAAACAACTACAGCAGATTCTTTAAAATTTAAGCGGACTTATATTTGAGGCATTGGCAGGAAAGGAATTCAACATTACTTTTATCTAGATACAAAATGAATTACCACTTTAAAGAAATTTGTTAGCATCACTGCATTAAATATACCAACCGACTTGGCAGAATTTAAATTTTAAGAGACAGTTTTAGAATGATAATAAGGGTTCCAGGGTCTTATGATTGTTTTAACATCCTACTTCTATACGAGTATTACGGAACGTAGGTTCATAGTTTCCAAAAATGAAATAAAAATAAGTAACTGTCAAATTTTCTAGAATTGAAACGGAGGTTCAAGATAACATATTTTAGTCTAAGCTCTAACAAGTGTATCGAAAAATTGGACCTAAAGAACTAATCTCTCTAAAAAATAAGCTCAAGTTAAATTTATCAAAATATATTTTAAGAGACAATTATAGTTAACGCTTTCAATTTTTTTTTAATAATTATATTATATTATATAATATTAAAATTAAATAATAGTCGTTGGAGTCAAAATAAAACGTTTTTTTTGTTGATTCATAAAAATGAACATCAGTTCACTGGATGTTTAAAACAATTATGAAAAACTTAATGTTGCTCTAAGCCTTTGCGTAAATTAAAAAAAGTGTCATATATTTTCTAGTAATGTGATTGTTTTATGTTCTTTTTACGGGTGGCTGATAAAATTGTATGAGGCTGTTAAATGACGGTTGGAGCCACCAAGCTATTGCCGATGTATACAATGTTAGTCAAAGCCTTATGTCAAGGTTAGTATCTCGTTATGAGTATACAGGGAGTCATATTTATAAACATAGGCCTGGCAATAGAATACTTTCGCCTAGAGCAGAACGGGCTTTAATTAGGCAATGCCATCAAAATCGCACAAAATGTGCACGAAAGCTGAATGATACTTTAGTGGGTATAACAGGAGAGCGAGTTTCTGACCGGACTGTCCGACGTACTTTTAACAGAAATAATTGAAGGTAAAAATGAAAACATTTTTTTTAATACACTTTAAATTAGTAGAGTCTTTACCGTTGTATTTTTAAAATTATCAGTGTTACATTAAACATGTTTTTATTTATTTAAATTAAACTTTATTAGAAAAGAAGCAATTTAGAGTATATAAAATATGCAATATCATACCTAATGAACAAAAGTGGTGTACCCTGTATTGTCAAAAACTTAAAATCTTTTAGGGCTCGGAGAGCAAAGTGTACCAGATAGCTGCGCCAGCGTAGAGTTTCCAGAAATCCTTGGGCAACTGGCATATCCACGAATAGTCCAAATGTCTTTTCATCGATGAGACAAAATTTAATCTTATTCATTCGAATGAAAGGATCTTAGCCTGGAGGCAACCAAACGAGAGAAGAAGACGCAGAAGAAAACATGACGGCACAAGAGTCATTTGGGGGAGGTGGATTGACTGTTTGGGTAGGGGTTATGTTCAATGAAAAAACTGAGCTATTTATTAGTCGACAAACAATTAACGCCAAAGTTTACAGAGATGAAATAGTCGTACCTATAATTGCTCCTTTTGCCAGGGAATTTGATGAGCACTTCATATCCGTCGGATGAATTGGCCACCAGAATCTGCAGATCTCAATATAATTGAACACGTGTGGTCACGATTGAAGATACTAGTTCGGAGAAAATGCTCCTCACACTTTAGAAGAGCTTGCTGTTGCACCGAGGAGTGGGAAAATATCTCTCAAAATTTTATAAGAAATCTTATAAACAGTATGCCTCGACGGTGTCAGGAGGTTATTAATGTCAGAGCTGGTCTAACAAAATACTTAAGTTCAAGGTCTATAAACCGTAATAGGATATGGTCGTTGCTAAAGAGCTGCAATATTACTTTTTTATTTGATAGTGTTATTTAATTTACTTATACGTAATTATTTAAAAAGAACAATCAAATTTCTGTTTTCTTTTTGTAAATTTGCAATGATTTTTTTTAATATATTTAGATCTGTAGACTGTACTTAAAAATGTTCCTGATAGAACCTTTTAAATTACATTTTTAGTAAGTTTAAAATCGATTTTTAATACATTTAGATACACAACATTTATTTGCGTTTAAAACTTTCGCAGACAATTTAACTCATAAAGGTAACAAGGTATTCACCACGCTTAGTTTTTTAGATACAGGATGGTTTTCTTTTATACACCTTGTTAATTTCGAGGGATATTTATATTTGATTTCTTATTATATTATGTTACTTTTTGATTTCATAATAATTTTTAATATCTTAGATCATTTGAAAGTTATTAGCAAAATGTAAAATATACAGAGTGGTCTTTTAAATTTGTCCACATTTTAATCTGCTATATAACTTTCTTGTTTGGCAAGATAGCACAATGATCCACAAAATATAGGGAAGACTCTGTTTTTATTTTTAATATACCGCGTTGTCCGTTATTTTAAAAAATTAAGCGAAAGAAAGAAGCAAACCTGCAGCATAACTGTGACAAATGTTATGTTTCTCCCTTTACAACATATCTCCTATGGCAAATTTTCTACATTTTCTCGTTTAGTTTTTAAGATAAACGTTTCAAATTTGGTATATTTCAAATAAGAGAAAATAGATCTTTCTACTGAAAAGAAAATTTACAGGATGTCTTTGACAAATGAGAATGATAAAAAATATAAATAAAAAAATACATAGCAAAATGAGAAATTTGACGTTGTAGTAAAAAGTTCTAGAATTTTAAAGATTTCGCAACCCAGGAAAGAAAGACATCCCGTCGATTTCAAGAAAACTTGTTTATTGACGTTAGTCTTAATATATGCAAGTGCTTGCAAATCCCTGTTTAAACATTTTCTCCTGCATATTTTTATAAATTAAATAATTTTTTAGAGTTTTGAGTATATATACATTAATTATACCATGCATTCATTTCAACTGATTTGTAGCAAATTTGGCTCGATTTTCGGATCCACCCTGTAGAACTAGGATTTTTACAGTTATACACTGATCTATGACTTATTCTATATCGGATTCACATATTTTCGTATTCGATTTTTATAAGAAGCTTTTGGATTTAACTGTTCCCATTCAATTTAGGATTTTAAATGCAATACCTGTAATACAAATTTCATTATCATGGTAATCAAAATCAAAGGTATCAAAAAAATTCGCAAACGGTTTCGAGATAATACCTCAAAGATATTAAAAGTCACTTAACTTCTTAATAGCCTGCTTTAGTTTTCTGATATAAAACTCGAAATAGATAATTTGTTGTTGGGATATTTTTTCTTAAAAAAAATTTTTTTTTTAAATTTTGAAGTTTTTAGACACCGTGCATTAATTTTGTGTAACATATACTATAGACGCATTATTTTAACACTTTTGGGTAAAAATGAAACCTGATTTGCTTTTAAGTAATAAGTTACAGGGTAAAACAAAATTAATCAAAATTTTACTAAAAAAATGTATATCTCAAAATTTGGGGGAGAGATCGCTAAATCCACCAAATTTTTTTTTGTATTTATTCTCTTAAACATTCTGGTAAAATGAACTAGAATTTTATTAATTTTTTCAATGGTTGTTGCTAAGATGAAATTTTGTAAATAAATCACTATTATCTTTTATCACCCGGTATATCAAAATAGCTAAAGCTACAGAAGCCATCGGATCTTATGGTTGATACGAATATATGTATATATATATATATATATATATATATATATATATATATATATATATATATATATATATATATATATATATATATATATATATATATATATATATATATATATATATATATATATATATATATATATATATATATATATATATATATATATATATATATATATATATATATATATATATATATATATGTGTGTGTGTGTGTTTTCATTCCGGGCGTACATTCGTTCACTACTGTGGTTCTTAAAAGAACAGTTTTACTACCGTTTCGCCAAAATCACATTTGGCATTTTTGAAGCTTTCTTTCTCGCGTCCTAATAGAGACTGAAGTGTTGGTGACTGCGACGCTTTCTTTTATACTTACTAGTTATTTATATCTTTCGGATGGTGCTGTTATTGCGCTAATTGCGCTTGAGTTTTTGCGATTTTAGATTTGTCGATTATTGTCTTCCATACTGTTGGTAGTTTTAATGATTCGTCCCTTTTATTCAAATCATCTTGTTTTTCAATTTCTATGGCTTCTCGGATTATTCTGGTCTTATAATGTTCTATATTGGCAATCTCCCTACACCCATCGAAATTTCACCGTCCTGGCACGGAATGCTGTATACTCCGTGGTTTTCCAGTTTGATTTTGTCTTTAGGGTTTTCAAGTAGTTTACCTATAGTTGTTTGTGGCTTGTGTATTGTTTGTATGTTGTGTTTCCTAAGAATTCTTCCTATTCTGTCTGTTGTGCCTTTTACATATGGTAAGACTACTTGTTGCTTTCTCGGTTCATAATTTTTGTTGTGCGTTGTTCGGGACCCTGTGCATTAATAGCTTTCTCTATGGTGAGATTTGTGTAGACATTTTTCTTTAAAGCACTAGATATTACCTTAAGTACGTTTTGTCTCGTCTATGTTTCAGTTAATCGCACGGATCTGGATATTAGGGTATTTGCCACAGCTTGAATTTGTGCTGGGTGATGATGTGATTTTGCATTTAAATATCTGTCTGTATGTGTTTTCTGTACACGGTGTATTCGAAATGTCCGTTAAGCAGTTTTGTGACCAGGACATCTAAAAATGATAGTTTGTTGTTTTCCTCTAACTCTAAAGTAAATTGTATTCTGAGGTAGATTGGATTTATGTGAGTCAGAAATTTTTCGAGCTCTGCATGACCATGTTGCCATATAATAAATATATCATCCACATAACGAATCCATAATTTGGGCTTTAAAATTGCTTTCTCAAGAGCTTCTTTCTCGAAGTATATCATAAATAAATTCGCAACTACTGGTTATAGCGAGGATCCCATTGGAGCACCATCCATTTGTTTATACATTTGCCCGTTGAATGAAAAGTGGGTATTTTTAAGGCAGTTGTATTATATGTGCCTAGAAATCCTCGTTCATAGCAAACTTGTCCAAAGCTTCGTCGATGGGAGTACTGGGATATAACGATTATCGTTATATTATAACGAATTTGTTGTTAAATTTAAATTGTTTCCAGGACGTAAACAATTTAAATACTAGAAAACGTTTTACGTTGGTTGTTCCAAGGTTTAAATCTGCGCTTTTCCAAAGTTCAATTTCCTATCAAGCATGTAAATGATACAACACACTACCTAGTGAATTTTACAACTACACTTTAGTTCATTTTAAAAAGAAATTAACGCCTTATCTATATTCAAAATGTTGGCCCACCCCTACTCGATAAGATTCTTAACTCTGTCTTCAGGATTATGTTTTTGGTGATATTATGAATATTAAATGTTCTTGTTCGCATTAAAGAATTTAAAAACTGAATTTTCCACAATTTAAAAAAAGACTCTTGTTTTGCTCCTGGATTCTAATCACAAATAATACACCATTCTAATAGAACGATTTAGAAACTTAATATCTTTAATTTGGTATAGAGTATGTTAAGAAATAGGGTCGTGTATAAATTAAATGAGCTCTTGCAGAGCCGAACTAATATTTAATCATATAATTTGAATATATAAAGTAAGCTATTTCCTAGTATAAGATCATCAGTATGTATCTTCTTGGAGTTAATAAAGCTATTTTCAAAGCCTATCTGAGAAATATTTGCGGACTAACGGAGCATGTAAAAAATGATAATATGGGTTTTATACAGGATACAGAATCTATATGTGTGTTCTGAGGATGCAAAAATAAATTTGCGAAACATGGGCAATTTAAAAAAAGACTGTTTTTTTTTTACGGGATCCTAGCCCCAAATAATACGCCTCTCTACCACCAAATCTTTTTAATCCACCTCTACCAGGAAATGTTCCAACACAAATGCTCTGTACTCCCCAATGCCGCTATAAAATTTACCGAAGAAACAAGGATAGCACATACCAAATAAGTGAGATACTTTATCGGCTGTTCAGAAAATAAGATACAATTATTTCACTTACAGGGTCAATTTCTGCAAGAAATCCTGAGTTCATTTGTCAGCCATTTAAGAAATGGTTTTAGAAATCACTTAGAAAAATGTTGATTTTTGACGTGTTGTATATTTATAATTAAATATAGTTCTTCCAAGTTTAAAAAAAACTTCACGTTTTTATGACATTTTGACGTTCCTTTTCCTTTCTAAATACGTTTTGTATATTCTTTAAAAGAAAAAATTATGATAATAGACTAGTTTAAGAACATGACTATAGACTGGTTTTGGATTTTCTCAGAAAAAAAAACGTGTTACTGTATTTGTTTCCAGAAAATTGACAAAATCGTGCTAAATTTCTGGCGTATGTTCACCGTAAATTTGTGTTTTTCAAACCTTAGCGGTCTTCCTTCATTTATTAGTCCTTCATAGATTTGATTAAACATGCTGCATGAGATACTACAGAGGCCCTCATTTTCTAAGTTTACCTTATCTTTGGGATTTCTCAGTGAAGATACTAGAGTTCTCTGCGGTTTGTATACATTTAAAAGAGGAAAGTACGGTTTTTGATCTCTTAAGTAAAAATCATTGAAACCGAATGAGATTATCGCGAAACGCCTGGCTTTATAGCCAGAATCCCGCGTAACTCCCTAGCCGATTCCACCTTTGTCGAGAATAACTTATTTTGATATATTCCGATTTTCTGGGTAAAAGAAGCTGTCTGATTCGGATAGAGACCCAAAAATACATATTCCTATGGAACATTACACTATTGAGCTTTTTAGTTAGGTAAAATTTATTTCTTACAAACATAATAAATAAAACAACATATTTATGTAAAGTCTACGAATAAAAAAAAGAAAGGAAGGACAATTTGGTTAAAATAATCAACAAACAGGCTTAACAGAAGTCGATCATATTGTATATTTAGGTGATCTATTAAGCTGAATCTCTAATTGTGTGTTATTAAAGTTTCTTTTCTAGGGGGTTTAGACCCCTGAATAAGTTTAAACAAATAAAAAGTGGACCGATTCTAATTATTTTTAAAAGTCCTGTGCGTAATTTTATCAGCAAATAAAGAGGCACACGGATGTTCCAAAACTAAAATAAAAACAGGCAATTTAAAAATTATTGTATTATGTATCGAGATTTACATATTTATTTTTAAAATTAATTTTTTTATTTTCTTTCATAAATATTGACTATTTACCTTGTTTTCAATGCTTTATTTTACAATGATAGCTTAATAGATATTATAGTAAGAAAACTTTGATGTTACAACCCTGGTGACAGGAAATGTTTTATGCGTCATGTAAGACCCTTTTGGTGAACAGTTGTCCAGCTATATATATTAGGTTCTAGCCTTCCTTTTTCTTTTTTCTATTTCTAGCGTAATAATAAACTGTTTTATTTCATAATTAAAAATATTTAAACAAGTATAGGTGAACAAAATGGAATTAATAGCACAGCCTAAATCATACCTCCCTTGAATCACTAGAAAAGAATGTCAAATATCATTTAAAAATAACATAAAAAACATATGTACTATATTTTGAATCCAAAATAAAAGTTTCATTCCATAAAGGAAACAACAAAAATACTCCATTTGATATTTTAGACACAAAAAAACGTCCAATTTGCTACTTGCCTTTTTACACCAATACATGAATATTAACTATCAATTTTTTAAATACTTAATAATGTATGTGGAGTTATAAGGCACAGTTACCAACAATTTTCACGTGTTACAGTGCGTTAATTTTTTTCAAGACATCGTATGCAGCACCTAATGCCCAAGTGATTTCATGTCCTGTAATTTTTTTATACAACTGAAACAAACAAAATATCAATTTGTTTTATGCTAAAAATAAATAAATAATTCCATGGAAAAATGAAAGAATTCGGTATAGAAACCAAGGGGATTTTTTTACATAAAATTAACAAATATAAACAATTCGAAAAATAAATTAATATAACGGTTTCCTAAGTATTTTTAGACACTATATGTATAGTGTTTTCTTTATTTTAAATCCATTTGCGTATATATATATATATATATATATATATATATATATATATATATATATATATATATATATATATATATATATATATATATATATATATATATATATATATATAGAAATAACGGGGACTCGGCCAAAAAGTACTGAAGAAGAAATGAATTATTTCTAACACGACATTAAAGAATAAATTGTAATATAGACTTTTTTGACAAATGTCCGTTATTTATTTATTCTGTTAATAGTGTACGGTCGTTACCTATAAGAAAAGTATACACTTTTGTTGGATTATTTTGATTTCTTGAAAAATTAGAAAGTTATAGCAGATTAAAATGTGCCTTATTTAAAATGATGCCATAGAGGGTGGTTTTTGGAAAAAAAAATATTTGTAATAATGCTAAGGGCTGGTATTTTCATCTCCGTATAATTTTATTCGGTGGATATTTTCCATGGTTACAATTGCCCCAACAATCATTTTCACGGCAAATATTGGAATAATTGTGTTATTTGGGGATGAAAATTCTGTCCCTTAAAGTAATTGCTAGAAATCATTTTCCAAGAAAAATTGCTGGAAATTAGTTAAAAAAGAAGTTTCTAGATCGGCCGCTAGAGGGCGTAACACCAACTGTCAATTAGAGAAAACGAATTTTCTCGGAAATATGCCCGATTAGTATGAATCTGAAGGTACTGCTTTTTTCGCTTTTTCATACCTTGCGAATTCATTATAAATATCTCATTACATTTAAAACTTCCAAGGAAACAAGCTAACTATACGAATTTGTCAGTAAAGCGCGATTTGGCCATTACGTCACTGGATAGCCCAATAAATGTTCTTATTAACGAAAATAAGTTTGTCAAATTCCATTAAACTAGAACTAAGTTATGGACATTTTTAGAAACGAATCTATTTGACGACCTAGAGAAAACTGCTAATAATTAGTATTCACATTTTATCGAAGGCTATAACATACCTACTGTAAGTTCATATTAATTGAGCATATTTCTGAGAACATTCACGTTTTTTTAATTAACCACTTTTTTTTCTTTTCGGCACTTTAAAAAAATATTTTTTCTCCAAAAATTTTTTCATTAAAATTTAGCAGGATACAGCCTGTACATACATCTGAACACCCTGTACATACAAGATTTATCCTTTTTTGTTTATTAAACTTTAAAGCATTCTTTTTTGGGAAGACGGTGGCTCATCGGTTTAGTCAAAACGTTTTATGATTATATTTAAAATGATTACTAAAATGATTAACACCTCTTAGTTTTCCATTACAGGGTGGTTTATCAAATAGTATCAATTTTGTTGCAGGATCTAGTTTTAATGCGAATTGCACGATTCCAATTAAATTCGGGTGGTAAGAGGTTAAAACCTATTAACACTAAAAATTGTTAAAGTTGCAGGACCTTACTGAAATAACTTGTTTAAGAAGTACTTAAGTTGTGATTTAAATTGGTTGACATTGCCTTGATTTCAAAGGATTGAAAATTATAAAAGAATAATCTTAAAAATGAAAACTTATGAAATAAGTATTGTAATCGTAAAAAAATCACCCTCCCAGATTTTTTTCAGGTCTTTACTTTTCAGGGTGGCTAGATGCCGAAAAACATGTTTTCTGAATTCCGTCAGTCTGTCTGTTCGCAGCATAGCTCAAAAACCACTTATCCGGTTTACTTCAAATTTTGGTTAAACATTAAGTGTCATATTGGGATGACATTGGTAAATATCCAATATGGCCGAACAAAATAGCCATATTGGTTATCTAAAAAAATGCAAAAAAATATTACTCAAAAAATATTTATCCAATTTTCAACAAATTTTGCAGAAAAAAGTGATTTGGGACAAAATTTTGCAAAAAAAAATTGTTATATGGGAATGAACTGGTAAAACTTTCAAGATGGAGGAATAAAAGGGCGGCCCAACAAAATATTTGTTTTCAAATTTTGCGCCAAAATCAAGGGATATATAGAGATAAACTAAGTAAGAGCTTTGGTTCAAATCCAAGATGGCGGTTAAATGTTAAAAAAAAATGGTCTGAAAAACTAGTTATTCGACTGATTTTAAATTTTACACAATAATCAACTGATTTAAGCATAAACTGGTAACCATTAAGTTGGAACAAAATGGCGGCTTAATTAAACGTTTAAAAAGTTGGTGAAATTCCTTTTCCTAGAATAAAAATCTTTTTTTTATGCAAGAAAATATTAAGTGTCACAATTGATTTGTTTATAGATTATGTAAATAAAGTTAAAAAAAAATGTTAAAATGAAAATGAATTAGCAATAAATAGAAACAAAATTTAAAAAATCGTATACAGGAATAACGAAGCAGTGGTTTTATTATGTGAATTAATGTTTGTATGTATCTAAGTATGTTTGTTAAATATGGACAAATAAAGTTGTGGTGATGAAAAATGTATACTTGTTTCAATCTAAAAGATTGTTAGATATGAAGGAAAAAAGATGTGTTGTCATAAACTATTGTTCTTGCGCATGCCCAAAATGCCAAGCAACGGTGACTTTCGGCCTGACAAACACAACATAAAAATATAACAAAAATGGTGGAAAATATATAAAAAAAATGAATATTAAGAAAAATATATTTTTAAAAATCGGTAAATTGGCCTTTACCCGGAACATCCCCGTAACGAATTCCCCCACACAAAGATAACACAGTTTATATAAAAATATGTTCTGGGTACTATACTATAGAAATAGATGAAGCCTTTTTACCATAACATTCCTCGTAATTAAACTTCCTCTTCATCAAGAAAAGTGACATTATATTATTATTTATATAATGTGTATGGAGTTATTACCAAATAACTATATGTATATATAAACTGTATTACATGTGTGGTGATATCCGATATATTACGACGAAAGTTCCGGGTAAATGCCAATTTTCCGAATATTAATAATCTCTGTCTCGTATATGATAAGTATGCAGGTTTATCGGAGATAAATCTTTACGAGTAACGTTAATATAGAATAAGTATTAGTACATTCCAGTAGTCATAAGTACCTTGTTAGTCTTAAAAACACGTTAAAAGCAGTTACTTTTCTTTCCATAACAAAATATTACCTTACGATACTCTACACTAGAAGTAATAAATCTTAAATTAGTACATTTCGTCAAAATTTGTTTCAGGGTTAGAAAGCACTAGAAAATGTTTAACAACTTTCTACAAACTGACTATGTGCTCCGCAAAATGTCTTGTCAAAAATGAATCCCAGAAATTTTTGCAGAATATTCTTTTTTTTAATTAGTTGTGAATTTCAATATTTTGTAAGTGGCCCGCAGTTACCAACAAACACTAGAAGGCTTGAAATGAATTTAGTTTCTGTTGCCCAAATATTGGGGTTAAAGTTTTGAAAGCCCGCACAGATCAAACAGAATGGAGAGTATAAATTTATTCTTATTGATATGGTCGTAGACCATTTACATTAGTGACATTGATGTTCAATCAATAGTCCTTTTCTGTGATATCGTTAGGATCTTGTGTTTAACTAAATATTTTATTATTTTATCATCTAGTGCTTTTTCAATTAACTATAATTAAAAAAGTGATGAATCAAACATGCCCACTCATAATATAATGTACATGAATGCAAGATATGTGGAAAATAAGCTTCATAAAATTGAGGTTTTGATCAAGACACAAAGGAAGATATAAGCAAATATGAACCAAAGTGATTTAATTAAAAGGTTTCAAAGCAATTTATAGGAGCAGAGAAAATAGGGGAGGTGTAGAATGAATAAGAAAATATATTCAGTTCAACATAGTTCACACCATAGAAAACACAAATTGGTCTTACAATGTTAAATCCCCCCATAATTAATGTCACCGATTTTTTGGATGAGGAGATGGCAACACTTAACAATTACAGATACAGTAATTATTAAAGACTTTTACATCAATATTTTGGATTCTACAGAAAAAAATAAATTATACAGAGAAATATTAACAACAAATATTTTTTATCTACAAAATATACAGTACCCTACAAAGATTGTCGCTCATTAACCTACACTGATTAATGGTCAGTAATTATTTTAATTCGTATGAAAGTTTATATAAACTTTACCTATATAAAAGAAAATCTTATAATACAAGATCAAAGCTACTCTTTCACAAGTAGTGTTGCAAAAAATTATCTTGAAACTGTCAACTGTTTAACAAAAAAAACGAACATAAATTGCAAAAGAATACATTTTGAGCAAAAACTAAGCCATGGTTTAAAATTGGAGTACAAAGAGCCATAAAAACAACGACTACTTCTACAGGAAACTTAAAAAGAACCCTGACAATAGACACCTGGACATGCTTCACAAAGATTCGCAGAAAAAAGTTAAAAGTGAGGTTAAGATGTCAAAAGAATCTCTCTAAAAAGATAAATTTGGAAATATTAAAGATGTGAAAACTTGAGAAATAGTCAGCACAATTCTTACAAAGAGTTCAAACAAAAATAAAGAACAAATATTGAGAATTAAAGAAATATCAAATATAAAAGCAATAGTGTCACAAGAAGTCAGAGACGTCATGAACAGGTTTTTGTCAAGGTGGGAATAACGCTAGCATCCAGATTACCAAACAGTTTGACTTGTCCAAAAAAACAAGATGTGAAAAACAGTCTTTCTACACTAGCAATATTGAAAGGTTATTGAAAGACTTGTAAGAGACCTGAACTTATCTAAAGCAACTGGATATGACAATACTGACATTAAGACAATAAAAATTGTGTGCATGCATTAAGTGGAGGAGTTCTGTGCAAACTTACAAATCAATGTTTAGAACTGGTGCCTGTTCGAAGTGTCAGTATTACCAGTATTTCTCAAGGTTATAGAACGATTTGTGAATGATTAATTAATGTATTAACATGTATTAAAATGTAAAACAAATATTTTTTTAACCCCTTGTCAATATGGCTTTCTATGGTCGAGTGACAGCCGTTCAGATGTATATTTTATTTCTGAAAATCAAATTAAACTAGAACTACAGAAATTTAAATACGCATTAGCATATGTATTAATTTCTTTTATAGTTCAAGGTTCAGTCCAATAATGTTTCTTTATTTCATTGTCTCAAGGTTATAGAACGATTTGTGAATGATTAATTAATGTATTACACATGTAAAAAAATTAAAATGTAAAAAAAAATAGTCAAATATATTTTTTAACAATTTTTTTTAGATTAAATATTATTGATTATCAGATGAGACGGAATGAGCACATCGTGAGCGTAAAAAAAACGATACCGGGACCTGTAGGTATTTTGATATACTATTCCAGGCTATCTTCTAAGAATGGTGTATTTCTTTCTGATCCAGTCTCTCTTGCAATATCTTATATTTATAAAATTATATGGTGTGAGTAATTTGGGAAATATATTAAACATTTGCAAATACTTCAAAACAAGGCTTGAATACTTATTCATTGTCAATTCGATATCCATGTATACATTTATAAAACCAAGTACAATATCAGATCAATCAAAAGTATTTATAGCCTACAGACTTTTGTTTAGAGATCAAGCCTCTAGTAAAATTTATTTCTCAAAGTGACATATATCAACATCAAATTAGACGATGCGGGACTCTTTCATTGCCTTGGGAATGCTTAAGGTTATGGCATGTGCTCGATATATTACAGAGGGGTTATAGAATATAATAAAATACCTGTTGTTGCAACCTTAAATATTCAAAATTTCAAAAATAGAATTAAAATGGAAATACCTATGTACATTGGATAAAAAGTTTTATTAGTGATGAGTTACTATAATATATACAGGTCCGTCGCCGCCCTCTAACTGGGTGCCGAGTGGTTTTGGAGGTATCTTTCTGATTTAATCATTTCCCAATTTTGAAAACATGTGGAAGGAGGCATGTAATGTTTCGTGTACTTCTGTGAAAAGAATTTTGAAAAGCAAAATTTCAAGCAAATATAAAATGAAAATTATACATGAATTAACTGAAGATGATCCCGATAGACAATTCGAATTTTGCGAGATTATATCAGAAAGATTAACAGGAAATTCTTACTATTTGCAAAACATCTGCTTGAGTGACAAAATGAGAAGCTCACTCTCTTTGGAAAGAGTTGAGACCTTCTGGATCCAGAGACATTCCTGTCTGGGCATAACTGGAGCCATAAGAACCACACTGACCCGAGCTATGGAGACCATTCTGGGACTAAGTCCTCATTTGTTTGTAGAGGAAGAGGCTCGGAGGGCTTGTGTTCGTTTGAACGACTGGGGTCGTTGCATACATAGAGACTGAAATTTTGGGTATACGCGAGTCTGGACTGAACTGATCAGATCAGACCTTCTCCTAGCTTGGAGAGATGCCATTATTCCGGTCTCAATATCCTCTAAGAGGTTTCGTGTAATTGTTTCTGAGAGAGAACAATGGAGGGATCCCTCCCCGTCCTTCCTCAAACCGGAAGGGCCTTCTCTAATTTACAGACGGTTCTCTAATGGAGGAGGGATCTGAGGCGGGAATCTATGGGGAGACACCCAGGGCATGAATTAGTTTTGCTCTTGGACGGTATGGGACTGTATATCAGGCTGAGCTTACAGCAATTTTGGACTGCTGACAGGAAAACCTTTCCAGAGGATATAACGACAAGCATATCTATATATGCTGTGATAGTCAACCCACAATTAAGGCTATGTCCTCGCACAGGGAAAATTCACTGTTAACACTTGAATGCAGGGGAGTCCTAGAGAGGCTGTAAGAGTCCAATAGGGCTAGCCTCATTTGGGCGTTTGGCTATCAGGGCATTGGGGGTAATAAGGGGGCAGATCAGCTGGCTCGGGAAGGTAGCAACACTGCTTTCACAGGGCCGGAACCTGCTCTTGGAATTGCTCCTTCAGCTGTCTAGGCTAGGATTAAGAATCGCACTGTCGAGGAATTCCGTGCTGAATGGTATGAGCTAGCAGAACTCAGACAGTCTAAGGCCTTCATATCAGGCCCTTATAGCCGTTCTGAGTCTAATAGACTTCTAAAGCTAAACAGAGGCCAACTTAGAACCATTACCGGGGTCCTAACTGGACACTGGCTAGTGAAATATTACCTGCATGAGATTCGATTCGACAAAGATCCATACTGCAGGTTTTGTGCCGAGGTAGATGAAACTACCGAGCACCTGGTCTGTCGATGTCACACTTTAGTCAGCGCCAGACTGCTTTACTTGGGGGACACCTGTGTGGAAGCCGAGCTTGTGGGACGTGCTCGACCTGAAAGAGTCCTTTCCTTTCTGCAAAGGAGTAAGCTCCTGGCCTGACAAGTCTACTTGGATCATAGCACAATGGGCCCCAGTGAGCTTAAGTACTGCCCTTGTGGGGCTCCCCATCTATACCTAATGTTTAATAGTGACGAAAGTACTTTGTTTTGCATAGAAGAATTAATACTTAAAACTGTAGGTACTAGAGTGACGAAAATCTATATGTTTTTCGGGAGGGACAAACACACTTCCCCCAAAAAATACATGTTTAGGCGAGGATTTTGGGTGATCATATCATAGGTCCCATTTCCATTACACAATTACACACCTTATTAATGATATTGTTGTGCAAAACCTAGATGAGTCTGACTTGGGGGTTATATTTCAAGACGGAGCCCCGCCTCACTTATTTAGGCAAGTCGGAAATTACCTGGATGAGACTTATTAAGATAGATGGATTGGACGTCGAGGTCCTACAGATTGGTCAGCATGGTCGTCAGACCTCATGCCTCTCGATTTTTTTCTTTAGGGATACGTTAAGTCTGAGGTTTACAAAACGGCTCCCGGCTCTTTACATGAACTTCGACTACAAATTACAGATGTTTGTTTAAGAATAACACCACACGTGTTTCATAACGTCAGAGAAGAATTCAGAGTTCTAAATCTGTTTAGGCGTTCAGCCTTTATTTCTAATGTTTTTAAATATTTTAGTTTGGATTAGTTTATTGCTATTTGTTTATTCTTAAATTGTGTTTGATTCTTATTTTAAAACATTAGATCATTTGTAGTAATTTGTATTTTTTGGGGAAACAATTATTACATCTAACAGGTAAAAAGTGTGTGTTATAAATAGGGATACTGATTCCGTAGAAACCAATATTACTGGTTCTCATTTGAAAATTACCGAAACAAATGTTTTCAAAATGATTTAAGCATAAAAATACCTTCAAAATGAGGTATAATTCAACACCCATTTCCATTTAAAAAAATGTTACGATAGAGCGCTCAGCTATCATTTTGACATTTAAAGCTGTCACTGCTATGTCAAAAATGCTGAACTTGCTCATTTATTATCGTTTCAAAAATTAGAAGGGGAGCGACGGACTTTAGGTCCTGACTGTATACATTGTTACCATACTGTGTATAACTTAGTATATAATAGTCTAGAAATAATTTTTTAATTATTTTTTAACTAAATTAATTTTAACTTATAGAATTATTGTTGTAATATGGATATTGCTGTTATTTATAACTAATTTTTGATCATTAAGAATAAGTATTTGTTTTTATTATTTAAGAATGCTAAATATATCAGCCTAAATCTAATTAGAGGTATCTCTAGGTGATACGTAATATATTTTTGGGATATAAATAAAAGATTTATGGAGTCGTCCATTACTTTGTGATAGTACATTGTAACAAATAAATGAAAACACAAGTTTTACTTTGTTAACTGTCGCTTATTTTATATTTGCCCTAGGCGAGACTGCAGTTTCTGTACTACTAGTAGTGCAGTTAACAAAATAAAACTTGCGTTTTCATTTATTCGTATAAATAAAAGTTTAAAAAAAAGCGTCCGAATCTTACGTAAAAAAATGAATGGTTAATCTGTGAATTATGAATAGTACAAACATTTGCAGCGTCTAGACTGTTCGAACATACATATAGGGGAAATTAAGAGGAGTTCATCATTTTAAGTAGCCATTTTAAATGTAGCCCTTGTGATTCTATCTACGCCAGGAGATAGAGTACAATTAGTTCGGAATCGCCCTGTTTAGATAAACTCTGGAATAACAATTTTGGAAAAATCGCTCGGACCCGTCAGTTTTTTGAGCATGTTAATTAAAATGTACATACAGGACGAGTATGGTAATACCAAATGATACTCAGTGGTCAAACCGGAAGTTGCCGAATTTTGACTTATAATCAAAAATAAGAAAGGGATGTCAAAGTCATTTTGCTCCAATTCCATCCATTTCGATTTTATGGCCGACCAAAGTGCCCAAAGTAAGGAATTTTAAATAACATCTCGAAAACAGTTGAACTTAGACCGATCCATAAAGGTATAAAGGGGAAGAGGCAGCCAGAGAGAAAAGTTCAGCCAAGATCTTCTCTTTTCCACTGTTACTTGTTTGTCAACAATTATCAATTCAGTGTTGCCAAGTTTGCTAGGCGACATTAGCTATTTTGCAAAACTTTTCTTATTTTATCTTCTAATTATAATAATAAAGGGTTGATGTGTTTTTAAGAAAAAGAAAATTGTAAGTTATGAAAGAGTAACCGTTTAAATTCATATATATTATTTTAATTGCATTTTCCGCTTCTTAAATGTTGATATATACAGGATATCCAGAATGGGATACATAAGAACATTGGAAATCGTGAGAGACACAAAATAGGTCCAATAGGGAAGTTCAGTAATTTTTGAAAATAATAAAAATCAATAGTTCTTAGGTCATAAAATCACGTAGCAATCAAAAAAAAATCGAAACAATTTTTTATCCTAAAATAAACGCAAAAAGAAAATGCAAATTTTAACAACGCTTGAAAACGACGCCCCTGACTAAGGTAGCGCGAGTGACGTCACCGCCCTTACATCGCGGAGCCGCCGCACCGGTTTGCTTTATGCGGATATGTTAGTTAGTAGTACTTAGTGTGCTTTTATAGCTTTGTTTTGAACGTTGTGTGAGTGTAAATATTTTTGAATACGAACAATGAGTCAGAGAAAGTGGTGTTTTGTACCTGCGTGTGGAAACACATCAACCCAAAATCCAGAAAAAGTTTTTATTACTGTACCGCGTAGTTTGCAGCGAAAAAAGAAGTGGTTTAAGGCAGCTAGGAGAGAAATAAAAGATGTTTCATTGAAAACGAAATTTTTCTGCTGTGAAGATCATTTTAAGGTACGATAAAAAATGTTTTATTATTATAAAATCCTATGGGTCTTTCGCAGTTTTAATTAATTATTAAAATTAAAAATTTGTATTCCAATCTAGTAATTTACGAACTTATTTGCTGTAAAGGGAAATATGAAATGTTGTAAAAAATCTGTTAGTCTGTGCCAGAGACCCAAGGAGTCCAAAAGCACGGTTGCAAAAAAAAGATAACTACCTACAAAATCATATAAATAGATTTAATGAAAATAGGATGAAAGTTTGCGTCATTATATATGCTAAAAATGAGGTTTAATCTGCTTCGAAAATGGATTATATTTAAAAAATACAGAGTATTGGTATACTGTACTAAGAATACCATTTTTTGCAGTTGGAGGAGGATATGGAAAATTATATGGAGTACACTTTAAGTAAGGTTGCTGCCCGAATGAAGCCTGACGTCGTGCCACATATTTTTCACTGTCAGCCTGATAAAAAAATCAGTCACCCACGTTTAAACAGTGAAAAAAGAGCGATGAAAAGAAAACTTTCTGAAATTTTAACTGAAACTGAAGTTCCAGACAACAAAAGTATTTTGGAAAATCCAGAACCGACCACATCTTTCCATTTTAAGGAAAACATGGAATCTGTTAAGTTTGATTTTTGTTGTCAGGCACATCCCATTCACTATAGAAGCAAGGGTACTCAGGTGGCCCCAAAGAAAAAAGAAGTAGGCGATGCAGCGACATCTCCAATAAAATTTCCTACTTCTTCCATAGCTAAGAACAGCATTGCAGACCGAGTTCATGACAGTGATACTAGCGAAGATATGGAAAAAATGGAATCATCAGTGCAATATTCTTCTGAAGATTCTTCGAATTTAGATATTTGGAATCCATCAGATAGCAGTGACTGTAGAGAAACAATAGATGAAGATAAGCAGATAAGACAAACACAAATTCGAGAAATGTTTCTAGATATCATAAAAAAAAATTTGCGTATGTATACTGGGATACCCAAAGAAAGTAAAAAATTTTTGGATATACTGGAAAAAAGAAGTAACTTACAGAAATATTTTATATATTTAACATTATATAAAATCAGAACTAACGACTCATTTCAAAAAATTGCAGATTTATTTGGTGTTTCAAAGGTATATGCTACGAGTATATTTCAACGTACTTTAATCATTTTAACACATTTTATGAAGGACTTAATTTTTTGGCCTGGTGAAATTTCTATTAAAAAGAACCTTCCCATTCAATTCAGAATAACTTTTTCAAAAGTTCAGTCTATTATAGATTGTTTAGAAATAGAAATTCAGAAACCAAGTTCCGCTAAACAACAAGCTTTGACGTGGTCAGATTACAAGAAATGCAACACAGTAAAATATCTGATATCTTCGACGCCGGATGGTCTTATTAATTTTGTGTCAAAAGGATATGGTGGGCGAGCTAGCGACCTAGTTATATTTGAAAACTGTGGCTTTCTAGACATATTGCCTGAAAATAGCGTGGTGATGGCTGACCGAGGATTTAAAAAAATTGAGTCTCTTTTACATAAAAAAAAGTGCACTTTAGTGAGACCTCCCAGTGTCATTAATAAAGAGAAGATGTCCAAAGACGATGTTTTACTAACAAAAAGGATCGCAAGTGTACGAATTCACATTGAAAGAGTTATTAAACGGGTAAGGGACTTCAAAATTTTAAGCCCGCATGCAACTGTTCACTTAGACCTGGTTCCCAAATTAGATAACATTATTATTATAGCTTGTGCAATCATAAATTTACAACAACCTATAATAAAACAATAAATGATAAAAAAGGTGTGAATAAAAAAATGTCTTTTATTTCAATATCTATTTTACAAATAATACAATCGTTATTTATTCGATAGAATATCTGAAGCCTTACAATAATTCCTTAAAAATAAGTACTAAATATAATAAATGATAAACGTAATATAAAGAAAATATAATAATTTATAATGTTACTTGCAACTATCATACAACATAGGAAATACATTGATTTTCCAAAAACAAATAGCATTCTCGAGAATACATTGTGTAAATTCTGGATCATATGACACCTCAATGACTGTACATTCTTTACTTGTTTCAAAGTCGGGATGGGCAATACAAAAATATCCTTTATTTAAATTTGTAGCCAACATTTGTAGGTTTATTTGAGCCAAGAATTTTTTATTTATTTCATTATTTTGGTTGATGTATCTTCCAAAAGTTTTAGCAGACATCGGACATTTGACTTCGATGACAGCATCTTCTGTAATGCCATCAGGGGATGCGCCGATTATGCCGTATTCTTTTAAAATAATAAAACCGCATTTTCTTATTTTGGTTTTCAGTTTCTTTTCTACTTCTAAAAGAACAAACTCTTCTAATTTGTTACCTCTAGTTGTAGCAACACTGGTAAATTTTTTTGCCACTCCAATGATTTGATTAACCAGTGAACCACTTGACTTTTTACATACTGACATTTCGTACACCTTGGACGCCGTAATGCGACCATAGCGAAGCTGAAACCATAATGAGTCTTCGCTTTGTGTATGGCTTAGTTTAGATGCCGTGTTTATGGTGTCTAGATTGATGCTGGCTTTACAAAAACTGATAAAGTTGTCAGCATTTTGCTCCAACTTGCTGCTGATAAATTCTATCATCAGCTGATGCAAGGACATTTTCCTTACCTCATCTAATGTACCGTGATGGGAGGTTAAGGGGCAAACATTATTTTCAGAGCTTATAGCCTCACACACTTCATCAAAAAATCCCGTTTTATCTGGAACGGTTACATTGGGCTTCTTTAACTTTCGTCCAATATTTTCCGCCTCGATAAATTTGTCTGAGGATCCTACTTGAGCCAAAGCCGCCTTTTTCCAATAACAGATCACTTCTGTTGGAGCTGGCTCCTCAGATCGACGATGCAACCACATTAGGAAGGCAACTGCATGTTTGCATCCTCCCAAAGCAGCAACGCAACTAAGACAAGAAACATCTATTATAACCTCGGCTTCCTCATCGATAGTAGCAGTCACAAAATATGGCTTGTCTCTAACTTTGTGCTCTGGACAAATTCTTGCGTTTATTATGCACTTGGTACCTGATCTTCTAACCTGTACATAACCAATGGCTGAATCTCCATAGCTTTCTCGCCCAGAACTAAAACAAAAGTTTTTGGTGAGCATTAAACCATTCCAAAAACATAATAAATCTATCGCGACGCTACTGATTTTACGGAAAAAATATATGTATATCAATATGATTTTTACAAGTTGATTATCTCGATTGTTGAACAGTTTAATTAGACGCTTGTACGAGTATAACTGAACCAATAAAATATTATTTCGACAATAAATTAAAATACTGAATAAAAAGGTAGAAACAAAATAAGATACAGCGTACAGGACAAATCATAATATTTTTTTATTTTTTTTATACGTAAATCTTAAATTACTTATCGTAATCATCTCAAATGTTTTTCAGGTATTTATTATTTACTGGCCAAACATAAAAATACTATATAATACGTTTTTAATATATAATAAACACTATAAATGTTATTTACTTACTGGCTCGCTTTTACACCACTAGATTGAGGCTGATTTACGTCCCTCCATTTTTGAAGAGTCAGAAACCATAATAACATCCACAGATGGTAAATTATGAGAATCGGCTTTTTGGAAACCTTCATCCATACTTAAAAATCAATTTTACTTAAGAAAATATCAAACACAGTACAAGATCACTCACTACTACCGACTTGCGGCTTTGCGGCTATACTAAACACGAATAAAAAGAACCTTAAACGCCCAGCAGTCGGGTTCCCGCGAATCCGCTGCAAGACCGGTGACGTCAGCTAGCCACAGAGCGTTTCGACCGTTTGACTGAATATTGATATTTCTCGCTGGATTTTATGACAGAAGGAATTGTTGGATTTTCGTAAAATTTTACAAATGATATTATGGGACTATTTCCTTCAGTTTTATGATGGGTAAACGCGATTTAATTTTTTTGTGAACATCCCTATTATTAGGAAAAAGTTAGTTTCAGTTAAAAACAAGTTTTGGAATGATACAAATTAAGGTAATACATACCTTGTGAAAAACTTAATAAAAGTTGTTATTATTTGTTATATTTAAACTGTATATATCAGGTCAATTTAATTAACATATAGTTTCACCCTAATTTTTTTGGATTGCTTTATAAAAATATGTATCTTATAACATTTTGTTACTTAACTTAGCATTTTAGTTGGTGGAAAATTCTCTGTAAATATAAAGAATAATATAATTTTTAAACTAAACATATTATCGTCGTATTTATTTTTTGATAATTAATACTATATGATATAAACTTTAGAGTAAACTTCCTGTAAGGATTTAAGTATGTGACCTATGTTTTTAACGTAAATCTTACTATCTTAAAATTGTAGGTGTGAGAAAATTGGCATAAGGGTATAGAATATCTATAATATTATAGAAATAAATGGTTTCAAAATGTTATATTCAATATAACTTTTCTATTTTTCATTTCCTGTCTCCTGACATTCTAAAATAATTTTTTCTGGTTAAACCAACATTAATTGATATCTATTTTTAATGAATGACTCCTGTATATTGGAAGGGTGGGTACTTATGTTATGGGATCTTGACCAAATTTAACGAAAATCATTTGCCATTTGCTCGAGCTGACAAAGACGTGGAAAATTCTCCGTAAATATAAAGAATAATATAATTTGTAAACTAAACATATTATTATCGACGTATTTATTTTTTGATAATTAATACTATATTACATAAACCTTTAGAGTAAACTTCCTATAGGGATTTAAATATGTGACCTATGTTTTTAATGTAAATCTTACTATCTTGTAATAAAAAATTGTAGTTTTTAGTTTTCCGAGGGAAATTTATCGAGAGATAGTCTGGTGTGAGAAAATTGGCATAAGAGTATAGAATATCTATAATATTATAAATAAATTGTTTAAAAATGTTATATTCAATATAACTTTTCTATTTTTCATTTCCTGTCTCCTAACATTCTAAAACAATTTTTGCTGGTTAAACCAACATTAATTGATGATATCTATTTTTAATGAATGACCGCTGTATATTGGAAGGGTGGGTATTTATGTTATGGGATCTTGACCAAATTTAGCGAAAATCATTTGCCATTTGCTCGAGCTGACAAAGACTGCATATGGCACAACGCATTACAATTGCTCACCAAATTAATGAGAAAATGAAGGATTCTCTAGTCCAAAACGAATATAACTTTTTTTTAAGTTGCACAGTATATGCATGAGTAAAACACACTTATCTATTCATAATTTAATAATATTATAATTTCAAATATATCAATCCAAATAACTTAGATTAGATATTATTTTCTTAAATTAACCCTTTTTACGATATTTATCCATCCCGCGTGAATTTTCCTGAACGTCGTTTCACATATCCTCTCTGTTGATTGAAAACAATTGTTATGGGTTGAATAGCACTAGCTACCTTTTTTTTCCTTCATAACTCTATGGACTTATTGCATGTTACGACAAATGTATTTGCTTTTCTGCCGAATCCAAAAATGTAATAATATGAAAGGTGTTATATTTAAAAGTCATGAACATCTTCGTACCTACTACTATAGCTTATATTTTACATTGATATATTTTAATGTGAGGTAAATACACGAGCAACTAAAAACAAAATTTGACGGGTCCGACTTTCGGAAATCCACAGAGTTAAAAATAAATGTGCTTGAAATTTTTAATAAAGAATTTAAATATATTGAAAATGCAACAATTTGAATTCTCCCATAAGATGCATTAAAACAATAATGTTCTACAAAAATGAAGAAATTAGATTGATCAACAAACAGAATGTCAACAAAGAATGGGACTACAAATGTGTTGCAACTCAAATACAGGGTGATACGATTTTTTGAAATAAGTTATTCCATTTACTTAACATATTGAACTTACATCAAAACTTCTGATTTACCCTGTAAAGGCTACAAATTTCAATATCTTACTCCAATTACAACACTTTGTCGATATCCTGTTTTTTTAATCACTGTGATTTCTCTCTTTTTTTTTTAGGGAAGATACATTGATCTATAGCACATTCTTTGTATTGCAACTTATGGGAAAAATCAAGGTGTTGAATTTTTACTGCCACACACTATATGTAACAAAATGGGAAAATTCTATAAAAAATGTAACTTTTATATGACAAAAATGTTTTCATTCAAATCATTTTAACCAGTAGTTCTATCTGATCCGCATATATCCTCAATGTTACGTTATAAATAAATGTACCGTTTAGCAGCTAAATACTGATGGGCATAGGGTGTTTCGAAATACTTAACTTACAATAAAGTCGACTTACGTATATTTTGGTATCTAAACTAAGTCCAAATCCTTTTTCGAGTAAAAGCCAAATATATGTCATATCCATACATATGAAAGGTTGTTCAACATTGGCTTCATGACAAATTCGTTCAGCTTGTTTTTTAAAATCTTCGACCTGTAAATTTTAAAAGCAATTATATATAGACTTTAAGTTTATTTATATTATATATTAATACAATTTTAAAATATTTATCCACCACCAAAGCATATACAGTGATGTGGAAAACAAGTTGGCGTGATCCGAAAATCCTCCAAACTATTTATATAAGTACTATGGTTCTATAAAAATGAATATAAATGACCCTGCACAGACCTTGACCATCAGCTAATTTTTTTAAAAAGTTTATATGTTGCAGAGATCGAAATTCTAAGCTATTACGCAAGATCCTAAGTCTCGTTTGGCTGCTACATGGAGTTAAAAACCGCAATTTTGTAATGTTTTATATTTATATGTTGTAATAAACAAGTAATATGCCAGGTTGTCCCTGCGGATTAGATGTCTAGTCCTACATACTTATTTTCGATCCTATTTTACTATTATCATAACTTTGACGGCTATTTTTGATTAACAGCATTTAAGCAGTTTAGACTGTTGTAAAAAATTTTTTTTTTGACATGTCAATTTTTTTATTACCTCAATAAAACGTACCTACCTTATTTGAAAATGAAATTATGAAGAAAAAAAAATTTTTTGACAAACAAAACGTTAATGCAATACTTAAAAAAAGTTGAAGTCAACTGTCACATTGTAAGTAAAAAAATCGCATGATAATCCGAACTAACTGATACTAAAATTGTGGACTGGGTGCTTGCATTGTGCATCATTCCTATACGTGTGGCGCAGAACGTTTTTTTCTATTAACATATCCACGACGGCTACGTTTTGTATAATAAACGGTTGCTGGTCCCACTAGTACATAAATGGTTGCGAACGAAACCATTTTGACAGCAGATAGTATTAAAATAAAATGATAATGGCATAAAATGTCACACAAACAACTATTTAATAACTTCATTACTATTCATTTTTGATAAAATTCTATAGAAGTAAATTAAATATTTATAGCACTGGAAATGAAAGAAAATTTCTCTTTCTAAAAATTTGCGTACAACTTATAGCTATCGATAAAACTGACATTTAAAATTTAATGAAAAACTTGAAAATTGCAAGACTATTAAAAATCCCATATATGAATAAAATAGGCATCTCCCTAGGGCACATATTTTCCTAATTTATATTCATCAGAAAATATTTATATTTTTCGAGATATTTCAGTTTTTCTGATTTTCGATCAATGTTTTAAAAGTAACCAACCTTCAAAGTCAAAAATTTTAAAATATGAAATTATAATTAACGTACTTAATTAGTATAATTTTCCTTTTACAAATCTAAATATAATAGCCAGATATGTCACAGATCGAAAGCAAAAGGTTGCTTAATCTATATCTTTTTTGCGAGTGTGATAATTTTCGAATTATTCCCTTTACTATTAACATAACCTTTACGAATATGTTTTGATTAACAAACGTCCGTTAGTTTGATACATCCGATTCAGACCTAACAGTAAAAAAGATACGTTTTGCATAAGTTTGCTCCAAATAACAAATAAAACTTCAAATAAAGTCTAAAGTATGGTAATGAAAAATAACACTAAAACTAAGTGTTGTTTTGTTTGAGTGTAAAAAATACAAATTAGTTATACTATAATAGTATCTAAAATGTATGGTAAATACTTATTTATAAATTCAGATAGATATGTACTCGTTTTCCATTTTCATTTTAACACGTCTTTCATCAAGATTTAACAAATAAAGTTGCAAGCCGCCTATGCAAAACTCTTAATCCATAAAAGCACGTGTTTCACTGTCAATCAAATATAACCCTTGAAAATCAACCATCAAGCCCCCTTTTTTTTTCTTCGACCGACATTCGGAGGGACTGGACGGCTTTTGTGATTAAGATGATTAATTTCTCAAATTACTAACAAATTGCCTGTGTTCTGGTAAAATTGTCTTAATATTAGAAATATTCCACCTGTAGCAGGATTTCAGGAAATATTTAACCATTCATTCCTTCTATTTTCTGCATTATGTAACGAGATAAAGGTAAGAGGTTAGGATTAACTGAAAGCACATTTCATATGGACGGAAAATGGACACATTTCATATGGATGGAAAATGGACGATGATCCAGGAGGGGGCCCGGGGCCTCCATATAATAAAACAAAGAAAAATTTAATAAAACCGAGTATTTTAAAGACAAGCCTGACCCTAGACCTTGCAGTAACAAGTGATAGAACTTTAAATGATAAAATTTTCTATGAAATTATTCAATCAAAAAATATATTAAATGAATCAAGTAGTGATTTTACTTCAAGGCAGGAGAGAACATCTAATAATACTGTGGATACCATTAAAACTATAAATTATAAATATGATAAAAACTCATTAGGGCCATATCAGGTTATAATACAGGGGCCAGTAGGTAAACTTAGGTAATTTACATCCAATGGCCTTGGCCAAAATGCTTTTTGAATTAAATATACAAAACAGAAGGAGACCATTAAGAAAGGGGAAAACAAAATCATTATTGAATTTAAAGACCCAGAATCGGCAAATCTGTTCTTAGAAAATGGTGAAAGCTAAGGGTTATGAAATGTATATACCAGAGCATAATGTAGCATGCAAGGGGGTGATAAGGGGTATTTTAAAGGAACTCAGCGAGGAAGACATTAAAATATTCTGAAGGGGTGGTAGATATCATCAAAGTAAGAAGATTCAATAGAAAAATAACAACTGAGAATGTTCATGTCAAAACAGGAACGTGCCTATTAACTTTCAAGGTAAGAACCATACCCAGAAGCATCAATATATATTGGCTGAAGATGCAGGTTGAACCCTACATTATGCCAGTCACTCAATGTTATAAGTGCCTTTGTTCGGCCAACGAACATGAAGGAGACTGCAAACCTAAATGCAACAATTGCGATAGCGACCAACATCGATCTATATACCGTCAATGGCCAGAATACTACCGACAACAACAGATAAGGACCTATATGTCATTAGATGGCTCCTCTTTCTACGATGCAAGTATGCTGGTACCAAAAATAAACAGAAACAAAGGATTTATAAGAAGAAATAAAGATTTTCCAGAAATAAGAAATACAAAATTAGAAATGCCAAATTTCACAAAAATATCCCAAAACAGAAATATATAATGAGATATAATGAGAAATATATGACGAGAACAGGGAAATATTAAGGCAACTTTTTAAAAAATTTAAAAGTACTAGAGACCTTATGTATATTTTCCACGAATTAGAAGACATAGAAAATCCTAGTACCTCCATACCTATGGAGAAAGAAGCATAAAACGAGAATTATACAATGGAATATAAGAAGTATCCATTCAAACATGGGCAATCTCAGATATTTGGTCAGTGAGTATAATCCTGACATAATAGTGTTGAATGAAACATGGCTTAAGCCAGAAAAATCCTTCAGAATACCTCTGTATGAGATAATACGTGATGATAGAGAAGACGGATGGGGAGGTTTAGCACTGCTAATAAAAAGTAACATTGAATATGATATAATAGACACATCAGTACTTCAGTTGACACAAGACATCCAAATATTAGCTATTAAAATCAAAAATACAGGAATCAAGTTAATAAATTTGTACTTACCGCGTCAACTTCAAACAGGAAATATGATTCTAAGAAATATCATGAATTATTTTGATAATCCAAAATTAATAATGGGGGATATGAATGCACAACACCCAACATAAGGAAGTGGCACAGTAATCAATAATGGAAACATAATAAAAAATTTACTGGATGACTGCTAACTAATAATTCTGAATGATGGAACTCAAACAAGAATGACGGCACCAAATCAGAATAAATTGGTGACAGACCTCACAATATCCTCACCATGCATAGCAAGAAAAATCAACTAGTGCACAATTCAGGATTGTGGAAACAGTGATGATTTTCCCATCATAATGGAGATAGAAGGAGCAATCATTAATACAGAAAATAAAGGAAGGCAACAAGAAACTACACTAGGGCAAATTGGCAACACTATCAAGACATAACCGTTGAAAGAGCATTAAAGAAACCACATCATTACGATCAACTTGAAGGAATAATAAACAAGGCAGCTGAAGAAGCCATACCAAAAAAAAAACATGTATAAGGATAATGGGAAAAAAATAACCCCATGGTGGGATGAAGAATGCACTGAAGCGGTGATGGTAAGAAGAAATAGTATCAATGAAATCAAACAAAATTTCACAATGGAAAATTTCGTGCAAACAAAAAAAGTGATTGCAATGACAAGGAAAAAATTGAATCCAAAAAAAAAAGAGTGTTTTAGAAATGTCTGTAATAATCTAAATCGATGCACTCCCAAATATGGAAAACAGTCAAAATCTTTTCAAACACCAAAATTAATAATAATACAAAGAAACTACCAGAAACAGAAATTGTAGAAAATATAATAAACGAGTTAGACATAGTTGTTTGTACCAGAATTTCAGTTGAATTACAACAGCGATTGTGAAGAAGAAAATTTCAATCTCCTAGAATTTAACTATGCAATACAGGACAAAAAGGATACTGCTACTGGATTGGACAATATCAGCTATCCAATGATAAAAAATCTACCAAGAAAAGGAAAAGAACTACTTCTCGAACAATTTAATATATGTCTACAGGGCCTACCAGTTCCAAAGCAATGGAAGAAAACACTATTATAGACAGAAAAGATCCCAAGGTGGCCTCAAATTATAGACATATTGCATTAAATTCTTATATAAATAAAACACTAGAGATCATAATAAAGAATAGAATTGAATATAAGCTGGAATACGAAGACTTTTTCCTTAAAACTCAAGTAGGATTTAGAAGAGGGAAAGGTTGTATGGAAAGTATTGTAACTCTAAATATACAAAAATAATTCCAAAAAAAGATCCTTACATTAGCAGTATTTTTAGATATCAAATCAGCATACGATAATGTAAATATATATAAGCTACATAGAATACTAATAGATAGCAATATAACAGAAGGTCTTGCTAACTTAATTTTGTGTATATTGGAAAACAGAGAAACATATGCTCTTGATAGAAAAGGAAATATGGTGGGACGACCTAAATATCTAATAACTGGACTGGCACAGGGATCCCCCCTAAGCCCACTTTTGTTTAATACATACACAAAAAAGATACACAATATAGGCAATATCAAAATAAAAACATTACAGTATGCTGATGATCTGGTGTTTATAGTGGAAGGCACGGATGTACAAATTCCAATGGAAGAAATGAACACTTACTTAAAGAAAATTGCAGAAACGTTTGAAGAACTAAACTTTAGAATCAGCATTGAAAAATCAGGGGCAATGTTATTTCAGCCTTTCACTCACTTGGTTCCACTGGATAACATAAAATATCAAAATAGGAATATCCCATGGATAAGAGAACATAAATATCTAGGAATAATATTTACGGATACACTAAGTTGGTCAATAGAAACTGGAAAAATGATAAATGGCGCCAGGAGAGGAATTAATATCAAGCACTAACCAGGGTATGGTGGGGCGCAGATCCCGCAATACTCCTAACATTGTATAAAGGAATAGTCAGATATCATCTAGACTATAGATCACAACTCCTAAGGCCAAACACTCAGGTCAATAAAAATAAATTGGATTCGGTACAGTATCAAACTATAAGAATAGCACTGGGATGTATGAAATCAACACCTACAAACTTACTTCTGGCTGAAAGTGGAGAAATAGATTTAGAACATAGAAGATTATGGTTAACAAAAAAATTTGTATTGAAGAACATATATATATATATATATATATATATATATATATATATATATATATATATATATATATATAGCTAATGACCCTATAATAATGATAATAAAAGAACTGAAAAGTCTGGATAGATCTAGGGGATACTTCTCATATCGACAATTACCATATTTTATAAAGGTTTAAATGAGATACAAGAATATGTAGGAAATATGAAAATGCATGATAAATTGCCATGCTTCCTGTACGATAGAATGTACCAAATGAAGACAGCCTCCATAATAAATTTTAACATATTTAAAAAGGATATACTCACCGACCAAATATTTAAATCTGAAAAAAGTAGATGGAAAAATTATCATCATATATATACGGATGCTTCTGTTCAAGAAGAGACTGCAGGATTTGGAGTATACTGCCCAAAAGAAAAATATAATTTCTCATCTAAACTAACCAATATATCACAAACATGTGCGGCAGAGATTGTAGCCATACATAAGGCTGTAACATTTATTTTGCAAAAAGATCAAAGAAAATCCAAAATATTTACACTCTCAAAGTGCTATTAAAAAAATAAACAACTGTAAAGACAAAGATCTTCTTCATATTGCCTTCTTAACAAAACAAATAATCATTGACTCAATAGAAAATGGATATGACATAAAATTATGTTGAATGGAATGAACTAGCAGACATTGGAAGAAACCTAAATATCCCACTCCCTATAGAACTCGATAGGAGAGAATTCCTTCCAATCATCAAAAAAAAAATCATTATAAACAATGGAATATTACCTGGAAAAGGACATTAGAAACTAAAGGCAATCAATATAAAAATATCTCATTAGGTTTCCCCAAAAAAGCCTGGTTTTTAGGTATACCCTATATTGATAGAAGACATATCACAGTTATTGTAAGAATGAGAACAGGTCACTGTCTCACCCCCAACACCTTAACAGATTGGGGCTAAAAGAAACTCCATTCTGTGAATGTGGAATGGTAGGTAACCTTCATCATGACCTTTTTGAATGTCATAATAATAATACAAATCTTTATCAGACCTTAATAATGCAAAAAATACAAGCCCCAATTTCAATACATTCTTTATTGCATAACATAAATAACAATATAATTAGAAAAATAATACAATTTCTAAACAACAATAATATAAAGTTGTAACTCTACAGATGGTATATTCCTCCTTTTACAAACCCATCCTCTTGATCCGGATCTCTCATTTCAATTGTGATAGCTTCCCGGAGACCCGGGAGCGAGATTAGTCTTATCCTGTCTGTCTAACTAACATCTTGCTAAAAGTAATACAAAAAGGATAGGAGTCCCTCCGACGCGATTTAGTTCGCAATCCGAAGAAAATAGAGACACTAGAAGAAGAAGAAGAATATTGTTTTTTTGAAAGCTCTCAAAATATTAAAAATAGAAAAAACGCCACTAATAGTTACTTAAATCTGTGAAAAACGTATATAAAATTTTTAAGGAGTCACTAGGTAAACCCATTTTTTAATAGCTACTAAAATGTTTTTTGTAATAAATTACATCAAAAGAAATATCCGAATATAAATACCGAAATAATTCACTAGGAAAAAAATTACAGCTTTTAAACTAGAATTTCTAAAGAAAGAAAATGTCCTACTGCCTCTGTATAACAATATATGCTATACTTATGTACTGAAAACTTATGACGGGGACATAAATTCAATCAATCAAATCCTACCTATAACTTATAACGCCAATGATTCTTAAACAAATGCCAGTAATGAAAAGAAAATTAAAAAAATTGTCACTGCGAAAGCAACATGAATAGTTAATGGCTTGTATCGAAAAGTTACACTAAGAAAAAAACACAATTTCTAAAAAAATGTCCTACCTACTGACCTTGTATAAAACAATATAAACTTTACTACTTTTCCGAATAGTATAATACTGAACTTTATTATATTTCCTAAGCTAAACATATACCAGCATAAAAAAATTAGAAACTCTAAGCCCGTATCTTAAAAAACCTCAGAAAATATATAAACATACCGAACTATATATTAAAAAAATCTATCCCGTATCCAAATATATGCAAGTATTTTGCTGCTCTAACTGATCCTAAAACGATAATCGAATAGCACGTTTATTAAACGAATATCGATGTAATGCATGCAATCGAGAATCACAGCTAATTTTCTTAGAGATATTTTATAAAATTGGGGAAAGTATTATCCTTCAAATTGTAGCTACCTACTTAAAAACATTGAAATCTTATGCTGCCAATTTTAAAAATACCCAAGAAATGATTTTTGAGTCTCTAAAATTAAATAATTTTTACTTAAGTATTTATTCAATTACAGTTCTGCCAGCGACAAAAGTCAAGGATGAATGGATGTTTTGAAATTTTTGATCATCTCAGAGAAACCTAGAAATTGTGAAATAAATGCTCTATCCTTCTATCAGGAAATAATTCCGATTACTGTTTGCAGTGAGGTTAAAATTGGACTTTAAAGTTTCAACTTTGAGAAATCGCAGTAATTTAACCGTGTATGCTAAAATTTTGAAATTTGATCACAATCTACCTATGACTATCTGGTTTCGTAAAAAAATGCCCCACGCCCTAGGTGTATATTAGCTTTTTTGTAATACAGGGTAATGCGAAAAAATATAACCATTTTTGGGAAACTACAAATTTTATCTAGTAATTGCACCTGTACATACTCAGAATTTTTCGCCTTCCACACATATTTTGTGTATATTTTTGAGCACTTTCCGATGCCGTAATCACTTTCCCGATAGGACGCCTGCTTTTTTCTATAAAAAATATGTATCAAAAAAAAATTTTTTTTTTTAAATATCAGTTTTTCTTAAACATTTCTACTGTCCGGTCATTTTTCCGACACAGATGCATTCAGGTTTTTGTTCTCCTCTATATTTCCAATGAAAAACGTCAAAAATCGATCAAAAAAATCGTAAAATCACGAAACAGATTCGAAGCTCAACCAAAAACAATAGGGTTCTGCAAGACCCGAAGAGCCATCGTTCCAGAAAGTATGGACAAAAAAAATCAAAAATTGGGACCTGAACCGTGTTACATCGAAGTTGACTTTTTTCGTCGACTTTGCGGTACCACATCTCTGGTACAAATGTTGTATAGAAAAATCTGCAAATGAATCGTGTAGATCTACGCCTCATCTAAAAACACATGTCAAATTCATCGCCCTATCTCTAATAGTTTCCGAAATATACCCACCGAAAGGTCGAAAAACACGGTTTACTGAAATGACACGACCCACACCAAGTTTTCGTCTCCGAGTGTGAGAGCCATGGTAACAAACGGGCTTCGCGGCCGTTTGTTGGATGAGAATTTTTTTAGCACATAAGAATGATTTGGAAATTCACTCTTTGAACTATTCAGTTTGTATAACTTTAAAACCAACCGTCCATTTTTTAAAATATGTTGTTTTTTTATTCCCTATGGTGAGTTAATAAAAAAAGGATCAATTTTGTAAGGTAAGCCATAATTTAATTTTTTTGCCCCTCAATATATTGATTTTTGCAATTTTTATATACGAAAAAGAAATATTTTTTCAGGGGTTTTTATTTATTACCTTACTATTCTTGTAATAAGGGGTTACATAACAATTAACTGTAATCAAAATACACACGAAACATACGGGTTTTTGTCACAATTGTGCGCTCAAAGAGGATATCTCAATCTCGAAACAAGTTTCAATGGCGATATTGTACGGTATAAAGGTATTTAAAAGTATGTTACAGGGGGCAACAAAACTATATTTTCTTATAATATGTCAAACCCTGTAGTTATAATAATATTTAAATATTACAAATTTTCTTGAAATAAAGGAGTTTATAATACCCAAGTTTAATGAAAACATGTTTGAAAATATATTCAGAACAGTTAATTTTACAACAACAAACCAACACTATAAAATGAAATAAAAAATTATATATATTTCATAATATGCGATATTAATTTTTTTGGACAAAATAGTTTTTGTTAGTTGGCACTTGACGATCCAAATAAATAAAGAATAATTAAATAGCTATATGATATAGTGTGTACGTGTTTCATACGCTTTTTTTCCTAATTTTGACAATCAAGTGGATACCGATGTATCCATAGTTACCTTTGTTGCTGTCTGAACTAAAAAAAACAATGATTAAACATTTTATTACCAGCTACATACATTTTTACTTTTCGTAACTAGTAAAAGGATCTAAAAGAGGCAGTTTTAAAAGTATGACCTTAATTGTCAAAATTAGAAAATTAACATTATTATCTCTAAACTTTTAACACAATAAAAAAATGAAAATGAAACATTTAAGAGATATCCTAAAAAATTATATTATAGGCTGTTTCTTCCCGCCACATTCATAACAACATCCAAAAAGCTTTCTGAAGGGTATCTAATATTTTGTTGGTGACAAAAATACCCTGCGACAAAAAATTTGCTCGTGAGCACAACACCCTAATATACGTGCACCAGATTTACAAGTGGAATAATATTCAGTTATAGGATTGTTAGCGTCGGCGTTGCGTTTCGAAATCGGGAATAAATTCGAAGGCATATGGTGGTTAGATCATTTACAACAGTGTTCGTTTGATACTCGTTTCTTTCCGGTTCTCTTTTTATTGTGTCCTGTACATAAAATTGAGCAGGTTTTATTTGGTAAGTGCCTATCGTGATATATTTTAAATATGCCAAGGACAAAATAGGAAAATTATTGTAATTGTCCAGGTTAACTGGTATCCATTGGGCATGTGTTCGGTCTTGGTCCACCCTCCGCTGTAATTACTTAACAGTTTATTAGCAAACTGTACATTTGCTTCAGACATTACCAGAATACCGTAATATTTATTATGGCCCTGCAATTTTTAAATACACCTTTTGGTGAGTTACGTGTGTTACACTAATTACATCTAAAAAAGTTTTAAAGAGATTTTAGGTGCCCATTTCTCGCCTCAACAACCCATCGTGTTTTTGTTATTAATCTTTATTAGTTAGCCTCCCCTATAGTGAGCTTTTGTTGACCACGTGGTAATAAACTGGGCACCTTATGATCAATTCCTAATTCGTTTAAAAATGGAATTACATCCCTATAGCCAGGTTCTAATGTCATTCAGATCTGTTTGTAATTCTAGACTTAAAATTGGCCCTTGGATATCAAAAATAAAACCGTTGGTTTTATTATAATATCTTCCTTTACATACTCAATAAGATTGCCAAAGTGCATTAAAGTTACTGCTTTTTTCAATGGAATTATATGTGGAACCAATGTAAGCAATGGTTCTAAGCATTTCTGGGTTAGGATTATATAGCTTAGAATTAAATTCTATATTTTTTAATATATGAAATGGCCAAACTAACTTGTTGCCTGTTGTCATAACAAAATATCACCCGCAAGAAGTCATCCGTCAATCCATGGCTTATCTTACATATGTATGTAAAAAAAAATTTCTTGCTTACGTACCTAAAAATGTATTATATTAATAGTATTGTATACTTAATATGTTACTACGAATCATCAGTTCAATCATATATGCATTGTGTAGCCAAAGAAACTTTTCAAAGATTTTTGCCAGAAAAAATATAAAACTTCTTTTGCTTGAAATAAAAACAGCTATTTTAAAAATGTCACGAACCTGGGTGGAATGCCATGACAAAATGTGCATAAATCTGTAATCCTGCGTTTTTTAATCGTACCTCCATATATTTGGGTGATCAGTTAGTTATTTCATAGTTCTTGCAGAAAACTTAAAAAATCTTGGCCATTGGGTAGATAAGATATATTTACATATCTGAGAGTGAGATGGATAAAGTTTAATAGCAAAAACTCTTCGTCTAAGTGATTAAGGCCTTACACCCGGTGTTACAAATAAATTATTTTTAATAAAAATATTAAGTATTATAAAGCACAATGACGTAAGCCATTTTGTTTACGTATGTTTAGTCGAATATAGATATTTGGCATCTGCTCAATTTCATTACTCTACTGTAGTTTAAACATATCCGAGTTTGCAGTGGAATTTGCCTTGATTTAACCCCTCTGCTTCTCACCTAGCCGTAGCTAATTCTATTTTAATTTTATCTTGACCGACATTAATAAGAACGACTCTATCGCAAGTAAGTAGTAAACACCTGTATCAAAATAAATACTCAATTCAATTCAAATACGTTTATTGCCCATTTCACAATTTATATTGTATTAGACAAATAAATAAAACAGGTGGGTTTAAAAACTTTACAAAACAATACAAAGATTTATACTTGTAAGGAACAGAAAATACAAGAAAGTATCGTAACAAATAAAATTTAAAATTAGTAAACGTACAATAATATAGAGCAATTTGAAATAAAAAGGTGCAAATATAATTAATAAAGATATTCCAAGGTGAAGCAAAGAAACGAAAACAGATACATGTGCATAACAACCCTTTTAAAACGTTTCTTAATATGCCATGCAATAAAACCAGAAAAATTATTTACTTCGATGTAGAGATGTTAGTCGCCTCTAAGTTGTAATGTCTGATTCTCAAACTCCTGCAGGTCATAGAAGGCACATTGGACCAGAATTGTGTTTAGCTTTTTATTTTAATTTCTTGTTGCTGAGTGATGTATAACGTTATACCTCGATGAAACGGACTATTCAAAAATTTTGGTTCTAAGAAATATAGGTCGAAATTGATCCTTACGGAAAGTATACGGCATATTTTCATTATTGCTAAAGAGATTTTAATTTGCTTTATGTAATGAAAGCAGAACTAAAATCAATTTGTTAAAATGACACAACCTCGACTATTTAATAGTTTACGTTTACAGGTATTTCTATAACTTTATACAATACAACATCGAAATTGAAACTTTTTTCTATCATTTCTCAACAATAAGATATTCTCTTTGATCTCACTATTGGGACACCCTGTATGTTTTCGCACGTTTTTGGATTACAGTTAGTTATTATTATGTAACCCTTTATTACAAGAATAGTAAGCTACTAAATAAAGACCCATGGAAATGATTTATATATATATATATATATATATATATATATATATATATATATAAATATATATACATATATATAATATATATATATATATATATATATATATATATATATATATATATATATATATATATATATATATATATATATATATATATATATATATATATATATATATATATATATATATATATATATATATATATATATATATATATATATATATATATATATATATATATATATATATATATATATATATATATATATATATATTATATATATATATATATATATATATATATATATATATATATATATATATATATATATATTATATATATATATATATATATATATATATATATATATATATATATATATATATATATATATATATATATATATATATAAATTAGATATTATGGAAATAATGTATTTTTTTATTAGCAAAGACTGATTAGCAAACGATTAATAAAAGATCCCCTAAATGGATCCCAAATTTGCCGTCTTTCAGTATAACTGGGATTCATCGATATATCCGCAGAGCTCAACTCATATCATGGGTACGATAATTTTAAAAATATAATATTTGATAGACTGTGTCAGGAGATATCTATTAGTTTAGCGTTTATAGTTATTTATTATATCCCTATTTAATATTCGTCGTATATTTGTAATTTAAAAAGTTTATTCATATGATATTTGATTATTAACTTCCATTTATAATGCGAAATACAAACAATCGAGGTATTTCAGTTTGCTTTTGTCCGTACATAAACATTATATCTAGGTAGCAGACCTACAAATTTTTTGACACCCCTACTATCATAATATTTTCAAATCGTCAATATTCGTGCGAAATACATGTTAAAGGTTTAGCTATCTTCAGAAAAATCAGATTCCCTTAAGATATCTTCCTCAGGGAGGAGTATCAAAAAACCAAAAAAAGCTTGAACTTTAGATTCTATAGAAAGATGGACGTCAGGAAATATATATTAGTTTAGCATTTATGGTTATCGTTATTTATTATAGCCCCTATTTAATAATTTCAATATGAAATTAAAAATCAATGTCAGTTTATAAAAGTCAGAACTGACATTTGACTATCATTAAGTTACTCTATTTACAATAGCAAATTACGTTAGTTTACAAACTACCGTACTACTAATATTATTGAATTATCAAAATTAAAAAAAAAAACTCTAATTACAAAATTAAATCTAAATTCTAAAGGAAAATCCGAGACAAGAATATAGGGTTTCTGTCAAACAAATGCTTAGATTTAGGAGATGCTACAAGTTCTTGAGCCCTGAGCCCACCATATTAAAAAACTTCATAACTGCTTGTCACAGAAAAATATAAATAAAACTCTAAAAATTAAAATTAGGGAATTGGAATATCTTTATTGATAAAAAAAGAGTAAATCTTAAATAAACTATGTGTTATGTCTATACATTTTGTAAAATGTGGTGATTTCAATACTGACCTTGTGCTGGAGGTTAATGGCCAATTAAAATTTTTACTATTAATTAAGAGGTACAATTTTCGAACCTACAAAAGTAACCAAAAATTGGTAAATTTCCTTTACCCGAAACTTTCCTCAATAGCTATTTAGTAACACATATATTAATTGCGTTTTCTCTCACTTTTATAGACAAAAGAAAACATTTAGGAAGGAATTTCCACTTAGGTTCCTTTACATATTGTTTTGCGTTGTTTATAAAGATATTAAATCTGCGAAATGTGCAACCACCAAAAATAAGCCCATTTCATGGTCAAATACAATACATGGTGGCAATCCATTAAAAATATAAACTGCAAAGATTGCAAGATTTTTCGTAACACTTTATATGCCGTAGAACATTCGTATAAAAAAATTGACCTCATTACATTAAAGAAAAAAAAACAAAAAGCTCCGTTTTTAGTGAAACTATAAATACCAAATTAAACAACTGGGACTAAAACGGGGTTACCTTTTAAACAATGAGGCCATATTAAAAAAGAGAAAATAAAACAAAAGCAAACTGGTCACTTGTAAAAAAAATTACTAATAAAATATTAAAACAAATACAATCCATTTAAAAAAAGAAAAAGAACTACTCAATGAAATAAATAATTTCTTTATAAACATTTGGGCTGATATCAATACAAACAAACAAATTAATCTCTCAAATAAAAAGGGAGACAGAGAAAATATTTGTCCAATTATAGACCAATTTCGTAGCTATAAAGTTTTCGAGAGAGTATTTAAGTGAGAGTTTATCGAAAAAAATAGTATACTAACTGAACATCAAAATGGTTTTGGAAGGATTAAGTCAACTATGACTGTATCAAGCATTAACAGATATCGTGGAAGCATTAAATAACAATAAAATAATAATAATAATAAAACGTTTATTAATCTCAAGAAAAACAAATACATAAATAATTGAAAAAAAAAACAAAAAAACAATCGTTTTGAGATTAAAAGGTCATTGCGTTCGTTTTCTAAACCAAAGTTTAGAAGCTGTTGAAGCATTGTATCCTAAAACTAAATAAACTACCCTGACTCTTAAAAAAACCATGAGAAGACAAATAAAGGATGAAAAAAGAAATTTAAAAAATGGGGGGGAAGAGAAAAATCAAAGTAGAAAACATAAGATTAGAACGAGTAATGAAATATCTTAAATTAGAAAAAAAATATTTATTTATTTATTTATTGCACTTACAGATTCCTTACAAGAATTCATCCTATTACAAAGTACAATATCGAACTTAATAACTAAAAATTAAATATAACTAAAGAACATGATCTAACCTATTTCTAAAGGATCTATAACTAATGTTAAAAATCATCCTTTTGTATTCTGTTATATAGGTTGCATATATTATATAAAGGGGATCCTAGCTGTCGGTTATTGTGAGCTACATTTGGTATGTAAAAAGTGTTCACATTTCTCATGCCATAAGCTAGAACATTAAAATGTAGAGATAAGAGAAATGAGGTATCATCATTAAGTCCGTTTATTGTTTTGTGTAAATATAGCAAACAAAATTTTTGCCTGCGCTTATAAAGGGACACTTGAATCTTTCACAGAGTGACAGTGAGGACATACCGCGACCAGATACTCCCGTCTCCTTGAAGTATGTGTATCGAAGCATCTTATTTTGCACCCTCTCAAGTATATGCCTAAAGCACTCATAATGTGGACACCAAATTATACATGCATATTCTAGCAGACTTCTTACATATGATATATATAGCTGTATTAAGCATTGGGTTTGAGAGAAATCATTTGTATTTCGCACTATAAATCCATACATCTTACAGGCTTTATTAACTACGTTAATTATATGTTTATTAAAAGTCAATTTGGAATCAAAAGTTATTCCTAAGTCCACCATTTCATCCACTTTTTTAAGGGAGGCTTTTTCAATAGAATACGTAAATGTAATTTGATTTAGTTTTCTCGTATAGGTAAGTAGTACACACTTAACTTTAATAAAGTAGAGTTTATTATCCAAAGACCATTGAACAACATTGTCTATATCTTTCTGAAGTTTTAAACAGTCATTAATAGTTTTAATCTCATAATAAATTTTAAGGTCATCTGCGAATAGCAAACACGAAGCATTTTGAACCACTAGAGTTATACTATTTATAAACAATAGGAACAGCAATGGTCCTAAGTTAGAACCCTGTTGAATACCAGAAGCAGGAATAAAGTCCTCTGAGGTATAACCTTTGATATTAACATTATACCTACGAACACACAGATATGATTCTAATAGTCCCACCAGACTGCTATGAAAACCAAATTCCTTCCCTAACTTGGAGAGCAAAATTGAAAAAGACACTCTATCAAAAGCCTTTTCAAAATCCATATAGATAATATCCATTTGGCTACGACAATTTAAAACATCAGAAATATTTTGTGTTATTGCCAATAGATTGCTTGTGATTTATTTTTTATAAAACCATGTTGGTGTATTGTTAAACTATTCTTTACTATAGGGTATATAGCTTTAAAAATTATTATTTCAAACAATTTGGCTGGTGCTGACAATACAGCAATTGGTCTATAATTACTTATATCTAATTTATTACCTTTTTTATGGACTGGACAAATTTTAGCTTGTTTCCAGTAACTAGGAAATGTCTTAGTTTTGAGACTTAAGTTAAATAGAAACCACAATGGGTAACATAACGTTTCCGAAATATAAAAGCAAAATGTGATGTTGATTGTTAACGCTCTTGGACAGGTTCAACTAAGACGATTTTCACAATTTTTTTTTGTGTTACGCTACGACCGCGGTAGATTCCAAAAATTAAAAGCAGGCACAAATTTTGTAGTTTTTTTGAATTCTTCTTACATCCAAACATGGGTCATATACGTTATCGCAAAAATTAAACAAAGATATAATCAAATACTCGCAAAGTATTTTTTAGTTTCTTGGCCGAAAAATGTTTGTGGCAAAAGAGTACCTTGAGAGTACTATAAGCGATCTTCAGTTTTGAGGTAATATATTACTTAAACTAAGTTTGGTGCCCAATATTGGTCCAAGATTTATTGCAGAATCTTGAAACAAACATAATTTTATACAGTTAATTTGTACGTGTATTTGATTTAATAGGCTCACTCTGGAAGGTTTACTATCAAACAACAAAGCAACTGACTTATTGGGATTAATCTGTAACGAATGTTTCTTAAAAAAATATTATATATGGCTGGTAAATCAGGGCTGATGCAATCATTTGCAAACTGAGGATTGGAAGGGCTAAATGAGAAACAAAGTATCGTCAGTTTAACGATGATATTTACAGGATCATAGTTCTTTAAAAAAGTTAGATGTATAAATTGAAAACAACAGTGGTCCCAAAATATGAATCTGAGCAATTCCCGAAGCCACTCCCAAATGTATTACTACCATATTACACTTGCTGAAAACGATCTGTTAAAAAGGAAGATAAAAGTTTTATGGCAGTTTCTAAAAAATAATGTGACAAAAACGCAAGAGTTGTATGATTTAATATATAAAGTGCCTTATTATAGCCTAATAGGTGACGATTATTATTCAGCTCCTCAAAAATGCAATCCGTCAACTCACAAAGTGATGTGAAACAGCTATAACCTGCAAGAAATCCAAACTGCTTTTAGGAGGTATATTGCTGTTAGTTTGCATTTCGTTTTAAATACATTTCTTTAAAGTCTCTGATATCACAGGTCAAATAGATATTGATCGCAAATGTTCAAAGCTGGTGGGTGTTTAGAAGGTTGAGGTAAGCGCTCTTTATACATTTTAGGACATATTCATATTGCAAAAAATATTTAATGTGTTAAAAGAGTATTTAATTATGCCTATGATTCCTTTTTTACTTTTTAGAATATTATATCAACGAAATCAATCTAATCAAAGGGAATGCTCTTCCAAGTATAAAAGAGATCTTGTTTAGAAGGTTGAGGTAAGCGCTCTTTATAAATTTTAAGACATATTCATATTTCAAAAAATATTTAATGTGTTAAAAGAGTATTTAAGTTTGAAACCATTGTTACTGATTTTAATATACTTTGTCAATAATATATTTTTGAATTTGTTACTTGCAAATTAAGCTTGATGAATGACATTGAGGAATCTATGTGCAAATGCTCTAGAGGTCAATTGTTGTGTCATCATATGGCTACATTGCTAATATTTGCATACCACAATATATCAAACAGATGGGGTAAAAACCATAGATGATTGTTTGGTAGAAAATGGTACACGGAAGAAAAAATTTCTAAAATATGCCAGAAAAAAGTAGGCCAATTGCCAAATGAAACCTGGTTAGTCGCAAGGAAGAACCGTTTTTGTCCTGTATGATAAATAAAAGATTCCGACCTTCATTAAATAAATAACTCACAGGTAATATACATTTTATTTTTAATATATATTCATTCAGTGGGTATATTAACTGTTAAGTTTTATTGAGTTTTAAAAAGTGTATTGTGTTTCAATTACTAATTCAGTTCTATATACGTATATATCTAAATTATATGTTAAAGAGTTATTTACCACAAACATAATGAAACAGATTATTAATTTAGTATATTTTGCATCCCTCTCAAATCAAAATTAAATAAATTGTTAATCATTAATGTCACTGCTATTATATTGAATGCAGTTACCAAGGGCGTCCATAAGGAGGGGGGGCGCATTGCCCCCTCCCTGTATTTTGGAAAATGACATCTAATTGCTGAACCATCTGCGGACGCCCTTGGCAGTTAATTTGAGGTCATATGGAACGATATTTTTGTAAACTCACTAGTAAAAACTGGATCGCAATTAACCATTTAAGCAGTCGAACTGAGAACTGTATGCTTTATTAACTAAAAAATATTAAAAGGGCGATTTACGTAAGTGTTTATAAAAATTTAAACTGGTTTTATTGTATACAAATTTATGACTATTTTTTTCCGATCTGATATTTGCAGACTAATGAATATTTATCTGCTGCTTCTATCTTTTTTTATTTTCAGTAAGAAACACTTTAGATGGCATAAAGACCATACAATGGGGACAAGAACACAAACTAATGGGAATGTTTGAACTTGAAACTGAAATGCTACCGTTACTCCCACAACATTGTGGCTTGATAAGCGTGGATTTATTTATTTTTGTCATAGTCCCTACAACAAATTATATGTAATAAAACGTTTAAATAAACCTTTATCTTGTCTTTAATTATAAAAAAGTACTTTTAGTCAGATATTTAAATATAAGATAGGCAACAAAAAGTAATTTTATAAATCAGCATTGGGAAAATTTACTTCTATAGAAGTCTAAAGTATATTACATAAGTGTTGAAAGTGAAATTTTTCAAACGAGATAGGTCATAGGAAAAATAGTAAACTCTTTTTCTTACAACCACAAAGAATCTTCAGTAGGACTTTATTTACTTCTCAACACTAGTATTGAAAAACTGAGTAACTGATTTGAAATAGATTCAACGTAGGTTTTAGCTTTTTTTTTTTACTTATATCTTTCAAATAGGTACTAAAGTGTTGCATTTTTTTTTTAACACACGTGTGATATATACCACTTTCTAGTGTAAACAGTGCTTATTTGCCAGTTTCATATGTAGCTGCATGAGAAAAAATGTTGTCTAACAAATTTACTTCAATTTGTAGGAAAACATAACGCAACAAAACCTGCTTCTGTAAAATTAGTTGAAAAGAGACAAAACCAGTTTTTTTAATGAATTTTCTTGTTTTTGTAAAACCTTTTTTCTTTCCTGTCGGAGGAAAGATTTTCTTAATCAGAAATAATATTCTATTATTTATTATGCCAAACCTGCATACTAAACATCTTTAACAACATGAAATAATATCTACATTTTTATTCACAGACTAATTAACAGATACACAAATATATATATATACATAAATACATATGTACAACTTAAACTAAGGAAAAGAGACTAATATAATATTAAAAAGCTAATAAGACTTTATCAAAACAGAACAATAACAATTAGATAAAATATACAATGTAACATAAATTTAGCCACAGCCCAACTCGTGAAAAGTGAATTGTTTAGACAATATTTTTATTAATTTTGAAATAAATGGGGTTTAAAATGTTCTGATCGTTAAAGCTCAGATTGTGGAAGTGGATAAATAATGTAAATGATTATATATAATCAAGTTAAACATCAAACCTTTTATAATTACCTTTCACAAGAAGTCTCGTAAAATGTGTATGAGGCTGAACTAGTTGAGTTGAAATATATATTTTTTCATGAGACTTTTCATTACTTTTACGACCTGTGCTTTCCACTAAAATTAAATAATAACTGGGGACACATAAATTTAATATGAATGGTTGGGTTACTGAAGAGGTAAGAGAAGTAAAGCAAACAGTTATGTTATGCTATGAATTCTTTTGTTGACAGATGGAGTAAAACATTCTTTTTTTTGCATGAAGCCACTTCTTTCGACTTTCTTCGTCCTTTAGAAACCCAAAAAATATACCTTAGGTCCTTTCAGATAGTTCCCATTGCAATTAGGTACGCAACAAATAAAGGGCATTCTTCTAAATTCACATATTTCTTTGCATATCCACTTTTTATTAGAATTCAAGTGTTAACATCACTACCACAAACTTCTATTTTAACGAAAGTTTTATAGCACCAGTCTCGAAACTAATAGCACTAACACAAATATGTACAGAAATAGTTAAAAACTACTAATGTTCTAATTTATTTGTAAAAATGAATGCAAAAAACACGCCGTAAAGGAATTTACAGATAGCAGTTAACTACAAAAATTAACTACTAGTGATGACTCATCGCAAGCTGTCAACGGCCGTTTCCAGGCTTTCTAGTAGAGACGATGTTGAATTATATCATAATTTAGCCGTACCCTTCTGGGATGTTATTTTTTGAAAAGTACATCGATGCCGACAGGCCCTGCCAAAAACTGACCTTATCAAATAAAAACTAGTAGTTATGTTTTTTTTTTAAATTGAACTAAAAAGCAAACAATACCAATACGATACTATGAAGCCTACTACTAAATAGCCCAAGTTATTTATTCTTTTCACACAAAAGCAAAGCAGATTCAAAAACTTCAATCACTTATCTACAATTTACTGTTTGTTCCTACGAGGTACCCAAATAACAGAAAATGTAATTTGAAAAAAATGTGCACTAAACTGACATTTTTTGCCAAAATCCAGAATCTCAAAAGTATCCAATTACCTTCGATAAAACGTAGCTATTGCCACTGTCAGAGATAAATGAGTATATATTTAAATAAATCCGATTTAATTTTAGTTTAGGGTCTCAAAAATAATTCCTTGACAATTTTGAGATTGGCAGAATAAAATATGGATGTTTTTAGGACGGTAGCAACAATTTGGGGTCAATACTTTTCTTAATTCAGTAAGACCTCCTTCAGAGAATTTGCTGCCATTTCCTATGTTGGGTAAATGCCGATATGCGTATGAATTAGGAGGTACTCGAATATCTTTTTCTGGATCAGTTGGGGCCGCAAAGCGCTTGTATGTAATTAGGTCCAGAAAAGATGCATTTTTCAGTATACAGGATAGGATAATTTTTTTTCGTGAAACCTTTAGCTTCAAACTTTAAATTCAGTCCTGTACTTTTTGTCTCCTGATTTTTGTCTTATGGTAATTTTCAATAAAACTAATTTTTAGCGAAGAATAGCAAAAAAAATCAGAAAGAGAAATTAAAAAAAAAAAGAATTTTTTTAAACATGCTGCGATAATCGTAATTTGCCTAGTCTTATTAAGAACAAAATCTTACATGAATTTTTTTTTCATATCTATGCTTTTTGAGAATCTATTTTTGCTTTTGTAGGCACCAGAGGGCATTCAATTAACCCTGGCTTTTGACCTAAAAAGTTTCAAAAGTGAGAAAAAAAAACTTCCCAAATGTCGATCCCGCCCATTTTAAATAGGATTTGGAAAACCGCAGAGAGGAACGTTTTCTGAGAATTTGAAATTAGTATTTTCATTTTTTTCGACAACTATCGTGTATCAAACGACTCTAAAAATCTGATTTTTTTTTAATTAATAGACGAAAAACCGAAAATAACATGAAAATCTATTTGGTACCTTTCGAGAGTCCTAAACGCTCTCTAAGACGTATCAAATTTGAAAAGGTTAACTGAAGCCGTTCCCAAAATAAAGCAATCGAAAGTAAAAAGTACGTTTTGGAACGACGGTGACGAAGTCACTCCCTACATAAATCCCATCAGCATAAGCTTCGGACGACAAAGATGTTTGGCATCCACGAATAGTAAGCTACATACATAACATTTTTTTAACTCGATGGGCCGATTATTGGGTACAGCCGCCGCCCGATCTATATATCAATATTTCTTAAAAATGGAAAGTTTATTCACAAATATTAGTGCAATTTTCAATCTAAATACTAACTGGTGCACAAAGTTTTGCTAAAAAATAAGATGTAACACAATAGTTTATTATTTACCTTGACTTGACCTCCTTTGTAAAAATCGATAAGTCCTGCCTGACTTGCTTTATCATAGTAATAACTAAATGCGAAAATTGTTTTCAAAGGTAACTCTTCTGGGGGTTTTCGTTTACTAGATATGTCGTAAATATAATCAGCAATAATTTTTGAGCATTTGGCAAAATTCACTATTGGCACTTCTTCGCCCACTGTCAATTCAGTTGCAAGTATATTCGAAGTAGGGTAATTTTCTTGAAGACCACTTACATAGTGATCGATCCCTAAAATGAGTTAAGTTATACTACAAAATTCTTCTTAAAAACCAAAACACTGAATGCCTTCTTCACTTCCTAATTTTGCGCAATTTATTTAAAGCCTTATAATGGAAGAATTGTGTTACTTATATTCGATGGAGGTGGCTGTTACTTGATGGAAATCCACAATACAAAGTAAAATACTAAAAATACGAACTTTTGATTTCCACTATTTATTTTTAAAATAAACCTTTTTTTTTGGTTTCCACTATTTATTTTTCTATTCCATCTGAAGAAAGCCGTTGTTCTGAAACAATTGTTATTGTTTTTTTTTTAAATAAATAGTGAATATCAAAATTCTTATTTTTCGTATTTACACCTTGTTAAAAGTATACACATAAAACAAACATTTATATAATAAAGATGAGTTCCATTAAAAAACAACCCACCGAAGAAATAATTACTTACACTATATGACCTCAAAGCCTAGAAGTCCTTAATTTTTTTTAGATTAGGATTAATTATAATATGTTTTTAAGGTCATATGGGAACACACTATTATTTTAACTGCCGTGATGCTCAGGAACTCCTTAATGTTTGTCTTTAACTATATTGACGATAGTATATAGTTAGTACAATCTATATTACCGAAAAACTACCCCCGGGTTGTCACTCGATTACTCGAACGAAGGAGCACTAAAATACTTTAGGCTTAATTTATTAAATGAGCATATGGACACAGGTAAATATAATGTCCGTCATTTACGATCCAACTTTATCGTATGATGTAATTATATAACATTGAGGTAGAATTTGGTTGAATTGAAGCCCAACTGTGTTGTATGATATAGTCGTATTGCTGTATTTAATTTTAATGAAAAATATCACAGTAGCTTTGCTCAAAATATCAAATTATTTGATATAGGAAAGTTAAATTGATTGTTAAAAGGCATTTTTAAACTCTTCACAAATTTTCTAAAAATGGATGTTGTAAAGTCGGGCCCAAGAATACAGGCAGAGTCGTCACAAACTTGAAAAAAAAAGTGCTTATAGTAGCATAGGTATTACTTAAGTAGGCTAGGAACGCTTCAGGTTTTCCGATGTCTTTATCCGATATGATATGTCAACGACAAAATGAAGCCACTGGACTTAATTTTTGTCTGAATCACAATGGTTTTGAATTATTCCGTAATAATTAATAATTTAAAAATATAAAAATGTTAATTGAGTGTACAATAGAGTACAATCTTAAATAGGGAAGCAAAATAATATTTATTTTTGTCCCTGTACTAAAAACTAAATAAAATAACACGTATATATATAATTTTATAAACTAAAAATTTGCAATGGTTTTGTAGTGAAAAACTTTCGACGTTAAATACGCATTTACCTACAAAAAAAAACACATTCATGAAGTCGATTTATACGTTTTAACAAATGAACGAAAAGGATGGGCATATCACACAATAGCAGTCCGGCTGTATCGAAAACAATTTTTACGTCGAGGGAATAGGAGAATCTAAAGATCGGTTGTTGAGTTAATAAGACCTTTCTTACCGTCACGGAACACATAATTTTCCATTCGATATCCATGCATTGGTTTTTGCGGTATTTATTTTTGGCCGCTAAAAGAAGATTATATGGCTTCTGAGTCCTCAAAACCACCCCCTAATTTAAAATCTAATTCATTGATCGACTTTTGGTTTACCTCAGTAGCTGTTATAAGAGTTTACACAGAAGTACTAAAGGTCTCAGATTGAGAACTATGCTTTTCAAACTCATCTTCGATCTTTTTTTTTTCAAGCTGCGCGATAAGGTATATTTGTACAACCTGTTCCATATCGGATGTAATTCGTCTTGGCGGCGGTACCATATCCACTACCAGCTGGAGAAGATAAACAAAGTGGTGGTGTAGTAGTGGTCCTCGGTAGCAATCGAAAATGCTTGAAAACCATCCAATCTATCAGTCAATGTTTTTTTGATATCACTAGCCATCATATCTACACGTGGAACAGTACGTCGCGATAAGCCCACGTACTGAAACTCTTTTCGTCTTTTCTGGGCACAAAAGTTCTGGAACATCTACTAGGCACTCTTTAACAAACTCTCCCTCAGGAAATGACTTCGATATTTTCGCTATTTTGGAACTAACTATAAAACTAGCTTTAACAACACTGTCTAGATTTGATTTTTGTGAATGGGACATTTGTTGCTGTTTCCCTAAATCGGCAATGAGTTTTTTAATTTTATCCTTTCTTAACTGGCCCGTAAGTACATTATATTGTGCGAAATGCTTGCTGTAGTAATGCCGCTTCATATTCTATTCTTTTAAAACAGAAATTGTTTCATTGCACAACAAACATATAGGTTTGCCATTTTTCAAAAAATGAGATCTGCACATGATTATGATACCAGACGGAAAACACTTTTGTTACCCGAAGCAATGTATCAAAAATATATTTATTTTACAGGATGTGCACTGTTTAATAAATTGAGCAATCATATCAGAGATGCCGCCAATATAAATACTTTTAAGAAACGGCTAAAAAACATTTGCTATACCAAATGTTGTATAGTGTAAGTGAGTTTACTTAGATGTGACTTTTGTTTTTGTGCTATTATTTATTTGTCTACATTTCGTTACCTTTTAATTTTAGTTTATCTTATTTGACGTTTTCTTCATTTATTGTATTTTCTAAATACTTTTCAAATGAAGAAATAAAGAATTTGATTTGATTTATAATACTTGTTGAAAAAAACAACATAAATTCAAGAGCAGGTTTCAGATTTACGCCGACATAATAGGCGCGCGCACACACATTTTTTCCACTTTACTTCCAAAACTTTCAAAATTCTTCTTTGACAGGAGTTGCTCACATCATTCAACATTTCGGGGGTTACTAACGTTCATGCTTGTCTAATCCGGTCTCTTATATTTTCTGGCGTGGATAGTACTAGCCATAATTTTCTATAATAACTATAAAAAAACTAAATTGAAGATTTTCTTACACAATTCCATATTTGGGCATGTATTTTAATTCTAAGCAACTTTTCTTAATACAATTTTTCTCTATTTTGAGAAATCATGCGGTGGCATGTAATGTAAAAAATTCTCAAGAATAAAGTGTTAGGTACTCTTAAGAATTTTTCATATTTTTGATCGTCCCTCGTATAATTAAAAACTTACTCGTTTACGGTTACGGTTTACTCAGAAAGGCACCAAAACATCACTTTCAATCGATATTTTCTTACTGTATTTTTTAAATCTCCAATTAATTTAAAACATTTTTAATGTATAATGCGCTATACCCATACCAAATACTTTTTGGTTGTAGATTTTTATCTTATATTTTAATAACCAAATTGTACTGGATATGTATTTTTTACTCGTGGAGAACAAATTGATTTCATAATAGTATATAGTATATGTATATATATTTTTATAGATATACATAGCTTCAGTCCCATTGGTAATAAATCCTGTTTTTATGTTTTACATTTCAAGTTTTTTATTCCAAAATAGATGTTGAACGGAACATAATAATAATTCCAAGTACCTTAGGAATTACAAGGAAAATACAAGAATGGCAGCATCTGCTGCTGTGACGTTTTATTGTTTCACAGCCACCTTATATCAGAAATATATAATATTTATCGTTTAATCAGTCCACATAAAAAAATTAACCGCATAGTCCACATGGAAATATCTCATATATACATATATACATATATATATATATATATATATATATATATATATATATATATATATATATATATATATATATATATATATATATATATATATATATATATATATATATATATATATATATATATATATATATATATATATATATATATATATATATATATATATATATATATATATATATATATATATATATATATATATATATATATATATATATATATATATATATATATATATATATATATATATATATATATATATATATATATATATATATATATATATATATATATATATATATATATATATATATATATATATATATATATATATATATATATATATATATATATATATATATATATATATATATATATATATATATATATATATATATATATATATATATATATATATATATATATATATATATATATATATATATATATATATATATATATATATATATATATATATATATATATATATATATATATATATATATATATATATATATATATATATATATATATATATATATATATATATATATATATATATATATATATATATATATATATATATATATATGCAGTTTTCAGCCAATAGCTTAGATTTTCCCAAAGTTTCTACGTGACAATGTTGTCAAATTTTCTCATTTTTTCTAGAACCGCGGGAAAACATTTTTTGGCAATAAATTGCTTTTTTATTTTAAATGGAACATCTTATATCTTCTTATACCCTTCATTATCCTGATGTCTCCTTTTCAAAATTATTAAAAAAATTGAGATGTCGATAGTTATCGACCAAGAGCAGTAAAGTCCTTACAAATAAATCAGGAAATTTCCACACGCATTTTTAAACATTTCCTGTGGGATTAATTCTGTAACATAACACCTTTCCCTCTCCTAAGCATACGGAAAAAATTCCGGGGTCGTTAGACCTGAGGAATATGTTTACAAAAACTCGGTCCAATAAATTTCTTGCAACATTTGAATAATGTGCTGGGGTGCCATATAATATTTGATTTTTGAGCTAAATGCAGTAGTTTTCTGCATTGACATACAACATTTTATTAGGCCGCCATTTTGGATTTGTAGTAAAACTTATCAGTTGATGGTCATGTCACACATAATTTTTCTGCAAAATTTGGATAAAATGGATAAGCAGTTTTTTAGTAATAATTTTTTAACATTTCAATATGCCTCTATTTTGTTCTGCCATATTGGATTTTTACCAAAATGATACTATGTCATCATCATATGACTTTTAATTTTTAACCAAAACTTGAAGAAAATAGGACAAGCAGTTCTTGAGCTTTGTTTCGGACAGGCATACAGACAAACCGACAGAGCTGCGAAAACTGTTTTTTTCCAACTAGAATACTTTACCGTTGCGATGAAAGTAAGAAAAAGCAAGCGCTATGAGATAAAAATAGAATAGCCAATAGTCATATTGTTATTCCATGTTAATAGCTACTTTTAAAAAATAAAAGAATTTTTTTAATTTTTGAATATCCTAAATCTTAAATTCTAACCAATTTAGAACATGTTTACGAACACATTTTTACTTTTAATTACCCAGAGAATCACCATTTAAATTCCTTTACCTCACAACACTTATATAAAAAATTGGTCCAACTCAAGTGAAAATTAAAGAAAGGCCCGAAATCATCCGAAACTTTATTATTTCCCCAGATTTCATCCAAAATCTAGTGAATTTCGAACTCGCAGTACGTTTTTTTGAGCGTGAGACGCCCTTTGACTATTTTAATTCTCTGGTAGGAAAAACTATTGTAATCGTCAATGTAATCACCTCAGAGTTTTTCTTGTATCATTATGCTTCTGAGGATTCTCACATGATCCCCGACGAAATAAACGTTCTATTGTACTGAACCGGATTGGTCAATACGTCATGTGACCCAAAATAAGTGATAAAGGTATCTTCCATTAGACATAACAAGGCCCCTGGAAAAGGAAATCTAGCTGTTTACTTAATGATTAAAAGGCAATTCCAAACTTAAACGGTCATTTTTTTACAAACTCACATTGCCGCACCATATTTAGGTCAACTAAAGCTCCTAGTTTCGCAATGTCCAAGATAAAGTAAATAAAACTTATTTATTAAATATATAAAAAATCAATGTTCTTCTAATGTCACTGCACCTTTAGAACGCTGCTTCTTGAAGTAAGGCAACATATAATTAGAAGATTTGAACCGTATTAACAATTACAAAATAATACATTAAGACACATGCAGTAGTGATGCTAAGAAAAGCTTGGTATTTCTTTTTCACCAAATTAATTTCTTTAATGTTAAAGTGTATTGTAGTTCCACGACCCGCTATTGATTTTTAAGCCACGCCGGTCACGTGACCCTGTAACAAAGCCTATTTGTATACTTTTTTACTATAAGGATCCCTTGTCAATGAAAGTGGGAAGGTCTAATACGTGGAGTTGTCGTTCGGGGCTGCCATATCTAACTAAAACTCTTGTTACTGGTGTAATCTGATCTAAGGCTTTGGGTATTTTACTATTTTGCAATAAAAGTAGTTTCTTTATACTACTTAGAAACTAATTCTGAAAAAACATTACTATTTTTTGTATGAAAATTTTATTGCATCATGTTTAAACATATTCACCATAATATAAATTGGTATAAACATTGGAGTTCCCGGCTAGGCTTGGCATCGTCGTACGATCGACCTTATACTGTGAGGTAATCTTGGCAGTGGCTAAATATGTAAATAATGAACTCTATTTTTATTCTTACTCTAAGGGTTGCATTGTTATACATTTTTCAGTATTTTTGGATAAAAATCTCTTTAAATGGTAAATAACTGGTTTTGATGTTAGTTACTTAAAGCCTAATTGTCAACGTGGGACACTTGTGTCAAATGAAATAATCTGATTTCCTGTAAAAATGAATTCACAACTATGAAAGAAAATTACAAAATATTTGGATCGGCATGTTATTAATTCTTGGATACCACAAAAGAAATTATAATGATAATCTAGCATTTGTGGGCTGTTAGATTTTCTGGCATTCCAATATCTCATATGGCATTTAAGCGATTAGAAGTCCGAGGGTGCAATACCGAAAACCGTCGTGCTACAAAGAAAACTCGAAGACCAACGAAAACCAATGAAGATATCGCGGTTGGAGTCTTGGGTCAGTTGCTTTAAATTCATCCATTGGTTTTAGGCAACTTTCTATTGATTCGGGAATGTCAAAAATATGTATTGAGTATCTTACACGCATACTTCTCATATTTCTCTGCATAAGGAATTCCGGACTAGATTTTCAAAATCGTATAACGTTTTAAAACTGTTTAACCGATATTACAATATATTCAAGAAAATAATTATTTTAAAGAAGAATTATTTTTCGGGTCCGGTGGCATTTACTAATTGTAAATTTCTTTACTTCGAATTTGTACTGCAGTTCCTTGTCAATTTCCTAATTTCTAAATTATATATATATATATATATATATATATATATATATATATATATATATATATATATATATATATATATATATATATATATATATATATATATATATATATATATATATATATATATATATATATATATATATATATATATATATATATATATATATATATATATATATATATATATATATATATATATATATAAATATAAATATAAATATAATATATATATATATATATATATATATATATATATATATATATATTATATATATAAGGTAACAGAGTAATATTTCTGTTAAAATAGTAATAGATCTATTACAATTATAAATAAACTGCAAATGAACCAATTTGCAGTTGCTTAGATTTTTTAGGCAGGAGATTCATTTATTTCCAGGTCATGTTTTGTAAAACTAGGCAATTTTTCTTTCGTCATCACCCTATGCATATCTTTATTGTTTTGGAGATAATTTCGCATTTTAAGAGGCAGTAAAATTTCGATTCAACCAAAACAATTCACACTTCGTATCTTACAAGTAAATGCCATAAGATACAAAATAAAAAGGTAAGGTAAAAATGTGTTTTTCATTTAGCCTATATATATATATATATATATATATATATATATATATATATATATATATATATATATATATATATATATATTGTAACGTATGGGTGTTTTAACGAACATAATTTTACTAGGCAAACCTCATAAAAGGGCCTAGGCACGACAGCTCCTTTTGCCGGCTCTGGCAAGAGTTGACAGGCGGGGTTATTTTGACTTATTTAACTATTCATTCTGTCCCTTTCGATAATTTAATGCATACAATATACTTTTCAGAAGACACGTCTTATAACACGGAGCTTAAGTAAGATTTTTAAAAGGGCGCCATCCGCAATAAAAAAAAGGAATAAATGTGCTGCCGAGTTATAAGACGGACTTTGCGGAAAATCCTTCTTCCGAAATTATTAACTGTACTTTATCAAAAAAATAAAAAACCTATTTAAACAACAAGTTACCAAATTTATTACAAAATAATTAAATTACACTAAGACAAATGTTCAAAATCAACGTAGCTGGTGAATTATTTAATAATTTAAAAAAAATTAGCAATTATTAAAAGGAAAATTCTTGTGAAATAATTTGTAAAATTACGGTCACTAATATTAAATTATATGTACCCTAATTGGCCAATAATTTAAACACTGTTAAGATAATGAATTAACCAAATTTTCGGTTGAAATAAACTAATAAAAATTTTTAGACAATAAAAAAAAATGGAAATTTCTCACCAAAACTCTTAATAGCTGCGCCACGTGGTGGAGAACCCACGACCTTTGTGGACGGCCCAAGGCTGCATCAGTTCTTTTAACGCCTACCTACTCCTCTCCCTCAATGGTTCTCGAACAGGATTTATGACGAATTGTATCCGGGATGACCTTATTTTCTCGGAACCAAAATTGAATTTAAGATGCAATTGGGAACGGAATTCTATCCAATATTTAATTTAGGCGAGCCTAAATATATAGTTGTGGTGGACAACAAAAAATTTTCTAGCAACTTGTGGCTAGTTCTAAAGGCGGCTAGCTAGGCGTCTAGCTATAAAAACTTATCCAGAAATTGAAGTACTGAATTCAAAATGGATAAGACAAAATTATGACATGAAATTTTAGATTTCAATTTTAATAGTCTTTTTTTAAAAAAAGCTAGTTTGTAGAAAACTAAAAGGCAAGGCAAAAGGACAAGTCGGTGTAGAGCTGAAAGGAAAAGAAAAAAATAGGCGTCAGCATGGCATGGCGTGATCTCGAAATCCAGTAATATAATATAAAAATTTAATACAAAAATTCACACTTAAATTTTGAACAAGAATTCAAAAAAAGGTTCCCTTTTTTTAACATAGGATAGCCAAATCTCAACACAGGTTTGCTGGGCTGACGGCGCAACTAAAACCCCAAAGTAAACGTATGTCTTAAATGATTTTAAATGAAAAGAAAAACTATTGCTTAAATATATACTAGAGCAATTTAATTAACTCAATTAATTATAAGCTATATAAATAATATAATTTCAACAAACCAAAATTAACAGAAAAATAACTAGAGAAAATAAGTTTTAATCTTTATGTTATCTTCCCAATTGAACGATAATAATATTAAATATCAAATCCCCTTGTAATTACTATGATCAATGACATACATGCAATTATTCGCCAACGAAGTAAGCAATATTGAGTGTACGACAAGAACGCAATTTTAAATCTGCCTTAAGAGGAACAAGGAAAGCCAGAGCCCAATCTACGCCACGCGGTGGACAAACATATCGCCTATTGGCTGCCAAATGTATACAAATACGAGGGAGATTCGTAGGTATCCAAACAAAACTAAATAAATGATATCACTGAAATGTAAGAATTCATGCATCCTTAGCGTCAAATAAATACTAAAATATAGTGATATAACAACTTAAATATACACAATAATTATAATTAGCCTATTTACGTCCAACCGCAAGCTTAACTGAATCTAGAAAAAATTAATACGCGCAATATAGGTCTGTAAGAAATAAAACATTTAAATTATTAAATACTAAATATGTTTACTTAAAAAAATATAGATTTACTAACATGATAATTTGTCTGACCGTAACGCACGACAGTACACCGTTACACTACCTCTCTCCCAAAAAAAAAATATATATATTAATAAAAAAGATTATTATCCGTGAACTGAAAAAAGTTATGATCCAAAACTAATGAATTTTGATAAACACACATAATGTAATCGTGTTCCAAAAAAAAACTTTCATCAGTATTTCAACAGTAGCCTTATAATACAAATAAGACAATTCATTATCGAACTACTCTTAGAAGATACTGAGTTAAGTTGCAAAAAAAAAATAAATCCCAACGATAAAACCTTTCACAGTTTTACTTCAAAAAATTCCCAATTAAAGAGTGAGGTTTGTGTAAACTTCTATAAGAACTGAAATTCATGCTACATTAACGTTATATAGTAAAACAATGATAAACTAATAAAAGTTTAATTGATAATATTTCAGAATCATCATAATAAAAATAAAATAAATAATTGCTCGTAGCAATAAACAGAAACTTATTTTCTGTTTTCAAACAAAATCATAAAAAAAATTAATAATAGATTACCCTTAATTTGTGATTAAGTAATCTAAAATTATTATCAACGCTAAATGCAGTAGAAATATAACTAACCAGGTATAGCAAATAGCATCTAAATTTAACTATATATAAGCTAGTATCAACTGTACTGACAAAAGCATTAATTAAACAATACCATGGTCAAGGTATTATTTAAACATAAACACGGAATTTAGTTAGATATATTCAATTTTGATTAACTAGAAAACGATTTTGTGAAATAAAATTTAACATAAGCATAAAAAGTAGATTTTTTAAGCTGACCACCATTTGAAAAATAACTAAAATCTCACGGAAAAATTTAGTGCACATATACCGAACAATCACCGTAAGATCCGCAAAAACTTGCACAACAATTGTACTACTATTTGATAACCAATGTTGTAAGTGTTAACACTACTGAAGGAATATAAAAACAGTAGCGCAAAAAAAATATACAAATACATTGTATTTCCAATCAACACCATCATCAAAAATGAAATATACAATCCCGATGCCCGATAGTACAACCAACGAAACAATAAGAAAGGTAATAGGAATCCTGTAGAAGAGCAGCAAGAATTTTGACAAGAGTCAACCTCTAGGTGTCGAATGGACCCAGTCAGTATTGCACTATTACCCGGAAGACAGGGATAGTCTCGTTTACTGACCTCTTTAAAATTGCTAAAACTGGTGCCGCTAACAGACATCTAAAACAGCATACTCACTTAAATAGAAAGTGTCAACTGGTAGGCGGAAACAAAAAAATAATAAGACGTTATGCAAATTAATTAATTTTCAAAAGAAAAAATATAAAAATAACTGTAACCCCAAAGTCCACCAAACAATAGGGAGTAAAATGTAGTTTCCACTAGACTAAAACTGCGAGAAAAAATTTAGATAATATATAATAGGCTGTAGCATAAAGTGTTACTGACAACAATCCCTCAGAAAATGCCAGGACGGGTTGGGAACAGTACCAGTAGCTAAGCACCTCATAATTGAAGTTAGTCTATGCTAAACTTCGGTTCAACTTTCGCCCCCCAATACTGATCTTTCCGACAATGTAAATTTAAAGCTTTAATACTAAAAAGGTTCTGAAACAAGCTGACACCCAACACTTCATACCCAGAAAAAAAATATGTGGCATTAAAAATATATTAAAGTGTAATAAACCAATTAAGATGTCACAATCGGGAATAAATTAGTCCAAATTTGGGATTCTCGACAAAATAATTAATAGTTTGGTAAACATTAAAACCAAACATGTCATATTAGCTTATCTGCTTTAAGGCAGAATGAAACAGACCTATGTATAACCAATAGTCAAAAAAGTCACATTCAGATATTATTAAATTTGCAACTTCCCACCCCACGAAAAACTTATAAAAGGTTTTTCCCTTGTTATAAATTAGGAAGATTCCAAAACTAACCTTCACCTTTACAAGGATAAAATGAGGGGAAAGTAAAACTGCAAGTTATGTAAATGTCAAATCCAGGAAGTTAATATAACTAAATCATAACTCAAGAAGAGTCACAAAATTCACATGACGAGCTACTAATGCAGACACATAATATAGCAAATTTTAAAATTCACCAATTGGCATTAATTTTGTACTCTAAATTCTTGACATAATGGTGGAAGTCCATTGTCCAATCCAGCTAAAACTTTTCAACCAAAGGTCTAGGTTTAACGTATGCGTAACCCATTTAAAGAAAAGGACCTGACAAGTTGACGTATTAGCTAGGAAAAAAAATCCAAAATTACCAAATTATGGTGACCCCAAGAATGGTACCATGTACCAAAAAAAAACACATCAGAGAAGAGGCATAATCGATACTTAACCAGAGGATATTTGCAATAAATATTACGCAAGTATGCAATCAAAGCCAATAAAAAAAAATCCTGCGATACTCGAAGTACGAGTCAGTACTCAACAGAGGTATAGATAGAGTATCAAGGAAAACTGTGTGTGGCAGTAGGCCTAATCAAAGTAGGCAAACAGAGAGAAAATACTAACTAGGGGATTAATTAAAGTTAAACTATTTTACAATAATATATCGCTAAGGAAAATACTAAGTTAGGATTACAATAATATAATTTACAACCTTAAGCAAATTACTAATTAATTTTTTTTACAACAAATACTAAGTAAGTAAATTTACAACTAGCACTGTCAAAAGGGTCTAGGTATTAAAAAATAATGCTCAATCTGAAATTTTGCATTGTGTGTTTTTGGCTATTCCTGACCAGTATTTACAATTGATGGAAATTAGCCAGCGAGTGGTTATATTTAGTCGCCTCTTACGACTAAGGCCATAACTTTAAGAGCCTACGGACCTAATTCTATTCCCCCGGAGCCCGTACAGGGATAAGATTTATATCTCTTAAGAAATATCTGACTGAACTTAAACTGTACAACTGATGGAAGATAGCCAGAGAGTGGTTATGTTTAGTCGCCTCTTACGACTAAGGCCATAACTTTAAGAGCCTACGGGCCTAATTCTGTTCCCCCCGGAGCCCGTACAGGGATACATACAAAAAATACATATCGAAACTAAAAAAATTACCTGCCACACACCGCTTATTAAGTCTTGGACTGGAAAACTAATTTATGACTTAGTAAACTGAGAAGCACTGAGATATAAACAACTAAATCTGAAATAGCCGCACGAAAACTAGAGAACTTGAAGAATAAAGTCAAATTCCGGTTAATAACTATAAAACCAAACAAACCAGTTTTATATACTAAAATATTCGTAACGTACCAAATTATAAAAGGAGTAATATATCAATATAAAAACACCTTAACTAAATAATTACTAATTAGAATCCGGTTGACGCACAAGATTATCGGACAGATCGGGAAGAGTACCTACATATGGTTTTAATTTTGATACATGCCAGCATCCCGCGTCACTGCCATCCAAATTATTTAATTCATAAGCAGAATTGGATCTAACCTTGCGTACTTTACAAAGTACATACTTATCTGCCAACTTTGCCGAAAAATTATTAGCAGCATTAGATAATACAAAATTTCTTTTCCATACCAAATCACCCTTTTTATAAACACATTGACGCCTGCGCAAATTATATGTACGGCAATTTTTACTATAGGCAGCATTGAGTCTTTCCTGAACCTTTTTATATAAATTTGGAAGCTTTAAAAGTTCGTTTGCATAATTATTGACATTTTCGTTTGATATTTCAGTGTTTAGGTTAGAATTATCATAAAAATCCCCTGTAATTGGGACTTTTCTGCCAAAAACGAGAAAATTTGGTGTATAGCTAGTGGATTCATGAACTGACGTGTTTAAGGCACTTTGAATTTCTGGTATATGTATATCCCAATCTTTGTGAGAGTCTTTGATGTATGAACGTATAGCCGCGCCAATTGTCCTGTTAACACGCTCAACCGGGTTAAACTGAGGGTGATAGCGACAATTATACCATATTTTAGAAATGTTGAATTTTTTTGCCATTTCATCAAAGACTTTCCCAGTATGGGCAGGAGCATTATCTAAAATCAAAATTCTAGGAGTTCCAAACGGTAACATGACATTATCAGTCAGGAAAGACACAATCGCTGGAGCCGTAGCCTGGCGCAAAGGTTTCATAATTGTGAACTTAGAAAAAATATCTACAGCCACAATAAGAAAAGTATTCCCTTTCTTACTTCTAGGAAAAGGACCCATGCAATCGACTGCCAACATTTCAAATGGAAAATTAACCTTTTTCTCGGCACCCATTAAACCATAACGAGAAAAATTTGGTAACTTTTGCTTTTGACAAACTTCGCATTGACGGACATATTTTAGGACCTGTTGCCTTAGTCTTGGCCAATAAAATTCTTCAGAAATTTTATTTAATGTTTTAAAGAAACCTAAATGTGCCGAAGTTGGAGAATCATGACAATTTTTAATTATTTTTATACGTTCATTAGTTGGCACCACCAATTTCCATTCGGAAATATTGGTTTTCAAAGGAATTTTCTTACCAGTGTGTTTATAGATATAACCATCTTTTACTGCCCAATGAGGAAAATTATTTGGATCTTTAATAATCTTATCCCGTAAATTGGCATACCAAGGTTCCAATTTATCTAGAGAAACATCTAATATATTAACTTCAGAAGCAGGAACGGATCTACTAAGAAAATCCGCTAATGCATTTTGCTTACCAGGGCGATATGATAATTTAAAATCAAACTGTTGAATTCTAGTAAGCCATCTAGCTAATTTACCCTGTGGGTTTTCCATATTCTTTAACCACAATAGTGAAGAGTGATCGGTTATTACAAAAAGATCTTTACAGCCCTCAACGTAACATCTAAACTTTTCAAGAGAAAAAATTAATGCTAAAAGCTCTTTCATGGTGACTGATAAGTTACGTTCAGACTTAGTCAAACTTCGACTAGCATAAGCAATTACAACTTCTTTGCCGTCTATATTTTGTAAAAGGGCTGCGCCCACAGCTGTATCACTCGCATCACACTCTATTGTGAAAGGCAAAGAAAAATTAGGGGCAGACATTACCGGGGACGAAACCATCCGCTCTTTAAGTTCTCTAAAAGCCTCTTCTGCCTTTGAAGTCCAAATTAAAGGTTGCTTTTTACCTTTCCCTTTTAACATATCATTTAAAGGAGATACAATGGCACTAAAATTAGGAACAAAACGTCTATACCAACTACAAACGCCCAAGAAACTTTTTAGCTGAGTAGTCGTTTCCGGTTTTTTGTATTCTACTATGGCCTTAATTTTTTCTGGACAGGTGCTCACGCCTGTACCACTAACTACAAAACCAAGATACTGAAGTGATTTTCGAAAAAAATTACATTTATTAAAATTAATTGTTAAGTTAGCGTCTAAAAGCCTTTTATAAACTTCTCTTAAAATGTACATATGATGCGAAAAACTCGTGCCAATACAAACAATATCATCTAAATATTTAAAAACATAGGGCTGCAATTCAGGTCCAAAAATACTATCCATAAGTCTTTGTTGCATTTGAGCAGCATTACATAGACCAAAGGGCAAAACATTAAAATGGAAAAGTCCACGAAACGGCACACTGAAAGCAGTTTTTTCTTTACTTGACTCATCAAGAGGTATTTGCCAAAAAGCATTTTTTAAGTCAATAGTAGATAAAAATGTTGCGTTTCTTAACATAGAAAGACAGTCGTCAACTCTGGGAAGTGGATAACTATCTTTACGTACATTTTGGTTCAGGAATCTTGCGTCCAAAACTAGCCTATAATCCCCACCTTTCTTTTGTACCAAAAGAACAGGAGAATTGTAAGGACTTCTACTAGGTTCCACCACACCCAAAGCCAACATTCTATCTAGTTCTTTGTGTAAGTGCTCCAACATAAACGGAGACAAAGGATACTGTCTTTTTTTAAAAGGAGGCGAATCGCCGGTATCGATAACTGCTTTAAGTTTGTTCGTTCGTCCCAGCTTGTCCTCTGGTGACAACCCTTTATATAAAGATATAATCTGATCTGCCTGCTCCCTTTCATCAGGGGATAAATTAATAATCGACTCCTTGTCCGTAACCTCAAGAGAATCTTGTGTTAAAATATTTACTGATAGACCATATATTTTACTTGAAATCTTCCAAGAATTATTGCTAAAATCTACTATCAATGAAAATAATCTACAGAAGTCACTACCCAAAATCAAGTTACACCGCAAAGATGGTACTACTAAAACTTCTACTATTCTACATTCATTACCCAAATAAAATGGCAACTGACAAAATCCAGAAATTGTTTGTTTATTACCATCTGCAGTACTAATAGATTTTAATTTTGATTTAAAAATTTGTAAATTATATTTTTCAATTAGATACATGGCTGACTCACCCAAACAAGAGCGGTTAGCCCCACTATCTAACAAAGCTAATAAAGATTCATCATATAAAGTTACTTCTATATATGGTCTATTGTCAAAAGGCATACGAACAAAAAGAGGCGCAGCGTCAGATGTTTTAAAAAAATTTTTTACTACTAACTTCCAATCTTCCCAATCCTTTATATCAGTTTTAGGACTAAAGTTGAGTTCGTTACTCACATAATTATTACTACATTGTTTTACAAAAATTTTTGACTGCACTTCAGGCTTATATATGAGGCGAGAAATCGGCTTAGGATAAGAAGAAAGACTGTGTGAATCTCTAATAATTTTTTGACGACCCTGAGTGTTGTTACTAAAACGAGAAAACTTGCGAAAATGGCCTCTAATTTTGACCTTAGTTTGAATTCGGCCGGATTCAAACTTATCAATTAGTTTTTTTGACTACAAGAAGGACAAGTAAATTTCGTACAATTGGGCTTGCCGCATTTATAACAAAATTTTTTTTTAGGCTCTTTACACACCATAAATGTATGTCCCTTTTTAGAACAATTCCAACAAATTTTATAAACATTTTCTGATCTTTCATTATTTGCTATAGGTTTTGGAACATTTTGATGGTCACGTCTAGTGGTTTGATTTATATCTACGTAAGCCAGGTCCGCTTCAAGATATTCTAATCTTGCATTATTAATTTTACTATTATACTGTGTAGCTTCGTCAAATCGTTTACATAAATTTACTAATTGAGATACCTCAGTAATATCATGTAACGCTAAAGCATTGACATACCTAGGTAACAAATTTCTTCTTAAGATTTTTAATTGATCTGCCTTAGAAGGTGGCTGAGATAATCTAGCAAAAAGATTTTGCATAATAGAGACAAAAATCGTTACTGATTCTTGTCGACCTTGAAAACGAGCTTTAATTTGATCAAGTAATGATTCATCATAAAACGGAGGTAAAAAATCTTTTTTTAAAGCTACTACAATATCATTCCATGAAAAAAAATTATCTCGATTAGCTCTATACCAAGTTAAGGCGGCACCTTGAAATAAGTCAAAACAAGAATTAAAAAGTTGATCTTCATTAACATTTCTGGAAATATAATAAATAATAAATTCACTCTTTCAAGAAAAGCTTTCACACTAGAGTTCCCATCAAATGTTAAACCCCATTTATAAACTGGGACCGCAATTAAGCTAGAATTACCCTGAATAAAGGAAGCTGAAGCGCCCATACTTGTAGCAGGAAGAGTGAAATTTAAACTTGTTCTATCATTAATTACTCGCGAGTTTAAATCAGCAGCCAACTCAAAACACGACGCAAAACTATCTTCTTTGAATTCAGTGGCCTTATCTTTTGGATCTTCAGGCTCTTCTGGTATTTCAAAAAGATTTATTCGATGGCTTAAAAAAATCAACCTACTTAAAATAGTTTTATACATTGAATCAGTTTTAGGAGCCTTAAAATCACAAATGAGGGATTTTAGTTCACTCAAAGTACTACTTATTGTTGCATATTCAATCGCGTAAACAAAATTAGGATTTTTAAGATCTGATAGTTTCTTCTTATAAAAAATATCATTAGCAATTGCCCTTTTCGAGGCTAGTGATTTTCGAGAAGCTCTAATACTCGACAAGGATAGAAAATAATCGATTTCTGATTCAGTTAAGCAATTTACAACTATTTCACCTTCCATGTTTAATTATACAAGGATTTACCAAAAACCAAATATTCAAATTTACCTATCTAAATTAATAAAATATTACTGTTCAAAATATAATTTAAAAAAATGCCAAATATTTGCAAACTAAATATCACAAATAACTATATAAAATATTTAGCTAAACAAAATCAATTACAACAAATATTGAGCAACACCAGAGTCAATACTAGCGCAAAAAAAAATTAAATTTATTTTAAAACCTGACAGAATTTGAGCCCAAAAAAAAACAAGCAAAAATGCAATAAAATTTTTTTTTTTTTTTTAAAGTGAAATTCGGTAAATTCCAGAATTACTCGGTCTCTGTCGGATTTCAATAAATAAATTGTGTAAATGTTTTTATATAACGAATGTGAAGAACAATATGAATAAAAAAGTGACCGCAAATTTCCAAATTTCGTTGTCAAAACTTTAAAGTTAAGCATCCAAAAATATCGATAACGACAGAATTTATCTAATTAAACTTAATTAAATAAAATTAAAAATGGCCGTATTACGTTGGGCGCCAAAATAATTATGTAACGTATGGGTGTTTTAACGAACATAATTTTACTAGGCAAACCTCATAAAAGGGCCTAGGCACGACAGCTCCTTTTGCCGGCTCTGGCAAGAGTTGACAGGCGGGGTTATTTTGACTTATTTAACTATTCATTCTGTCCCTTTCGATAATTTAATGCATACAATATACTTTTCAGAAGACACGTCTTATAACACGGAGCTTAAGTAAGATTTTTAAAAGGGCGCCATCCGCAATAAAAAAAGAAATAAATGTGCTGCCGAGTTATAAGACGGACTTTGCGGAAAATCCTTCCGAAATTATTAACTGTACTTTATCAAAAAAATAAAAAACCTATTTAAACAACAAGTTACAAAATTTATTACAAAATAATTAAATTACACTAAGACAAATGTTCAAAATCAACGTAGCTGGTGAATTATTTAATAATTTAAAAATAATTAGCAATTATTAAAAGGAAAATTCTTGTGAAATAATTTGTAAAATTACGGTCACTAATATTAAATTATATGTACCCTAATTGGCCAATAATTTAAACACTGTTAAGATAATGAATTAACCAAATTTTCGGTTGAAATAAACTAATAAAAATTTTTAGACAATAAAAAAAAATGGAAATTTCTCACCAAAACTCTTAATAGCTGCGCCACGTGGTGGAGAACCCACGACCTTTGTGGACGGCCCAAGGCTGCATCAGTTCTTTTAACGCCTACCTACTCCTCTCCCTCAATGGTTCTCGAACAGGATTTATGACGAATTGTATCCGGGATGACCTTATTTTCTCGGAACCAAAATTGAATTTAAGATGCAATTGGGAACGGAATTCTATCCAATATTTAATTTAGGCGAGCCTAAATATATAGTTGTGGTGGACAACAAAAAATTTTCTAGCAACTAGTGGCTAGTTCTAAAGGCGGCTAGCTAGGCGTCTAGCTATAAAAACTTATCCAGAAATTGAAGTACTGAATTCAAAATGGATAAGACAAAATTATGACATGAAATTTTAGATTTCAATTTTAATAGTCTTTTTTTAAAAAAAGCTAGTTTGTAGAAAACTAAAAGGCAAGGCAAAAGGACAAGTCGGTGTAGAGCTGAAAGGAAAAGAAAAAAATAGGCGTCAGCATGGCATGGCGTGATCTCGAAATCCAGTAATATAATATAAAAATTTAATACAAAAATTCACACTTAAATTTTGAACAAATTAATCTAAATAATCAATAATGTAATTACAAATTTTAATGCATTACCTGACTGATGTAACTCTGGGAAAAACTAACAAATTACGTTTCAAGAGTTTGACCCGTCAAAATGGCTTCCGACTTGCACAAAGTTCTGAAGATAAAATGGCTTGCTAAACGTGAAACCAATACGTTTAGCAGAGAAACAAGAATTCAAAAAAAGGTTCCCTTTTTTTAACATAGGATAGCCAAATCTCAACACAGGTTTGCTGGGCTGACGGCGCAACTAAAACCCCAAAGTAAACGTATGTCTTAAATGATTTTAAATGAAAAGAAAAACTATTGCTTAAATATATACTAGAGCAATTTAATTAACTCAATTAATTATAAGCTATATAAATAATATAATTTCAACAAACCAAAATTAACAGAAAAATAACTAGAGAAAATAAGTTTTAATCTTTATGTTATCTTCCCAATTGAACGATAATAATATTAAATATCAAATCCCCTTGTAATTACTATGATCAACGACATACATGCAATTATTCGCCAACGAAGTAAGCAATATTGAGTGTACGACAAGAACGCAATTTTAAATCTGCCTTAAGAGGAACAAGGAAAGCCAGAAACTAGTCTACACCACGCGGTAAACAACGTGTCGCCTATTGGCTGCCAAATTTATACAAATACGAGGGAGATTCGTAGGTATCCAAACAAAACTAAATAAATGATATCACTGAAATGTAAGAATTCATGCATCCTTAGCGTCAAATAAATACTAAAATATAGTGATATAACAACTTAAATATACACAATAATTATAATTAGCCTATTTACGTCCAACCGCAAGCTTAACTGAATCTAGAAAAAATTAATACGCGCAATATAGGTCTGTAAGAAATAAAACATTTAAATTATTAAATACTAAATATGTTTACTTAAAAAAATATAGATTTACTAACATGATAATTTGTCTGACCGTAACGCACGACAGTACACCGTTACAATATATATATATATATATATATATATATATATATATATATATATATATATATATATATATGCAGTTTTCAGCCAATGGCTTAGATTTTCCCAAAGTTTCTACGTGACAATGTTGTCAAATTTTCTCATTTTTTTTAGAACCGCGGGAAAACATTTTTTGGCAATAAATTGCTTTTTTATTTTAAATCTTATATCTTCTTATGCCCTTCATTATCCTGATGTCTCCTTTTCAAAATTACATAGTTTGAATATTTTAATTTTTACTTTTTTAAATTTTAATATTAATTTATAAAACGCTTTCTTTGAACCAATTTCACATCAACGCAATGAACAAATTATAAATATGGTTCTAGGTGATTGAGAGGTGCGATATTAGATTTTAACTATCGACAGTCGATAGCAAGTCACTTAAATTTTAATTACCGATAGGTATTTATTTATACCCATCGGTAGCTATTAATACCTCGACGTTATTGAGATGTCGATAGTTATCGACCAAGAGCAGTAAAGTCCTTACAAATAAATCAGGAAATTTCCACACGCATTTTTAAACATTTCCTGTGGGATTAATTCTGTAACATAACACCTTTCCCTCTCCTAAGCATACGGAAAAAATTCCGGGGTCGTTAGATCTGGGGAATATGTTTACAAAAACTCGGTCCAATAAATTTCTTGCAACATTTGAATAATGTGCTGGGGTGCCATCTGTTGGAAGTTTATGTCTACAATTATTCCATTCTGCTCAGGTTGCAGATTAAAAAAATCTAACATTCGGTGTTGTATATAGCTCTGAAGACAGTATTTCTCCATAAAGCAAAAACGACCGTATACATTTATTTTTGTCGAATCCCTTTGAAATTTGACAAATTCTCGGGGACTTTTCTCTCCCACTAGGCGGCAATTATGTTTATTAACCTTTCCGTTCAGATGAAATGTTGCCTCGTCTCACATTATTATTGGCGCATTAGGAAATTGTCTCGTTAAGTCTAGAATGGTTTCACACGTATAGTATCTTTGTTCGTAAGCCTGGGGTACAATTAGTTGAAATGTTTGAATTTTGTATCCTTTAAATTTAATTTTCAGTAAAAGTCGCCCTTTTTTACTTTTCGACATCATCAATGCGAATTTTGACGAATATATATGTTTGAATTATTATTACTCTAAATTTCCTTTACAGGTAAAACTTAGTTTAGTAGCACATTTGCTCGATTGTCACAGCATTGCTTTATCCTTTCCGAAAAGCCTGTATGTACAAACTTTTTTGAAATAGAGAAAAATTAAATATGAAAAAATACCGACTTTTCGATAATCTTATCAAAAAAATAACATATTTTATCATGGACTTCCCCGATACATCGATAACTTATCGATAAATAAAATATGTTGAAAGGTGATATGCTATCACCTATCGATAGGTAAAATCTAATATCTCCCTTCCCTAGTAATTACCTGCATAAAGGCCTGTATTCAGGTGTTTTCGAGATATTAACAATTCCGAATTTTGAGAGGCTGTACTTTACAGTTCAACGGTTCTACCTAAGGCTAAATGAAAAACACATTTTTACCTTACCTTTTTATTTTGTATCTTATGGCATTTACTTGTAAGATACGAAGTGCGAATTGTTTTGGTTGAATCGAAATTTTACTGCCTCTTAAAATGCGAAATTATCTCCAAAACAATAAAGATATGCATAGGGTATATTATCAAATTACCTCCGACCGTCAATAGAGGGCAGTGTTAATAAAAACCATTGACGAAAGAAAAATTGCCTAGTTTTACAAAACATGACCTGGAAATAAATGAATCTCCTGCCTAAAAAATCTAAGCAACTGCAAATAGGTTCATTTGCAGTTTATTTATAATTGTAATAGATCTATTACTATTTTAACAGAAATATTACTCTGTTACCTATATATATATATATATATATATATATATATATATATATATATATATATATATATATATATATATATATATATATATATATATATATATATATATATATATATATATATATATATATATATATATATATATATATATATATATATATATATATATATATATATATATATATATATATACCCTCGGACTTCTAATCGCTTAAATGTCATATGAGATATTGGAATGCCAGAAAATCTAACAGCCCACAAATGCTAGACTATCATTATAATTTCTTTTGTGGTATCCAAGAATTAATAACATGCCGATCCAAATATTTTGTAATTTTCTTTCATAGTTGTGAATTCATTTTTACAGGAAATCAGATTATTTCATTTGACACAAGTGTCCCACGTTGACAATTAGGCTTTAAGTAACTAACATCAAAACCAGTTATTTACCATTTAAAGAGATTTTTATCCAAAAATACTGAAAAATGTATAACAATGCAACCCTTAGAGTAAGAATAAAAATAGAGTTCATTATTTACATATTTAGCCACTGCCAAGATTACCTCACAGTATAAGGTCGATCGTACGACGATGCCAAGCCTAGCCGGGAACTCCAATGTTTATACCAATTTATATTATGGTGAATATGTTTAAACATGATGCAATAAAATTTTCATACAAAAAATAGTAATGTTTTTTCAGAATTAGTTTCTAAGTAGTATAAAGAAACTACTTTTATTGCAAAATAGTAAAATACAAGTTGAAATACCCAAAGCCTTAGATCAGATTACACCAGTAACAAGAGTTTTAGTTAGATATGGCAGCCCCGAACGACAACTCCACGTATTAGACCTTCCCACTTTCATTGACAAGGGATCCTTATAGTAAAAAAGTATACAAATAGGCTTTGTTACAGGGTCACGTGACCGGCGTGGCTTAAAAACCAATAGCGGGTCGTGGAACTACAATACACTTTAACATTAAAGAAATTAATTTGGTGAAAAAGAAATACCAAGCTTTTCTTAGCATCACTACTGCATGTGTCTTAATGTATTATTTTGTAATTGTTAATACGGTTCAAATCTTCTAATTATATGTTGTCTTACTTCAAGAAGCAGCGTTCTAAAGGTGCAGTGACATTAGAAGAACATTGATTTTTTATATATTTAATAAATAAGTTTTATTTACTTTATCTTGGACATTGCGAAACTAGGAGCTTTAGTTGACCTAAATATGGTGCGGCAATGTGAGTTTGTAAAAAAATGACCGTTTAAGTTTGGAATTGCCTTTTAATCATTAAGTAAACAGCTAGATTTCCTTTTCCAGGGGCCTTGTTATGTCTAATGGAAGATACCTTTATCACTTATTTTGGGTCACATGACGTATTGACCAATCCGGTTCAGTACAATAGAACGTTTATTTCGTCGGGGATCATGTGAGAATCCTCAGAAGCATAATGATACAAGAAAAACTCTGAGGTGATTACCTTGACGATTACAATAGTTTTTCCTACCAGAGAATTAAAATAGTCAAAGGGCGTCTCACGCTCAAAAAAACGTACTGCGAGTTCGAAATTCACTAGATTTTGGATGAAATCTGGGGAAATAATAAAGTTTCGGATGATTTCGGGCCTTTTTTTAATTTTCACTTGAGTTGGACCAATTTTTTATATAAGTGTTGTGAGGTAAAGGAATTTAAATGGTGATTCTCTGGGTAATTAAAAGTAAAAATGTGTTCGTAAACATGTTCTAAATTGGTTAGAATTTAAGATTTAGGATATTGAAAATTAAAAAACTTCTTTTATTTTTTAAAAGTAGCTATTAACATGGAATAACAATATGACTATTGGCTATTCTATTTTTATCTCATAGCGCTTGCTTTTTCTTACTTTCATCGCAACGGTAAAGTATTCTAGTTGGAAAAAAACAGTTTTCGCAGCTCTGTCGGTTTGTCTGTATGCCTGTCCGAGACAAAGCTCAAGAACTGCTTGTCCTATTTTCTTCAAGTTTTGGTTAAAAATTAAAAGTCATATGATGATGACATAGTATCATTTTGGTAAAAATCCAATATGGCAGAACAAAATGGAGGCATATTGAAATGTTAAAAAATTATTACTAAAAAACTGCTTATCCATTTTATCCAAATTTTGCAGAAAAATTATGTGTGACATGACCATCAACTGATAAGTTTTACTACAAATCCAAAATGGCGGCCTAATAAAATGTTGTATGTCAATGCAGAAAACTACTGCATTTTGCTCAAAAATCAAATATTATATAGGGATGAGCTGGTAAAAATGTTGAGACAAATTCAAAATGGGGGAACAAAACGGTGGCCTAACTAAAATTTCATAACTTTTATTCTTAAATACTTAAATTCCTGTCGGTTTTTCAAGATATACGATTGTAATATTTTAAAATCTTACAATACAAAATACACATTTGCCTCTCCACAAGATTTCGTTAGTCTCGCCTATATGTAAAAAAACATTAGACAAGACGTAACCTAATGGCTAAAAGAAAACGTAATTACTTCATTTTTTTACTTTGTTTTCTTTCGCCTTTATTTATTTTAGGATAGTATATTTTTTATTTTATTTACATCCCAATTAATAATTTGAAACGTGCTTTATTATAGTACACCTCTGCCACTTTGTGTAAAAATTAGGTCGGTCCCACACCTACCACTCGTTTTAAAGTTAAGACTAAAATATTTACATTCTACTAAATCGTTTAAAACATTAAAATTTAATAAAAGGATTTAGACACTTCACAAATGACAAAAAATTCAAATCGTTATATAACTAAACGTTATCTGGCTACTTAAAATATAATGAAACACGTAAAAAATAAGCGTAACCTAACTGATGCAATAGTATTAAAGTCAATATTATTACTTACCACTATAATGAAATTTCTTGTCCTTCACTACAGGATTAACACATTCACACGTTACGTTAACTTTGTCGTCATTTCCATGCGAAATAACAGCCTTACGTGCTGCCATAAGTCCTAAACCTAGATAACTATGAGTAAAAACAGGAATAGATCCAGTCGGAGAGGCAGCTTCATGAATATTCTCTTTTTCTTGTAGACTCACTGGAGTTAATGCTGCGAAAGTTACCTGAGTAGAGCCACCACCCAAATCCAAGGCGGCTACTGTATTTGCAGGATTTCCATTAATTTTATCTAGAAATGAATGATTCTTTCACAGGCAAATGGATTTTAAAAATAATATATTATTTCCATTTGTTTTAAGAAATGAGTCATAGTTTGTTTTTAAAGTACCTACTACTTTATTACCAACGAACAGTTTTGTAATGAACTTTAAGCTGAGAAATTTTAGGAACATTCAAAATATAGAAGATGATAGTGCTGTAAATAATGGTTTTAAATTATCTGTAGTAAAAACTCCTATTAACCTTTTTATTTATGTGAAAAATTCTTTGATTTGTTATTAATATATTTGCTACAAGTGAACCATATGAAAAATGTTTAGACAACATGAGACGGGGTTCAAAAGACTTAGAAGGGGAATAGTGACGTACGACACTTTTTTTGAAGCCCCCCATACACCCAAGATTAAGGTTGCGACAGTTTATTTTTCATGGCGGGGAATTTTTTTGGATTTCCGGTCGTTTAAAAAGTGATTAAAAAAGGGGGTAATGAATATGGTAAATTGAGACAAGGTAAGACAGGGGTCTAACAGTAGTTAAAAAATGAAAAAACTAAAAAATAACTGTTTTTGCTCTCACATTTGTCAGACATTTTACTGATTTTTTTTTTCCAAAAAAAGTAAATCTGAGCAACAAAATTTTAAGAAGCTCGAGAAGACCCCAACGTCACCAGAATTACACTCTGACTTACACCCGGCAAGCCATTTAGAATTGAAATTCTAATTTTTCTTGTCATTTTTCTGAACAGTTTTCGCGTTCGGCCTATATAATTTAAATGTTGGATCTTCAGCAAAAAAGCATAACACCCAAGAAACTGGTTCAAAGTTTAGCCCGATCTATGTTAAGGTTGAATTTTAAGAAATTTTCGAAATGTAGGATACACAAACTTTATTTGTTCAGCTTTGAGCCTTTGTACCGGCGTGGGTACCTACTGGGCCAAAAACAACTAGACAGGTCAAAAGCTCCATCTTTTTGCTACAAGACACGAAAAATTAGGTAAAACCGAGTTTCGAGAACAATTGGTCAATTATTTATTTTAAAAAAATCGTCACATTTTTAAGATGTAGCTTTGTCTGTCATCAAGATAAGAATTTTGACAGGAGCAACTTTTTAATCCAGAAATGCATCAATGCATAAGAATCGAAACGTAGAAAAAATTCCACGCCGAAGTTTGAAAATCAAATGGAGGTAATTATAATAATAAATAATAAATGAGTCGGTCAAACGTCAAACATAAAACAGTTACATTCTTCAGTGTTTAGAAGTAGTTTTATGTTTAAATGTTTGCATTATACATAATATTATATAGGTATAAAAGTGTAGCTGATTTTAGTATGTTTTATGATTTCCTAACAACTCGATTTGGATTAAATACATTTTTCAGTAAATGTAAATTCTACCTATTTCCCGTTTCCACACTGTATAGGGGTGGATTTTAAGCAGAAAAAGGTGAGGCGAGGGGATATAAAGCTTTCTTCTAAATGATCAAGGAGCAAGTCCTTTATATTCATATATAAACGGGTTATGATCACTTACTTAACAAGAAATTCACAGTAAACCATGAGAATATTCCTTCATCAGTACCATCCATTATCTCAACTGAGTTATCATCAGTTAAAAATGGCGTCTTCTTGAACAATTCCTTTATCGTATTTAATAGGTTTTCAGCTTGATCCTGCGGTAAAAGTCTCAGACCAGCTGTGGCTTTTAGAATCAAAGGGGTTTTCGTCCAATATTCCTTAGGAATTTCCTTTTTCGCTAATTCCAGTAAAGCTGCTATTTTTTCTGCGCCCTTTAAAAAAATAATAAAAATAAATATCTGGGGTTGTCCCTTAAGTCACATGGCCAGATTGGTAACAAAAATGTAGCTATTTTGGCGAACTTGCGGTCGTACAAAAGGCGTTAGTAACTGTGAAACAGGTTATAAAAAATAATATTATTTACAGCATGCCAAAGAGTTTTATAACTACCATTTTTTGATATATTATCTTCGCAAGGATTTTAATTTGATCCACTTAAATTGCAATTTAAGGCCCATTCCTTCAGAGTAAATCTTTAAAAAATTTTAAACTTGTTTTTTTTTTCAAAGTTTTATTATTTATTAAGATTCCCTACATTTTAGAAAGGATTTACGACAAATATATAATCTTGGTACTCTCAGAATTCATATTAATATTAATTTAAACCTTTTTTTTTGCTAAACCTACAAAAAAATAAGGTATTCAGAAATTATTACATATTTATAGTACATATTTCTATTATATGTTCTTGCTCTATATAAACGATTTGGCTGCACTTGACATTTCCATTTTGTGGCGCTAGCCTGTGTCGGTTGTGTTAAATGAAGTGATAAGTGAAGACTTAAAGAAAGTCAAAGCCTGGTTTGCTAGTAATTTATTGACTTCTAACGTGACCAAAACGAGAATACTCATTTTTAGATGCAATATTGACAAAACAGATTTAGATTCAATAACAATCAGCAACTCAGACAATATAAAGTTCTTGGGGCTTAATATAGGCAAGTCACTTAATTTTAATATTCATGTTGAAGCATTAAAAAAAAAACCTGTTCCAGCTGCTATGTATTAAGAACGATAGCTAACGAACTAGAACCCTATGCTATACGAATGGCGTTGTTAAATCTCATTTGAGGTATGGGATCTACATCTGGAGAGGTTGCAGTTCTTACTTACATGTAAACAACCCACAATCGTCGTTTTTTAATAGAAGTTCGTTCTATGTCTTTTAAAATAATACGTGTAATGTTTGTGTAACTCTGTTTTATTTTACTTTTGTTCATTAATTTCAAAACAAATCAATTAATAATTAATTTTAAATCTTTTCGATATTATTTTGTTTCGTATTCAAATACACAATCGCAACCCTGTGATTCGTCAAGAATACGGAAGAAACTTCCTGGCTCACGCAGCGCAGGTCAAGATACATTTTAAAAACCAGTACTGCACTAACCACATGTGACAACGGAACTCGTTCATTTCGTCGGCCGACGCGTATTTTCGGATCGGTTTCCCGAGAAAATTGGAAAATTGGCAAGATTGATGTAGTGTGATGGTCTTCTAGGGCGAACTGAGTAACCCAGCCACTGAAACTATTCGGTTCTACTGTGATAGGTAAGCGATTGTGTTTCCTTTCATCAATTAATTAATTTTGCTAATTATCAACGTTTTATTGTTTTAAAAGTTACCCAATACAGTCCGCCATATATCGAATTTTCATATTTCCTACATCATTTTGGGCCTTCTTCACCGGATGGAGATCAAATTGAATATTTAATAACTTAAATTGCTTTAAAACAAGATTCGTTGGTAGCCATTTTCTTAATTCCGATCTTATTTTTAATTGCGCACGCTTGGATATCTAACCTGTCGTCTTTCGTCAAACCGGCGAGCTACATTCGTTCCGTTCCACATCGATTCGCCGTCGCGACGTCACTCTGACGCCCGGCGCCAGTCTATTGTTATTTTTTTAATCTCGCAGTACCACATTTAATAAATAAGTATTTTCATACATTTAAATTCAGAAATAACTTATTCTCGTTCTTCTTTAAATATAAACAAAATACTCATATGTGCATATTTTGCGAACTTTAATTATTTCAATAAATAATACAATTTATTTATTCTACTTTGCCATCATATAATATTTATGTGGCAAGTACCATTCGCCTAACTTTGCACTATTGATATTTGTTTTGCGGCATCACAACTTCTGATATTTTTTATTTTGTTTGTATTATATCACAAATAAAATAGCATACAATTTTGTGTAGGTATAATTGTTGTCTTATATATTGACCATCAGCAGGCATATGTTAAAATAACAGCATTTATTGAAATAGTAAATAAAATATATTTTGATATTTTTTAACGCTTTTCTGATTTTTAATTTTTTTCTTGTTCTACTGAACATCTTTCAAAATGTCAGATAAATTAACAAAAGCTAATTTAAAACGAACCATCGCACTCAAGCGGTTGGAAGAGGCACACGAAATTGGGCTGCAAGCCGTTTCTGATGACTCCTTAAAATCTAATTTTTTAGTCAGAGCAGATTCTGTTGACAGCACTTTTAATGAATTTCAATCAGCTCATAATACTGTCATATCTTTAATTGACGACAATGATTTCGCAAAATATGATGAAATGAGGCGTGCTGCAGACAAAGCTTATTATGGCATAAAATCTTTAAAACATGATTTTCTCTTAAGTAGTCAAGCATCTCTATCTGCTAATACCTCAGCTAATTCCACTTTCGCTGCTCCCACAAAAATAAAGCTTCCCAAGCTCAATTTGCCTATTTTTGATGGCAATTATAAAAATTGGCCTAGTTTTTTTGACTTATATAACAGTCTTATTCATGATAATACTGACTTATCGAACATTGAAAAATTTCAATACTTGCTGACGTCATTAGACAAGGAACCCTTAAGTTTAGTTAAGGGCATCCCCCTTACAGAACTTAACTATTCTGTAGCCTACGATATGCTGATAAAACGTTATCAAAATAAACGTATTCTAGCTACACAATATTATAATGAGCTTTTTCATGCTCCGTCTGTTCAAAAAGCTTCCGCAAAGGAACTTAGACAAATTTTAAATATTTTTTCTGAGAACATAGCTGCTTTTAGAGCCTTAAATTTCCCAGTCGAACATTGGTGTTTTTTATTGTTTAATCTGTTGATAAATAAATTGGATTCAAAAACTAGAACTGACTTTGAGCTCGAACATGGTTTTAATCAAACCCTGCCGACCTTTAGGCAATTAATTTCATTTTTGGAAAAACAGTGTTTAGCCTTGGAGTCGGTTAATTATTCTTTGAAAAGTGCGGAAATCCCAAAAGGTAATAAAAAATCGTTTCTCAATTTAATGCTTGACCCCGATGTTGATAATAGGAGTAACAAAAAATGTTTTTTATGCTCGACTTCTCACGCATTATATAAGTGCCCTGCTTTTTTGGCGAAATCGCCGCATGACAGGTTTTCATTTGTCAAACAGCACAAATTATGCGTCAACTGTTTAGTATCTCCTCATTCTCTTAAAAATTGCGGGTCTTCTCACAAATGCAGGGTGTGCAAATCGCCACACCATACCACTTTGCACTTTGGTAAAACGTCTTCTACAATACCTTCAGTCCAAGGACAGCCCTCTCATAGGGATACTTTTCAAGGAACTTCTATGCCCCACATTTCTAGTTCTGACCCCATTATTAATTCTACCGAGCCAATTACTAATACTCATTGTATTGCGAACCATTTTTCTGCCTCTCAACAAACTATTCTTTTGTCTACGTGTGAAGTAGACATCAAAGATATTCGAGGTAATTTTCAGAAAATTCGGATACTTCTGGATACCGGGTCCATGGCAAATTTTATTTCTGAGTCTTGCGTACGCCGACTTGGTCTTAAACGTAAAAGTTTTTCTGTCCCCGTTGAAGGTTTAAATGGAATGTCTACTTGCACTAAAAATGGTTCTACACAGTGTATAATAAAACCTCATGGTGAACCAAATCCCTTACTTTCGTGTGAAGCTATTATCATACCAAAGGTTTGTTCTAACCAGCCTAAGATTCATATTAATCCTGATCAACTTGAACACATTAAATACTTGAAGCTTGCTGATAATAATTTTCACACGCCGGGTCCTATCGACATGCTTATTGGTGCTGAACTCGTACCTCTTGTATTAAGATCTGGTCGTATTATTGGGAGTCCTGATCAGCCTGTTGCTTTGGAGACCATCTTTGGTTATGTGTTGCAGGGAAAAACCAATGTTTCTTGCGAAGCTTCAACCTCTCTTTTGAGTTGCTACATCTCAGTAGAGGATAATATTGATATTGTATTACGTAAATTTTGGGAAATTGAGCATCTTCCTAAACAATCGTTTTTCTCCCCTGAAGAAAAACAATGTGAGGAAATTTATAAAACTCTGACGTTTAGGGATACTTCGGGACGATTTTCGGTACCATTACCATTTCGTCAATCAAAGCCTAAATTTATTGACACTTACTCTCAAGCTTATCGCCGCTTCGGCATGCTTGAAAATCGTTTTTGCAAAAACCCCGACTTGCATACAAAATATGTAAAGTTTATGCAAGATTACTTAGATAAAGGTCATATGTCTTTGGTTCCCCAAGACGATTATAGATCTTTATCGGGTTACTATATCGCCCACCATGCTGTCTTCAAACAAGAGGCATTTGACTCTAAAATTAGAGTTGTATTCGACGCAAGCTTGCGTGACATTAACGGTGTTAGTCTTAATGACACTCTTCTTGTAGGTCCTAAATTACAACAGGATATTTCTACGCTTCTTTTAAAATTTCGATTTTTCGCCTACGTCTTTGTTTGTGACATAAAGCAAATGTACAGACAAATTTCTGTTCATCCTGAGTTTTGGACCTATCAACGAATTTTATGGCGTTTCAAACCGAGCGATCCTCTTCAGGAATATTTCTTACGTACTGTGGTTTATGGAATTAATTCTTCCCCATACTTGGCCTTAAGGACTTTAAAAGAACTTGCGGCGCAGGAAGAAGCTTCTTTCCCTAAGGCTGCTCAGGCTATTCGCAGTCAATTCTATATTGATGATGGACTACTAGGAAGTGATTGTTTGGAGTCAGCTTTAGCACTTCAATCTGACGTCATTGAGGTTATGAAAAGGGGAGGTTTCGAAATGAGCAAATGGGCAAGTAATCACCCTTCTCTCTTGGCTTCTATTCCATCTTCTGATGTTCAAAGTTCTTGTACTTTTGATAAGGAGGAACCATCATTTATTAAGGTACTTGGTCTCAAATGGAATACTAATTCAGATGCTTTTTCATATACTTACACCCCTGTCGACCGTCCTTGTACAAAAAGAAATATGTTATCGGAGATTAGTCGAATCTTCGATCCCCTTGGATTTATTGCTCCTTGCCTTCTACTTGCCAAACTTCTTTTGCAGCGTTTATGGGAATCTAAAGTTTCCTGGGATGAACCCCCGTCTAAGGCTATTTCAGATATTTGGGATACCTTTAAAGCCGAAATGCCTCAACTTGGTATTATAAAAATTCCTCGGTACGTCGGGTCTACGTTAATATCTCGAATTGAATTACACGGTTTTGGCGATGCGTCACAAAACGGATATGCCGCTGTTTGCTATTTTCGTGTGGAGGAAACATCTGGAACAGTAAAAACCTTCCTTGTTTGCTCGAAATGTCGAGTAGCGCCATTAAAAACTCAGTCTATTGCTAGGCTAGAACTCATGGCCGCCATTTTGTTAGTTGATCTAGCTATTTTCATTAAGGAAAGTTTTGCTGATCTTATTACTTTTGACGATCTATACTTGTGGTCAGATTCTATGGTCACACTTACTTGGTTGTCTTCTTCCCCGCACAAGTGGAAAACCTTTGTAGCTAATAGGGTTAACCATATTCAAGAGCTCATACCCGTTTCTTCTTGGCATTTCGTCCCATCAGCGTTGAATCCTGCTGATTGTGCCAGTCGCGGTCTTACCCCTGCGCAACTTTTAGATACAAAAATATGGTGGTCTGGTCCCGAGTTTCTTTCACAAGCAAAGGATTTCTGGCCAACACAACCTAATTTTTATTCCCCAACCGATCCTGACGTATCTAAGGAAGAAAACACTGTGGTTTTATCCAACATTATTTCTTCCCCAAATTTTATTCTTCTTTTGTTAGAGAAATTTTCTAGTTGGCTGAAAATTCTAAGGATAGTTGCTTATATTCTTCGTTTTATTTCAAATATAAAATTAAAGTCAAACCTTCACGGTATTTTAAGTTCTCGTGAAATTGGCTCTTCACTTAAAGTTATCGTAAAGCACGTCCAACAAGAGACGTTTTCAGATATTATTTTAAAAATAAAGCAAAATTCCTTGCTACCTAAACCTTTTAGAAAATGCTCCTTTTATCGACGCTGATGGTTTACTAAGAGTTGGTGGTAGACTCAGAAAATCTCAATTTTCATATGATGTCAAACATCCAATTTTACTGCCTAAGTCCCATAGGCTTACTGAGTTAATAATTGAATTTACTCATAACACATATCTGCATCCTGGGCTTAAAACGATGCAATATTTATTACTTCAACAATTTTGGATCCTTTCGCCTCGGAGTGCCATCTATAAATGCCTTTCAAAGTGCATTAAATGTTTCCGATGTAAACCCAAGTCATACAATCCCTTTATGTCCGATTTGCCTGCTCTCAGGGTTTCTGAAATCAAAGCATTTTCTTCTGTCTGTGTGGATTTTGCTGGTCCCTTTTCTCTTTTAATGACTAAACATAGGGGTGCTAAAACTTATAAGGGTTACGTCTGTGTATTTGTTTGTACAACTACTAAGGCAATACATTTAGAGGCCACTTCCGATCTCAGCGCCGAATCTTTTTTGGCTGCGTTCAGGCGCTTCGTTGCCAGACGAGGCAATTGCATAACTTTAACAAGTGATCAAGGCACAAACTTTAAAGGAGCCTATAATATGCTTCTTGATTTGGCGCAAAAGGCTGCTCAAGCCCTATCTATCACTTGGAATTTTAACCCCCCTGGTGCTCCAAGCTTTAATGGACTTGCCGAAGCGGGTGTCAAATCATTTAAAAGTCATTTTTACCGTGTTTTAGGAACCCAAAGCTTTTCTTTCGAAGAGTTTTATACTATTTTAACGCAAATAGAAGCGGTACTAAATTCAAGGCCACTATGTGCTATGAGCGAAGATCCAAACGACCTTCAGCCTTTGACCCCTGGTCATTTTTTAGTTCTCGAGCCTTTAAACAGCTCTATTCCAGACCCTGATCTCAGTCATTTAAACCTGAACCGGTTAAATCGTTGGCAATTAATTCAGCGAATCCAGAGTGATTTCTGGAAACGGTGGTCCACCGAATATATTCATTCCCTTCAGGAAAGATCCAAATGGACAGTGCCGTCGCCTCCAGTTAATCAAGGCGCTCTTGTTCTCATTAAAAATGAACAAACCACTCCTCTTCACTGGGAGTTAGGTAGGGTAATTAAATTGCACCCTGGACAAGACAATGTAGCTCGCGTGGTAACACTGAAGACGGCTCGCGGAACTTTACAAAGGCCCGTTCTCAAGATATGCCCGTTACCAGGCAACTAATTTTTTTATTTTTTTCTTCTTTAATATTATTTACTTTTGAAATTAAGTTTAATTTTTTTTTTCTTATTCCTAAGTTTAAAAACATTCGTTTTGGTGGGGTGAATGTTTGTGTAACTCTGTTTTATTTTACTTTTGTTCATTAATTTCAAAACAAATCAATTAATAATTAATTTTAAATCTTTTCGATATTATTTTGTTTCGTATTCAAATACACAATCGCAACCCTGTGATTCGTCAAGAATACGGAAGAAACTTCCTGGCTCACGCAGCGCAGGTCAAGATACATTTTAAAAACCAGTACTGCACTAACCACATGTGACAACGGAACTCGTTCATTTCGTCGGCCGACGCGTATTTTCGGATCGGTTTCCCGAGAAAATTGGAAAATTGGCAAGATTGATGTAGTGTGATGGTCTTCTAGGGCGAACTGAGTAACCCAGCCACTGAAACTATTCGGTTCTACTGTGATAGGTAAGCGATTGTGTTTCCTTTCATCAATTAATTAATTTTGCTAATTATCAACGTTTTATTGTTTTAAAAGTTACCCAATACAGTCCGCCATATATCGAATTTTCATATTTCCTACATATATATATATATATATATATATATATATATATATATATATATATATATATATATATATATATATATATAAATATATATATATATATATATATATATATATATATATATATATATATATATATATATATATATATATATATATATATATATAATATATATTTTTTGTAGTACGAGAAATCCTGAAAATGTACATTTATATATATATATATATATATATATATATATATATATATATATATATATATATATATATATATATATATATATATATATATATATATATATATATATAATATATATATTTTTGTAGTGCGAGAAATCCTGAAAATGTACATTTTATAGTTTCAGAAGAGTTTTCCTGCTTACAATATCGAAAATTCGAAAGTCCTGTTCGTCGAAATCCTCGTTCGGTTCGCCAAATACAAACAATTCTAATTCCGAAATTCAATTATTTATAATGACAAAAAACTGTCACAACTAATCAACTTCCTAGTAAGTCCCGTATTTGGTTGAATAAATGCAAATTTCAAAATTCGTTTATTAGTTTATAAGATCAAGAAGGTCATTGAACAGCTCAAAACTTAAGAATTAGAAGTTTAAAAACATTAATAAATAAAAATGTATGTAACACAAAATAATTTAACAAAAGACACATACATTTAGAACAAAAAGTACTGTGGGGGGATTATCCACAGTAATGATTGACACAGGTACTTGCAGATACAGATCCATTCAAAATTATACATGTTCAGCAAGAAGTACAGGAACTGTCAATTTTATTTAATGCCGCTTAGGCTATTTTAACAATTTTCGCTATATAGGTTTAATGCGACACGCCAAATTTAAAATCTATCTTTGCGAGGTTGCCGTATTTTTAGATTCTTCTGTAGGCGTAACAACTTTATTATTTTGGATGAAACATTGTTTTCTGCAATATATTCCTCGTATCTGTTTACTTTTTTATTATAAAGAAGGTCGTTTTTCTTGAAAATGGTTAAAATATTTACAAATAAAAATTGCCCACAATCTCGTACCTAAGTACTTGTACTAATCGCTACTCCAAATAAGCCTTTAAACTTCTTAAGATAAAGTAGCTCCCCAAGAAACAACCAAAGAGATACCAAGAATCGATTATAACAAAAAATATTTTATCCAAAATAATCTAAATCTACAGAAGAAATATGGCAAACTCGCTAGAATATATTTAATTTCGTGTGTCACATTAAACCTATATATATAACAGCTTAACCGGTATTAAAGAAAATTAGCAGTACCTGGAACCTCAGGTACCTGTATCAATAATTACTATGGATAAGCCTCTAACTGGTATACTTTAAAGATACAATTTGCTTCAGCTTGCATTTGCTACGCAGCCAGCCTAAACTCTATGAAATTTACATACACCTACATTTTATACTCCACCATGTACAAGAAAGTCAATTAGTTACCATACTCTAAACTTTAGAAAAAAAAATTGGAGGAATCGGTTCAAAATCAAGCTTACGAGTGTAAGTGTAAATACACTAGTGTTTTTCAACGTTCCATATATAATTTTTGGACCAGCGTATGTTGTTATTAATGCATTTTTTTTAAGCGTGTTACATTCGATCGTTGTATTGATCTACCTATTTTTGTTTTATTAGTTTAGGATGTTTTTTCATTTCTATTCTTACGTAAAATTTATGATTAAGAGTTACTGGGCGACATCAGGACGGATTTGTGCGCGATTTCCTTGGCGGGTTGGCTATGAGTAATGGATGATTATGTTGGTGAGGGTAACCATCAATTTGTTTCTTTGAATAATATGTCCAAACAATTTATGGTGGCGCCTCTTAACATTAGATCGCTTAATACAGGGTTTGATGAATTTATTAATTATGTTAATGATCACAAATTTGATGTTCTTGGTATTTCCGAGACTTGGCTAACTCCGGATTACGATTCTAGTTTTTTAAATATAGCTGGTTACCAATCTGTGCGGAAAGATAGACTGGGTAGAGGGGGAGGAGTTGGTATGTATATTAAAAAAACATATCAAATATCAATTAATAGAACTTGGCATAGCATCGGAAAGTTGTGAAAATATTAGTATAAAATGTAAAATTAACAAAAAAAAACATACTATTTACAACTATTTATCGCCCACCCTCAAACATGGAAAACGTTTTTGATTTTTTTTGAAAACTTTTTGAGTTTGTCAGTTCCATTTTATGATTACGTCATATTTGTGGGTGATTTTAATATCGACTGATCAAATAATACCTCTGCACATAGCACTAAACTTAATAGGCTGTTAGATGCCTTTAATCTCCAGTAAACGGTCACCCGTCATCCCACACGCATAAATTTAACCTCAAACACTTCTAGTCTAATAGATCTTATACTAACCAATAATAACCTTTCTTGTCAAAAAAGCTTATCTCTACCTATTTCTGAGACAATTTCTGATCACTGCTTAGTTATTTCAGTTTTTAGTTTAAGTGTCGAAAAGTGTGCGTCTAAATATATAGATTACAGAGATTATAATAACATAATATATGCGCCCTTAAAAAGAAAAAAAATTGGAAAGAAAACCACAGACAACATAAAATTATTAATAAAATTAAGAGATAAGGCCCATCATAAATATTTAAAAAATAAAAGTAATGCACATCTAAGGTATTACAGGGAACTACGTAATTACACAAAACACGCTATTGCATATTTCAACCTAATGTCTACCCGAACAAGAAAGGAGTTTTGGAATCAAGCTAAAAAATTAAATTTAACATAATTTGGAAGCATCCATACCCCCCGATCTTGCAGATGCGGCATCAATTAATAATTATTATACTAATTGTACAGATGGCTCTGATACAACTTCCAATGATACGTTACTATTTTATGAACAAAATAGACATCCCAACGTGAATACTGAATTAAACTTTGAACTTATTGATGAATTATCCTTAAATAAAATATTAAATCTTATAAAGGCAAATGCTTCCGGAGAAGATAACATCTCAGTAAAAGATCTCAAATTCTGTTTGCCTGTCTGTAAAAATCCATTAATTCATATTATTCATACTTGTATATTAGAGAATGTTTACCTTGATCTTTGGAAAAAAGCAATAATTCTACCTTTACCCAAAGTTTCTCATCCTTCCGACTTCAAGGATTTAAGACCCATAAGTATTTTACCTGCAGTGTCAAAAATTCTAGAACGTCATATTTATAATCAAGTGTCTTCATATGTTAACAAGTTTAATATTATACCTGAATGTTAATCAGGATTTCGCACAAATTATAGTACTACAACGTGTCTTGTCAATCTACTTAATGATATATTGATACGATATAAATTTAATGGGGAGAAAAGGGAAATCACATGTTTAGGATTGCTGGATTTTAGCAAGGCGTTTGACACACTTATCACAGTATAGACCTCTAAAAACAGGAGTTCCGCAAGGCTCTATTTTGGGGCCATTATTATTTTCTCTTTATGTTGCGGATATGAACACAAGTATAACATACTCTAAACTTCAACAATATGCCGATGACTCTCAGGCATGCTTGTCATTCACTTTAAACAACCTGGAGATCTCACAAAGTAATTTTAATAAAGATCTAGACGGTATACATCACTTTGCAGAAAATCATAATGTAAAATTAAATGCATCTAAATCTTGTATTATATTTTTTGGTAGCAATAAAAATCTCACAGCTCAAGTGTATCAAAGATTTTCTGCGCAGATAAACAGTGTAAAGTTGCCGTTGGTCACCACAGCAAAAACTTGTTTATTTCGATTTGGATCTCTCATTTAAAACATATATTACAAAGAAAATTAACATTGCTTATATGCGCTTAAAAAAGTTGGCTACTTTGAAAAAATACTTACCCTCATCAACTAAATATTATCTTTGCGACACACTCATTTTAACACTCTTTGATTATGGAGACATCGTTTACGATTCCTCACTCAGTACAACGATAGCCAATTCCATACAAAAAGTTCAAAATGCATGTATGCGTTTCTCGTATAATATTTCATATAGACGTATGCGTTTCTCGTATAATATTTCATATAGACATCATATTACACCATACCTTAATAATTACGGTATACTATCCATGAAAAACCGTCGTAAGCATCATATGTTATTATTTACTTATAGAATTTTAAAAACTGGACAAGCACCTTACTTATATCAGCTATTTACTTCATTTGAACACCCTCACGGTACTAGAAATGCGAATAATTTTCGAACTCCTCTACTTAGAACAGCTTGCTTTCAGAAATCATATAGTTTTGTAGCAATTCAAATGTGGAATAGTCTTCCGCCCGATCTTAAAGAATTTTCATTGAGTAAATTTGCAAAACTGGTAAATTTATTACTAAAATAATGTTATTAGACACTCAAAGAAGTATTTAATTTTTTTTTTGCTTATACTAGTAGCTTAAATTTTTTTTATTATTATTCGCTCGTGAATCATAATCCTAATATAATATAATAAGAATTAAATTATTTTTAAAGGAATGAAAATTGATGAGTTGCCCACACAAATAAATCAATTCAATGTTTCAAACTTACACTAAAAATCTTTTTGCTTCTTTTTGTTCGACTCACCTGGGTGGTCTCTTGGGGATCCTGTCCTGGTATTTGCCCTTTGCCTTAATATAGAGTTTATGGTTTATGTCATATCATCAATAATTTAATTTTTTAGTCATTAATATACAGACATTATGTATCAAGGTCTGCATTACATATGCATGTTTTTTTAATGTGTTTATCAAACGGTTTTGTAATCGAGGTGTTGTCCTAATTTGTCCACTTAAATTATTATGTTATTGTATTTTTTTTCTGTATCAAGACAAATAAAAACGTTTTGAATTGAATTGAATATAAGGACGTAGAAAAATCAACAACACTATTGTTTAAAAAATGCTTAAATATAACATGACAATACCCTAAATTTTAAATGTGGCAACGACGCTGCAATACACTTTTTATCCTTAATTATTGTTATGGGGTTTTTATGTCTGTGCAACTTATGTGCTAAATTATTTCATAGGCCTCTACATGACATATCCTTATAGCATTCGAATTTTCCCAGATATTGTTTCTCTGTTATTTTTTTGCAAAAAAAAATAGTTTTTTAGTCTTGAATTTAAACAAGTGCCTTCTCTATTCTCTGGCCAACGTCCAATCTTTCAATGTTTCAAATGCGTTTATTTTTTAAAGGTTATACTGTTTCATGTATTTCCGTATTTTGTCGATTTTCTGCAGTTTTTGGGACTGTTTTACCAGGACCTTTCAGTTGTATATTCAACAATTTAATTTGAAAACTTGCTATTTTTGTATTATATCAAATCTCTTTACTTATTTTCTGCAAAACTGGTAAATTTGATAACATTGCCAATATGATCATAATATTGATTATGATTAATAATCCAAATTTAGATAACTCAGGTTTAGGTTTTCGCTCGTAGGATCCAGCTAAGCGCAAGTACTTTGAAGGACCATCGGGCAAACGTCCTTTGTAACGAGCCATTCGCTGTGAGACGGAGATTCCTAGGTGACGTGGGAAATATGAAATCTCCCCTGGACAGGCTTATCTCAAAAATCCAAACGTCATGCGGTAGCCAGAAAGTTTCACGAAGTGTGGTGGCCAGAAAGTTCTACGGAAGTGTGCAAGTTCGGCGTCTTTTTGACAAAAAGGCTCATACAAGAATAAGTGGAAGTCCTAGGAGAACCTTTTGAAATCAGAGTCGAGGAGCCTCGCAAGAATTATACATAATTTGAATACTAAAAGAATGGGAATGACCGTAGTCCCAGATGCACATTAAGCACTCCCGAAAAAAAATAGTAACCTAGGCCTGGCTGAATACCAAAGGGTGAATACCTTATCAAATTTACAATACAATAATCTAGGTTTAGCAGGTTCTAAGATATTAAACGGTTTCATTTTTTTTTAAATATCCTGCATATTATAGTTTAGTATGCACAGTATTTTTTAAAAAAATTGGATGTTTACTACGGTTTAGCTCAAAAACTACTTCTCAGATTGACTTCAAATGTTGGTCAAAAATCAAGGGTCATATGGGGATAGAATGATTACATTTTGGTAAAAATCCAATATGATGAAACAAAATGGAGGCCTCATAAAATGTAAACAAAATCATTATTAAGAAACTACTTACCGAATGAACATCAAAAATTACACAAAAATAAAGTGTGATATAGGGATATTACGGCTTTACACCATCTGTGAAATGTTTAAAAAGTCAGTGGCAAAAAAACTACTTTCCCAATTGACTTGAAATGTTGCACAAGAGTGAAACAAGGATCGAATGTTAAAATTTTACTGCAAATCCTATATAGCAAAACAAAATGCACTGTGGATCGAGAAAATGCATTTTGGTGGACATACAGCATTTATGAAAAATTCCTAACTTGATATATATATTTTAAATAAATGCCTCCTAAAAACTTCAAATTTCTTTAAAATAAGCATAACTTTTTTATTTTTAACTTGCTAAACAGTACAGGGGGGTGTTTTTCTTGAAGAAAATTATTTTTTTATTTCCTTTTTATTAAAATGACTATTGCCAATACATAACTTCATACTTAACCAAAAACTTCTTTATTATAGTTTTAATCTACTATATGATATATGAGCTTGCAAATTTCCTAGTTACTTTAATATCAACACGTATTTAGAAACAATAATGTTTAAAATCTTATTGTTATACAGTGTCACACAAAACTAAACTTTATATGGAGTTTTAAAAAAATATTTAAATACGCATAAACTTCTTCTTCAAAGGTTCCTTAAAACAAATATAAAGAAATTTGTCACCACTTTAGAAAATATATGTTATATGAGTTGTCAAAAATTGTATTAATATTGGACATGTGTTTTAAGTGCCTAAAGCCCGCTACTCATTATTCGTGGATTATTCTATTCGTCTGCATAGTGTGAAGGGTCCGGTTCATCCCTTCGATTGGTTACGCGGCGATACCGTCTTTTGGGCGGATAATCAAATAGGCTTTCCATGCGAATAAAAATTGATGAACAGTATGGACGGAATATTCGTTAATTTGTAAATTGACGGAATATATGCGGACGAATGAACGAATGGACGAATAGTGAGTAGCAGGCTTAAGAAAGTTTTATTTAAATTGTGTTACAAAGATGAAGAGATTGTAACCGTAAATATGAAGTTTTTGAAGAAAAACGAATAGTTAGTTAAACAAGACTTTGCTTGGCCACGTTTTGTTTTAATATCTTAATCAGTAAAATCATCGAAAATTGTGCAGAAAAGACGTAACAAATTTGAAGATCTCTCCTTTAAGCAAAATAAAAGAAGAACGAATTTCTTGAGACAAGAAAACGTCAAAGAATTATTGTTTGCTATAACTTCCAAAATGAGCAATTGTCAACATGAAGATGAAAATAAAATATTTAAATTTTAATCTCAACATCCCCAACATGTAGAAAAAGTAAGACTTTTTGTGAAAACATTCAGAAGTATCATAAGCATTCCTATTCAAATGAAAAGTCGCTAGCAACATACGTTTTACCTAAAACTTTCAAAAAATTACCTACCTAGAATCGATATAGAATACTCTCACTGGCAGACTCACTCTTATAGGTAATGGTGAATTAAATGGCACTTCTCGCCAATCTAATTATAAGCAAAATTTTGAAAATAGCGAATCGGATGTCTCAAGCGTTTTTGTGTCAGCTTATGTTCCACTTAAGTTGTTTTTTTTTAACGAGGAGTCAAATGGTCGTTGATTTTCCCAAACAACAGGAAAATCCACGACCGTCATCACCGTTTTATTGTCGACCAATTAATTTTCAGTTTATAAAATAATCTCAAGATTAATAATAATAATAAATAGTGCATGAGAATCTTTAAAAGAAGAAATCAATCTACTCAATCAAACAGAACTTTCTGAAACTACGCTATAAAACACACACTTCTTTTAACAATGATCCATATTAAATTTTGTTTAACAGTAGCAGGATCAAAATCCACAATGAATTATTATATATTTGTGGAGCAAAACCTACAGAAATGAATCACTTGGATTTGGTAGCTCGTAAAGGATCAGTCCAGGACACTCCAGGAGTATTATAAATTAGGAATGTCCTCGCTACATGGATAAATAAGAAGATTTGAATGTCTGCTCCATACTTTTTACAATATGAGATTTAAAAAGTGGTCAGCAAGAACCCCATAAGAAACAAAAAACAAAAAACCAAAATGAAAGAGAACGGCTCGGCTTTTTTAATCTTTAAATTTCAGTAAATCAACATAGTCTATTTTTGGAGCCAGTTACATCATATGAAGTCATAAACATTATAAAAACATTAAAAATTAAAAATCTGTAGGCCGTGATGATATTTCGGCGGCTATTCTTAAGAAGGTTGCAAATGCTATTGCTTTACCACTGACCCATATAATAAACCAAATGATGCAAAGTGGAGTGTTTCCTCATTCCCTGAAGAGGGCACTAAAAAAACCTATCCATAAGAAGTGTGACTGAAAGGTTTGACAACTATGGGCCTATCTCACTCCTCTCCAACATTAGTAAGGTTTTCGAGAGGGTAATTTATACCAGGTTGGATAACATCTTTGATGAGCATCATACAATCTCAGGCAAAATGGTTTTCGTAGAATATATAGTTCGTGCCATTTAAGAGGATTTGGAGCAGATATTAAACTCGATAAATGACGGCAAATTTACCGCAGCCATGTTTCTTGATTTATCTAAGGCTTTCAATAGTGCTGATCATTGTATTCTGTGCAACAAGCTTGAACGATATGGTATCTGAGGCGTGGCATTGGACTTAATTGTGTCGTACCTTCGGGGACGTGAACAATGTGTGTTTGAAACCAACAACTCGGGAGAAAAGGTAGTGTCAGATAGCACTATCATTAAGCGAGGTGTTCCTCAGGTATATATCTTGGGACAACTGCTTTTCATCATATACACAAATGACCTTGTTGGCGTTACTGATTGTGGTGCGGTTCTTTTTGCTGATAACACTGATCTGATTTTCAATGAGAATGATCAACAAGTGTGCGCGGAGCATATAACAGAGACTTTGTTGGTTTGTGGATAACAACCTTCTCTTCAATGTGTCTAAATCACAGATAGTGAATTTATCAAGATCAGAGACTGATTTTTCATTTCTTTTTTCAATTCTGTTGAATCAGTTTGAATATTTTTATTACAAAAAAATGTATATGTATTCTATTTGGCATGGGATGTCGAGACAGCTGCAGTGAGGTATTCTGGGGTACCTGATATATTTACCTTGTACAGTCTCTATGTTATCGAATGTATTAAGTTTTTAATTAATAACTTTTCCTTTTTCTCTAATAAGATGTGACAACATTCTTATGATACAAGATTTAAAACAAACCTCTGGAGTAAATTTGTACAAAGAAATGTTGTATTTAACATAATTAAGGTCTGGAATATACTCCCCCTACCTTTGAGGCAACAGCCATCTGGTAAGGCCTTGCATAGGCTTAAAGCATTATTAAAGGAAAGAACATACTACAGTCCGAGAGAATTTTTTGAGGATGTTAATATTATACATGAGACATTTGCAATAAATATAAACTTGTTCCTTTATAGACTAGATTTATTAAAATTTTATTGCACTTTTTAACTGAATTTAAATGTTGGTTTTATGTTTTATTATAATCTTATTGTCTTAAAGTTTATTTAGCTGTAAGTATTTCTAGTTTTAAGACTTACTGTGACATGATCCATACCCCAATTCTTACCATAAGTATTACTACACTATTCCGTAGAAACTAGTATCAGAAATTGTCATCGCATTTCTCTTTTAAATAGATTTTATTGACAACCACACTGTCGGCTTCTTTTATATATTTTCCCCAACATTCTGTAAGTTCAAAAGAACATACTACAGTCCGAGAGAATTTTTTGAGGATGTTAATATTATACATGAGGCATTTGCAATAAATATAAACTTGTTCCTTTATAGACTAGTTTTATTAAAATTTTATTGCACTTTTTAACTGAATTTAAATGTTTGTTTTATGTTTTATTATAATCTTATTGTCTTAAAGTTTATTTAGCTGTAAGTATTTCTAGTTTTAAGACTTACTGTGACATGATCCATACCCCAATTCTTACCATAAGTATTACTACACTATTCCGTAGAAACTAGTATCAGAAATTGTCATCGCATTTCTCTTTTAAATAGATTTTATTGACAACCACACTGTCGGCTTCTTTTATATATTTTCCCCAACATTCTGTAAGTGCACATTCGGAATATATTGCTGCTTGAAGAATTCCTTTAGGTAAAGTAGTATTTATTTAATTCAATAATTTAAATTCGAATTAATACTTTTATGAAACACCCATCACACAATCATTTTCAGCTATACTGAGTATTTCCAGATCGATTCGTTCTGTTTGTATTCTCTAAAATTTAATAAAATTGACCGACGTCTAATTTACACAAAAATTTACAATGTAGTCCATTAAGAATGCCACTTATAGAATTTTATTTTTATTTCAAAAACTTTTTTTTTTTTTTAGTTTTTATTCTGTCATATCTTTAAACTCGAAACCACTTTTCTTAATAATATTCTCCTGAATATTTTCAAATTAAGGTAATCTCATATTGAGAGATTTTAATATTTTTTCGCCTACTCTGTAGGTTGTTTAATTTGTATCCATTCTAAGAACACCTGTGATTCCGTAGTTCTATAAGTTAATAGAATTATATATAAACCTTCTAAGAGAAACTGTTTTATGCCGAGACATTGTAAATTTGTTTTTGAATCTAATATTTCCGTCACGAATATGGTTACGAAAAATACATTTCAGTTGCAAGTTCCCAAGTGATGTATTATACGGTTATTCATATTAAGCCAGTTGCATTCTGAGATTTTTTGCACCACACACACGCACACGAGCGCACGCAGACGCACACACACACCCACACACGCATACACGGCATACACACGTACACCCGCAACACACACGACAAGCCGTTTTATGAGGAGGCTTTCTAAATTTGTTTGCGAATCTACGAAAAACCAATTTCTGTGTTAGTATGTATTCTACGGTTATTCATATTAAGCCAGTTGCATTCTGATATTTTTCGCACACACCTCACACACAGCATACCGGCTAGCACTGCGACTTGGTAGTACTATACTGAACGACCATATTTGCTACTTTCCGCACCTAACATCAGACCTAGTGCTAGGAATGGATATATTAGGCCGCCATCCCTTTTACCTGGATCTTGGCTACCGGTGTACCCGAATGACGAGCCTCTGCTTACAACTGATATGTGCAGCTTCATAGGTGAAATTCCAAGTAAACCGAAGCTGACTAACAAGCTATATGTAGACCACAATCTAGAGTAAAGTCTCATTTAGAAAAAATTTAGCTGTTCAAAAGTTAGAAAAACTAGACGGATATTTTGACAGCTGTTAAATTATTTTTCTAAAATAAATTACGTGACAAAAAGTTACATGGAACTGTGACAACCGTATTTAAAATTTTTAAGTGGTTTAGAAGTTACGGGAAAAACAGTTTTTTTGACTGCTGTCAAAATATGTTTACGGTAACATATTTACTTAGTGGACCACATTGTATTATAACGCCTCGTATATCAAGTAACTAGATCTAATATTTACACCGAACCCCGACGATATTTTATTAATGAGTGTCTATTTTAAACCCCCAAAGTTCTTTTTTTTTTTCTCATTTTGGTACTAGGTCCACAAATTACCATGTATCGATCAAACATTTATAACTTTGCAAAATCATTATTACTATTAGTACCTATGCCTATGACAAGAGAGGCATTTTATTTTACCCTTAAACTATGCACCTCAGATGAAGAAAAAAAGCCAATAAACAACAATCTTGCTTTAAAATTTTCACTCGTACAGAAAAAAAAAATTAACTTTGGGAAATTCAAGTGGCATACATTTTTTCTTTGAAAATAATAGTTCACTTTGTTACACGAATGCCACTGGTGGATATAGAAAACTTTTATTTAGTCAACAAAATGTATTTTTGTCTTGTAATAACGTGTAATAAAACTCAACGCGGTATTTTTTAACGTTTTTGAAATATTTAGGAAAATCCAAAAAGACAATTCTTTATTCAACCTTGAACACGATTACGGGCTCATGTTTATATGACATTTTTTTGTTAGAAATGCCTCACAAATGTCGTTGTGCAATTGGGAAATAACCTGTTTGTAGTATTATAAATATTCCGCCATCTTGGGTTTGGAAAAAAAATCAAATTTAGGACTGAATTTAAATAAAAATTATCCAAATCAGACTAACAGCAAACGTCCATCTTACCCTATACCTCGATCCACTATGTGGCGCCCTAATAAAATAAATATTCGGTAAAATTCAATTTCCAGTAAGAAAACCTACTTTTTTTTGGGAAAAAATAATTCATATAAATTGCAATTATAGTTTTGTATAAAGTTATTATCAAATAATTATATACATATAGAGTGTTATATGTACGTAGTGGTATTCGGTTCGAGGGAAGTTGTGAATAAAGGCGAATTTACCGATTTTTCTAATTAGATTTTAAACATTTTTGGGTTCTTTTCTGCAAATACCTCTTCCTTTGGCACGCCACTGTATATAATTAAAATAACTTATGGTTATGCTAGCTCAAATTCAAATATTGCATGCATAAAACACATAAAAGTAGTTTATAAATATTTACAAAATATATATATTCCAGTCAAAAGAAACGGGAGAATAGATACCTTTTAATAAAAATTAAATATTGACTGCAACGACTAATCCAGATGCGCTCCACAAACACCGGTAAATTTGCGAACGTATTTAAATTCATAAAAAATAAGCCCACTACAACTCAGTTTAAACGACTTCAAATGCATGCATTTAAACATTATCTTTTCAAAATTGTATCTCATGGTAATATTGTGTCACACAGGCGCGAATCTAGGATTTTGGTTTGGGGGGGCTAAGGTACTAAATTAGAAACCTAAATTGGTTTCTATTTATCAGTAACCTAAAACATGACTAAAAATTTCAAGCAAGTTTTTAATTTGCGGGCGGGCTAAAGCCTTTTAGCACCTCCCCCCCTTAAATCCACTACTGGCACATTACTACTAATATGACTACCAGGAATAAAGTGCCAAAGAAACAGCCATGGTAATAAACTTTATTTTAGTAGCTAATTTAAATAACATCACCAAATATTTGCAAACACAGAACACGGGAAAAATGATATAGGCATGAGTTTCCTGATGTAGAAAAAATAATAAAACTTGGAGTATAGTTTTGGTATTAACACATATTTACTTTTAGACATGCATATTATTACAAGAAGATTACTAACCTGTTCTGGTTCATTAGCAAATGAAGATAGGCCTGGCTTGTTATACTCAAATAATTCTCTATCTAGTACTAAATGGTTCCCTAAAAACAAAAAAGAACGTCTTAATAACACTTAAAAAAAATAGTATCTCTACATTTTTTGCCATTGCTTTAACGTAATAAAACTGAATAGATATTGAGCAAGTAAAGGTATTTTCTCAATTATTTCTCACACTTTTTATTGAAAATGGATGCCGATGAACTGTTCTAATTATAATATATATATATATATATATATATATATATATATATATATATACATATAATAAAATGTAAAAGTAAAACACTGCGCTAGATAAAGATGTAATAAGTTTCTGTTTATTTCAATTTTCTACATTATTCTACATTACATAACAACTTTAAAAGTGAAATAATGTTAAAGTAATCAAAATTATATTTCAATAAACCTGCGATTTTATATGCATTTTATTTTGAAAATACACTTAGGATTAGCTTTGTTTATAATATTAATACAGGCTTATAAATACTTAGATTAGATTAGAAAGCGAGGTTTTATCCAAAGGTAGTTTAATTGTCACAATATTCTTACACTAACTTATAAACAAAATATAATATATTATTAATTTAGATTTACACAAAATTAAGACTTGTATATATATATATATATATATATATATATATATATACATACATATATATATATATATATATATATATATATATATATATATATATATATATATATATATATATATATATATATATATATATATATTACAATACTTGAAAAACTAAACTTTCAAAATTTTTTAAAAACATTTAGCTTAAAGTTTTTTTATTAACCCTCCAATTTTAAATATCACAATTAGCAAATTTTAAACTAAAATATATACGCACTTTTGTGTAAAGTGCAAGAAAATAGTTAAATGGAAAAACTTTACATGGATGACTAAAAGCTATTTTGGAAAATTCACATTTTAATTGTTTTCCAATGTTTCCCTGGCAAGACCAAATAGAAAAATTTTCCAAAAATATTTGTTCTAATTTTATAATGAAATCTATGCAATTTTTAGGAGGTACTGTTAAGCCCCCAAATTCGGTTTTTTGAGAATCATAGGTTTTAAATTTACAGCAAAAATTCGCTTGTTCAGATAAAACATTTTGATTATTAAACTATATGCAAATATCGCAGGAATGCTGCATAAAGTTTTTTTTTAATAAATACCCTGTGACATAAACTAATGCAGTTTCAATATTTGCGTAATAATTAGTAAATACTGTTAAAGGGCTGTTAATCGCGTTTAGGGAATCGCATAAATCGTTGGCTTGTATTGATTGAAAATTTCCTCTCTTGTACTAACTGGGAAACGCCACTTGTAGTTCTAAGTTCGAGTTCGAGTTTTTTTGTCTTTGGTAAAGCTATCTTCAATGAAATTCAAACTGCATATTCTTATCCTGCTGTGACTTTGTTCAGGCGTAATATTTGCACACATACAAAAATCCAACTTTGACTTCTGCAAAAACAAAAGACATGTGTAAGGAAGAATTACAAAAAAAAATTAAAAAGTAATATGAACTTCACCTAAACTGACCTTATATTGGGAATTATTGTGTCGCCGACTTTAGTAAAATTCATTTCACTTTTCAATTTTTTTATTAAATTTTTTTATCTCTTTTGTCTAAACCCTAATTTAAAAAATACCAAGTGAAATGATACACATTTCGTTAAAATCTATCTATTAGTTACCGATAAATTTAAAAACAAACACACGCACCTACATACATAACATTTTTTGAAGTCGGTCTAAAGCAATAAGTCGCTAAATAAATACTTGATGTTTTCCAAATGGTTTCTTCACTTTTTTAAAAAAGATTAAATTCAGACATTAAACTACAACTTTCTAAATACATTTTGCATAACTAAATTTTATTTTCTGTTAAGATTAAATAAAATAAAAATTATCTACTTACCGCTCGGCATTTTTCTGACATCTAAACCGTTAACTACACAATAAGATGCTTTTACTTTTTCCATTTTTCGCTCACGGTATAGCACTCAGACAAAACACTGTCGGATAGAAGCGCGAGCCACTCGGATTGTGATCGCTTCGAAACTAAACGCCGGAGACGGCCTGCAGGTAATAATTGAAATCTTTTATGTTCGACCGACAGTAAGAGTGGGCCTACTGCTTTGTTAGATATATATATATATATATATATATATATATATATATATATATATACAGTACGCTTTTTAAAGCATAAGTAATTTATATACAAATCCCTGTTTTTATTTCCAAAAGGACTACAAAGAAAAGAATAACAGTCTAGCCTGGCTACTCCCACTCAACAAAAGATGGGTCCATTAAACAAACATCCCCACCAAAATTAAACCTAAATTAAGCGTATACTAAAATGGCACATCAAATACCTACATATCAATTTTTTCTATATTGTATTTTTATACAATATTTAATTTTACCAAAAAATTATAGTTTTTCTACACGCATACACACATACACCCGCAACACACACGAGAAGCCGTTTTATGCTGAGGCATTCTAAATTTGTTTGCGAATCTAGTATTTCCTTTATGAATATGGCTACGAAAAACCGATTTCAGTTGCATTCTGATATTTTTCGCGCACACCACACACACAGCATACCGGCTAGCACTGCGACTTGATAGTACTACGCTAAACGACGATATCTGCTACTTTAGTTATGAGTTCCATAACCTCGACCGTATGGTGTAACTTCACAGAACTAGAACGCCGACATCAGCAATTATTATAATATAAATAGTTTTTGCAAAACAATGTTAAGTTAGTTATAAGATTGTATTCATGTAGCTCGGTTCTTAAAAAAATAAATTGTTTTTTAAAAAGTCAATTTCGGGGTTGTAAAACTTAACTGGCGCAGTCGGGCACGGATTTTGATCGAACGGAAAAGACAAACATCGCTTATCCGGTCTGTTTCAACAGTTCGTCGATCTAAAACCAGAAAAAAGAAAAAAAAAAGAAGTTTGCAGCCCCAAGAACCTACCAGGGAGAAGTCCAACATCGACCGAACCTCTGGGAACCTAGAATTAAGACGCCTGGGACACCTCGCATCGGATCCTCTAGGCAGTAGTTTAGAAAAAGCAGCCAAGAAGAACATGCAGTTAATCTTCGCTGGAATATTATTGTAAGTGCTCATTTTCCTATACAAAATTTCCCACTTTTTCCTAGTTTTAAATAGGCATTTTTATTTCTATAAAGTAGTTTTTTAATTTATGTCTGATATTGACGATATAATTGCAAATTTATCTCAATTAAGCGTAAGCTCGAACGACGATACTTTTTTAACAGTTCTTGATAATAATTTAAATCTCGAAACATCTACACCAACCGAAAATATGAGTCGCGATATTCCGCTTATGAGATACCAAGCCGATAACATCCCTCCTTTTGACGGTAATACTAAATTGCTTCAAAGATTTATCTGTTCATGTGAAAACTTATTAAAAAATTTTCAAAATTCTACTAATCTTGAAGACCCTATAAATGTAATACTTTTAGATACCATATTAAGTAAGTCACGAGGTAGGGCAGCTGATTTAATTGGGTCAAGATTAGAGCTCAACTCTTGGGTTTTAATAAAAAATACATTAAATTTAACATTTTCCGATCAAAGAGGCATTGATTGCCTTATACAAGATTTGATTTCTATAAAGCCACAAAAAAATGAATCACCTTTAAATTTCGGCATGCGAATACAAGATGCCAGAAGCCTTTTATTTGCAAAATTAAGTACTCTCATAGTCGATAACACAGAAAAAAGAATTAAAATAGCACATTATGATGATTTTGCCTTAAAAACATTTTTAGCAGGTCTTCCTTATCACATGCAATTAGTAGTTAGGCTTAAAAACCCGCAAAATCTCGAAGAAGCGTTAGCATATACAACTGAAGAAGAAAATTTTATTCAGTTTAGTTCAGGTAGAAATTATACAACAAATTCTAATTTTAAAAATCAATATAACACAAATTTGCCTAATATAAGAAACCAAAACTCAAATATTCAATCTAGACCGCAAAATACATATCCCCATCCAAATTTTTCATTTTTACCTAGACCCATATTACCACCTACTAATTTCGCCCCTAGGCCTTTTCAAACAATGCCCATGATCAATAATTTCGCTCCTAGACCATTTCAGCCAATGCAAACAGCAAACAATTTTCCACACAGACCTTTCCAACAGGGACAACCATTTCAAAATCAAAATTTCAGATTCCCATTTTCTAATAACAGGCAACCACAAAACCAACCCCCTTCATTTCCAAAATCAAGCGCAATAATTCGAAATCAAAGACAAACTGAATTAAATAAAGTAACGCCTATGGACACTAGTTCAGGCAACACTGTGCTAAACAAACCAAAACCAAAATTTTCCTTTCAGGAATTATACGCCCAGCAAATAACTAACCCTTCAGCCCTTATTGAAAACCCTGAAGAAAATACCGAAATTATAGATTTCCCGACATATGAAGATAAACAAAATTATTCTTCAAATAATTATGAAATAGATCAAAATTACTATGGTGCAGACAATACATATCCATACCCATATGACCCCACATATTATGCTGACACATACTCGACGGAATATTCACCTGCGGTTACTTGTAATAATAACAATTACGAGGAAAATTTTTCGCTCGCTCATCAGGACAACAACCAGACATAATATTTCTCAATAATATGAGATCAGACCTTCCGTATATTTTTATTCCCGAAATCAACGCTTATTTTTTAATAGATACAGGTAGTTCTAGAAGTTTGATAAGTCCTGATATCGCGCATAAATTTTATAAACAATTTATAAAAAAAGAAACATTTAATATTCAAACGGCACATGCCATGTCAAACCACGATGAAGTTGCTAATATACCATTTTTTACTATTTTTAATACAAACGGCTTTCACAAATATCACTTATTCGACTTTTCTCAAAAATATGATGGCTTAATAGGCGCAGATATTTTGAGTCAATTAAACGCCAGCATTAACATAAAAGAGGGAAAATTAAAAACCCCATTTGCTGAAATTTGTATTATTTACGAAAAATCTAATAAGAAAACTGAAAATAAATTTCAAAATTTCTATATAAATATACCCGCGAGAACGCAACAAATTGTAAAAGTACCAGTAAAGATGGAAAACGGTATAGGTATTTTAGATTATACAAAATTTGAAAATAATCTCGAAATGCCTAAAGCTCTTGTAAATGTTTCAAATTACTGTGCTATAACATCTGTTACCAACTCTTGCGATTTTCCTGTTAAAATAAACTTTACCGAACCATTTGATATCGAACCCATTGATATGTGCCACATTAACTTTATTGAGAAAATGGAAACTGACCAAGATATTTCCGATTATCATGATTCCATTTTAAAATCTAATTTAAAAAATCTTCGCCTTGACCATTGCAACTCTGAAGAACGAGAAGCAATAAGAAATTTATGTTTAGAGTATAGAGATATATTCTATTGTGATAAAATCCCCTTAACATTTACTAATCAAATACGGCATAAGATTAATTTAAAGGATGAGTCACCTATTTTCACAAAAAGTTATCGTTACCCCGAAATCCACAGAACAGAAGTAAAACAACAAATTTCGAAGATGCTTGAACAAGGTATTATACAAAATTCAGTCTCCCCTTGGTTCAGCCCCATCTGGATCGTTCCAAAGAAGTTAGATGCTTCTGGAAAACGTAAATGGAGGCTTGTCATCGACTATAGGCGCCTTAATGAACGCTCTATTGATGATAAATATCCCCTCCCTAATATTTCAGACATCTTAGACAAATTAGGCAGAAGTCAATACTTCACAACTTTAGATTTGGCAAACGGATTTCATCAAATCGAGATGGATCCTGAGGACGTTCAGAAAACAGCTTTCTCTACCGAAAATGGACATTACGAATTCAAAAGAATGCCATTCGGTCTAAAAAACGCACCATCAACATTCCAACGGGTGATGGACAATATATTGCGTGGTCTTCAAAACGAAATTTGTCTTGTATATCTAGACGACATCGTAATTTTTAGTACCTCACTTCAGGAACATATTACTCGATTAAGACAAGTTTTCAGCAGACTTCGTGAGTCAAACTTTAAGATTCAAATGGACAAGTCCGAATTTCTAAGAAAAGAAGTCCAATATTTAGGTCACGTAGTTACCACAGAAGGAGTCAAACCCAATCCTGACAAAATTTCTGCTATAAAAAATTTCCCGATTCCAAAAACCCAAAAAGAAATAAAATCATTTTTAGGTTTATTAGGCTACTACAGACGCTTTGTTAAGGACTTTGCAAAAATTACCAAACCTATGACCCTTTGCCTGAAAAAAGATTCAAAAATAGTTCATAACCCTGATTTTGTCAATTCATTTAATCACTGTAAACAATTGCTTATCAATGCACCGATCCTTCAATATCCTGACTTCGAAAAGCCCTTTATTCTCACGACCGACGCTAGCAACTTCGCTGTAGGCGCAGTATTATCACAAGGCAATGTACCTAACGACAAACCGGTAACTTACGCCTCTAGAACATTAAATGATTCTGAAACAAAATACTCTACCATCGAGAAAGAATTGCTCGCTATAGTACGGGCATGTAAATATTTTCGCCCTTATTTATTTGGTCGAAGATTCCAAATTTTCACTGATCATCGCCCCTTAGTCTGGCTCTTTAACTTAAAAGAACCAAACAGTAAACTTTTAAGATGGAGGTTAAAACTCGAAGAATATGACTACGAAATAATTTATAAAAAGGGCAAGCAAAATACAAACGCAGACGCACTCTCGCGAATCTGTATCAATGCGATTGAAAATGAAAGCGTAATAAATAACCCCGGTGATATAGACCTAGATATAGACACCTTTTTAGACCAGTTTGACCCAAACAGCTTAGAACTAACCGACATTACTTCAACTTTACAAAATTTAGAACCACCAAAAACTAAAGAAAATAAAATTAAAATTTTACAAGACATACAAATAGGTCCACCTCAAATATCTCAAATACCTCAAACACTTCAAATACCTCAAACACTTCAAATACCACAAACATCTCAAACACCTCACATACATCTAACATCTCGAATACCTCAAACATCTCAAAAACCACAAACACCTCAAATACCAGAGTGTAGTTTACAAACACCTCACTCTAGCAGTAATCGAAAAACAATTAACGAAGGTATTTCAATCTTAGATGAAATTGTAAATAATAAACCTAATCAAATAATAATTTCAAAAAATCCCTATGACAAAATAGAAGTTACTTGGGACACTTTTGAAAAACACAATATTTGGAACGTAAAAATCGGAAAAGGTAATCCTAAACTTATATTAGAATTCCTAAAAACGTACACATCAGACAACAAAACTTTCCACTTATATTTCTATGACGATTCCATGTATTTCGAATTTAACGACATATACATGAGACACTTTTATGCAACAGCCTTAAAGTTAATAAAATGTACCAAATTAGTAAATTCAATAAAAGACGTCGAAGAACGCACTCTTCTTATTAAATACCAACACGAAGGCAAGTGTAACCACCGTGGTATTTCTGAAACCTTCGAAAAACTTAAAAGAAATTATTACTGGCCTTCCATGAAAACAGATGTGACTAAATATATTAACGAATGCGAAATATGCCAAACATCAAAATATTCACGTAAACCACCCTATGTACCTTTGGTTCTTACTGAAACAGTAGGCAAACCATTCCAATTATTACACATTGACGTTTTTAAATTCGATAACAAAGAGTTTCTCACCATTATAGATACTTTTTCAAAATTAGGACAAGCTTTGCCTATCTCCGGCAAAACCTCTATAGAAATTTGTACAGCCCTAATACATTATTTCTCCTTTTACGGTATACCTGAAAGAATAATAATGGACAATGGCCCTGAATTCAAAAACAACACAGTACAAGAACTTTTAAAAGCTCATAAAATAGATGTTCATTTTACTACACCCTTTCACCATGAATCTAATTCACCCGTAGAACGTTTCCACTCTACAATCATAGAACACCTACGTATTTTAAGAGAAAGGTTTAAAAAGGAAGACTCAAAAACACTAATGAAATATGCCTTAATAGCCTACAATAATTCTATACATTCGTCGACTAAATACACCCCTTTCGACATAACATTCGGACACACTAATTCTAGAGATCCATGCGACTTAATAAAAACAACATTTTATGCAGATTATGTATCTAACCATAACGATAAACTAAAACACCTTTATGACGACATAAAAAATACCTTACAAACTCAAAAAGAAAAAGTTATAGAAAAACGTAACACTCTAGGACCAAAGCAACATCAGTTTAAAGTAGGACAGACTGTTTACAAAAACAGTAACAAACGAGACAAAAAGGAAAAGAAATTTCTCGGTCCTTTCGAAATTTTAGAATTATTAGAAAACAATAAAGTCTCAATGAAAAATAAATTAAAAAATAAGATCGAAAGTATTCACATAAAGGAATTGAAAACCCCTGTTGTTGCAGGCTCTTCGAAAGCACAAGCACAGAAGTGACCTTCCACAACCTCGACAAGAATCCCGGACTATTACCACTCAAACTTGGCAACTCCCAAAATATAATCGATTTTTGGTCCTTCGTACAAATTTATGATATCACCCCTATAACAGACGAATATATTTTGCTACAATCTAGTTTTAAGAAAATAATAACTTCTTTGAAAAACACAACAACATATAAAAAAGAATTCTACAACTCCTATAATTTAGCTTCTATCCTCGAAAATAAAATTAAAACACAAATAGTGCAGATAAATCCTTTGGCATTTAAAAACAGAACAAAAAGAGGACTCGTAAATGGCTTAGGTTCAATAATAAAATCTTTAACAGGCAATCTTGATCAAGAAGATGCCGAAAAATACGACAAAACTATCTCTTCAATATTCGCCAACGAAAATAACTTAAAATCGGCAATGCAAGAACAAATAACCATAGTACAAAAATCTAATAAACTATTTCAAGAAATCTCTAAAAACTTAACACACAACCATCTTATCTTAGAATCACGCACATTACAAATTGAAGAAGTTCTAAAAAATTTAAAAACAAAAGAGATGGAAAATAACCATTATTTTCTAATACATATGCTAATTTCACAAATAACAACATCTTTTCAAGAAATTTATGATATCTTAGAAAAAATACAAATAGCAATAACATTTTCCAAATTAAACACATTTCATAACTCAATTTTAGACCCCAACGATCTTCTTAACGAAATACAAATTGTAACAACCGAAATAAAATCTGGTAAACTTCCGTTTTTTCCAAATTTCGAAAATATTCTAATTTTTGAAAAAATACTACAAATCAAAAGTTATTCTAAAAGGAATCAAATTATTTTTATAATAGAAATGCCTATTGTAGAAAATAACAACTATATACTGTACCACCTTTATCCTTTACCAACCCCTTCGTCAAATCACTTTAAAATGATTCTCCCTCAATCAAAATACCTCATCCTAAATGAGCTGAAGTTTGCCTCATTCAATCAACAATGCCAAGAAGTCAGTACAGAAGAATACCTTTGCCATGAAATAAACCCAGCGCCCATCGACAAAGAACCTCCCTGTGAAGTACAGATGCTGAAGTTTAGCCAAAATATATCCCAGTGCCATCAGATGAAAATTGAAGTCCAAGAAATCAAAATTGAAAAATTAGAAAGGCAAGAATGGATGTTAGTAATACCAAACCAAGTAGTAGCAGTAAAACAATGTGGTACAAATAAAGACAACATTCCTTTAAAAGGAACCTACATTCTTGAGATGAACCCAAGTTGCGAAATATACATTAACAACGTATTGTTAAAAACCTATCAAGACCCCAAAATACACTTTAAAAATATCGAACTTCCCCAAATAAACTTGAAATATGCAAATGAAGAATCCAAGCCAATGAAGTTCAATAACTTTGAATTGAGTTCTTTAAATCTGAATGAAGCAAGAAGGATCCAAACGGCCCTTGATGCTCAAAACAAGAAACTAAATGAAGCCCTTCATCAGCCAGTATACTTCCACAAATTCAGTTTTTGGACGCTATTACTGTATATGATAATATTTACAGTAATCAGTTACTTTGTCTACAAGAGGATTATCAGCCCAAGATTTAAGAAGCCCAAACCTACCCCGAGACACCAAGAAGCTAACACTCAAGCCAGTTCAGAGATAGTCATCTGAAGCTCGCTACCTCCGTAAGCTCGTCTCTAGGTCGGGAGGAGTTATGAGTTCCATAACCTCGACCGTATGGTGTAACTTCACAGAACTAGAACGCCGACATCAGCAATTATTATAATATAAATAGTTTTTGCAAAACAATGTTAAGTTAGTTATAAGATTGTATTCATGTAGCTCGGTTCTTAAAAAAAATAAATTGTTTTTTAAAAAGTCAATTTCGGGGTTGTAAAACTTAACTCTTTCCGCATCTAACATCAGACCTAGTGCTAGGAATGGATATATTAGGCCATCCCTTTTACTTGGATCCTGGCTGTTGGCAAGTGTACCTGAATGACGAGCCTCTGCTTACTACCGACATGTACAGCCCAATAGGTGAAATTCCAAGTAAACCGAAGCTGACTAACAAGCTTTATGTAGACCATAATCTAGTGTAAAAGTCTCATTTAGAAAAAATTTAGCTGTTCAAAAGTTAGAAAGACTAGACGGATATTTTGACAGCTGTTAAATTATTTTTCTAAAATAAATTACGTAACAAAAAGTTACATGGAACTGTGACAACCGTATTTAAAATTTTTAAGTGGTTTAGAAGTTACGGGAAAAACAGTTTTTTTGACTGCTGTCAAAATATGTTTTTCCAATAAATTACGCCACAAAAAGTTACATGGAAATGTAAAAATCGTATTTAAAAATTTTAAGCAGTTCAAAATTTACGGAGAAAAACAATTTTTTTTGACAGCTGTCAAAATATTCTTTTAATAAATTACGTCATTAAAAGCTTTGAAACCCGTATTTAACAATTTTAAGTAATTCAAAAGTTCGGGAAAAACAATTTTTTTGGCACCTGTCATTTTTTTAATAAACTACGCGTTTAAAAGTTACATAAACTATCCTATCTGTTACAGAAAAACCCAAATCTCCTAAATCGATATCTTCTACCAAAATGTCTCACTATAAAGAAAAAATGCAGCTCTTAAACCGGAATTTCTACAAAAAAAAACTATTTATAACTACTGCCCCTGTATAACAAAATATAGAGCTTATTTGTATACTGACAACCTGCTAAAGTGTCAAAGAATCTCATCAAATAGTGACAGCCGTTAAAAAAAAAGTTACATCAGAAACAATTCTGGAAGATTAGTTTTTTTTAAGTTATTATATCCTATCTATTACCAAAGACCCCAAATCGATACAATCCTACAAAAATTCTAGCAGAGGAATAAAAAACGAAAAATTTACAACTGCGGAAAAAATTTTCCCCTTTATTTTTTGCCTAAAACTCTTAAATCGATGTCTTATATCGGGATATTTCACTAAGAAAAAGAATTACAGCTCTTAAACCAGAATTTCTAAAGAAAGAAAATGTCCTAGAATACCTACTGTCCCTGTATAAATCTTGACCTTAACTAGCCGTTACTTGATGGGAATCCATTTTAACTAAGTAAACGAAAACACTTGTTTAAAATTTCCACTTAATTTATTTTGAAAAAATTAAACACATGACAATTAAATAATATTATTAAAGAAATCGGATAACATTATTATAGGTAAGAAGTTCTTCAACTAATAGTATAATATCAGATGGCGGTATACTCGGGAATAAATTTTGTACATCAAAGGATATCAGTCTGGCGTTACTTGGAATAGTTAAATTATTAGGTTTAAAATTGCAATATTGTATTAAAATATTTATTAACTTAATAGAAAGAACTACTGCGGGTGCTGAAATATAGGATACAACTAGTCTAATTGTCATATCATTTTTATGTAACTTAATAAAAGAGTATAATTTAGAGGTTTGAGGATTCATTAATTGTATTTGATATTTCTATTGTTTGGTAAATACGCTAAGATATTTAACTCTATGACTGATTATAGGCTTTATGAATTATCCGAACAGTATAATAAAGAAATTCGTATTTATTGTTACACTCCCTATATAAAACATATACTACCATGCTGTCCTTATCCAATTACAGGCAAGCATTTCGCTAGTCCAACTCATTCAAAAAAGTTAATAGAGTAGCACTTCTATCAAAAGAATATCTACATTACTCATAAATTGAGAATGACAACAAATTTTCCTAAAGATATTTTACAAAATTGGGGAAAGTAATGCACCCCAAATTGTGGTTATCTTCCTAAAAATATCTAAATTTTTCCATGCTATTCTCAAAAATACCCAAAAATAGTTTTTGAGGCTCTAAAATTAAATAAAATTTACCTAAATATATACTCATTAGTTTTTACAGCGGCTATATCCAAGCCGTATTTGATAGAAATTTAAGACAACTTGATGATATGCCCTTCTGGCTGCATCCGGACGTTTTTCAAATTACAAGCAAAATGTATGCACTATATTGCAAATATATTGCAGACTTTTTTTAAGCCGAGTATTTAGGTACGTCGTAGGACCAAATAGTAAATTTGGAAGTTGTACAAAATAGATCGAAGATACGAGGTTTTAGACCCCAAGTTGATCCAAAGGACCGTCTGCACGCCCACAGACACGCTAGAAAACATAACATAGAAACATTACATAAGCCACAAACAACCATAGGTAAACTACTTGGAACCCCAAAAGATAAAATCAAAATCTGTGAAAAGTTGTACGTTTGGCAAACTAACAGGCGAATATCAGCAAGAATAGAAGAGCATAAACTCAGCATCAGAAACAAAATAACAACCTCGGCTCTATGCCTACATCATCAGGAAACCGGCTACAAAACAAATTTCGATAGGTGTAAGGAGACTGTCAGTATAGAGCATTATAAGACCAAAATAATCCGAGAATCCATAGAAATAGAAAAACAAGGTGATCCAAATAAAAGAGACGAATCATTAAAACTACCAACAGTATGGAAGACAATAATCGACAAGTCTAAAATCAAGCAAAATTAGCGCAACAACAACAGCAGCAACATCCGGAAAACATAAATAACCACCAACGGCCGCTCAGATATAACTTTCGGCCCCGGGTGGGGGTATAAAAGGAAGCTTTCACACTTTCAGTCTTTATTCGGAAGCAAGAAACAAAACTTCGAAATGCCAAATGTGATTTTGGATTTTTTTGGGATGACCAAACTGATGAAGACCTTAAGTCAGAAACACGTATCTATAGTTTGCCAAATTCCATTGCTTTAGCAGTCATCCCAAAAAAATCCATTTCCTACTATACCGGGTGACCACTAAATTACTAACAAGGCTGTAACTTTTTTAAGATAAGTACTATTAACATAAAATTTTACAGTGATATATGGTTACTTATGAGAAAGATTTTCGTTGTAGAAACAATCGACTGTCGTTTCCAGTTTAACCGGAAATGCTAGCAACTTTAATATTTTAAATGGAACACCCTGTATATTGATTTATTTTTTAATTCTACACTAAATTCTAAACATAAAACATGTATCATACCCTATGTTAATTCCTGATAGTTCTCGAGAAAGTGGCGAATGAAACTTTAAAAATTTCAATGAATAATTCCGTTTTTTGGAAAAACAAATGAAGATAGTTCCAATTTAATACTGTAAATAGTGTTTGTTGTGCAACTTATGGCATCTAATGTGACAATTAGGATACGTAGTCAAAAATCACTTTCAAACGATATTTTCTCGTTTTATTTTAATGGAATGACCTATAAACCCACTCAACATCTGAATATTTAAACAATTTTAAATACTTTTGTGTATAATACCCTATACCTATATCAAGTACTTTTCAAGATATTTCCAATTGCACTGTGCAATTACCTTTTTAACGCTTAGGCTGATAAATGACAAATATTACATTTCTGATCCAAGGTGGCTGTGAAATAAAGAAACACCACAGCTGCCATTCTTTTATTGACCTTCTAATTTTTAAAGTAGGTACTTTAGTTCAGAATTATTGTTTTGTTCAATGTACGAATAAAAAAAACAAGCTATTAGAATTTGCAAACGTACTGCTCAAAACTGTTTTTGCAAATGGTGTATTTAACGTTTTGCGGTCATCAAATATAGGTACTAACGAAGGTCTGGGTTTTTGAATTTCAGATGTTACTAAATTGAGTTCTTAACATATAAAAAAGGAATAAAATGTCTATGATATGTTATCTGTAGGGCTAAGCATATTTTGTACTTGGCAGCAATGTAAATTGAGTAAAAACGAAAAATTAGTTAACCTTATAAATACAAATAAACTTACCTACAAAAAGTTTATTTCAAAATGACTGTTTTTTGAGGTTTTCACACGCTGTATAACTAATCATTGTTTATTATTTACTATAAGAAATATTGCCAGTCTACTTAAATAGGTGTTTATTAAGGACACTACTGAGTAGCTTAAACTGTCATTACGCCACAAAACACTAGTTTAAATAATATTCAAACATAAAATATCCTCTTAACTCAAAGAAAAACACGAAATAGAACTAAAGCTACATGAGTAATAAAAAACCAAGAAAAAGGTCATCTATAGACAAGGTCTTTAAAATGTTGTCCATTAACTTCATGGTCCATACGAATTCTGTTATGAAACTCTTGTAAAATGTTTTCCATCTGCCTTGGAGTTATTTCTTCTATCGTAATTCGATTAATAAGGTCCGCTTAATTTTCTAATGGTGTTTTGTAGAACTTTTGTTTAATGTAGTTCCAATATAAAAAATCTAACGGGGTGAGGCCAGGCGATCTCGCTGGCCATCTGACTGGCCCATTTGTACCTATCCAATTGCAGCCGAATTTTTCTCTCAGGTAGTTAGTCACTACTCTGGAATTGTGTGCAGGTGCCCCATTCTGCTGAAAATACACTTGATTGTAATAAACAATGGGGTAAATTGTCCATAAAATCCTGTATTGTATTTTGGAGGAATTGCAAATAATGTTCTTCATCCAGGGGCTCATCAAAGAAAAATGGGACCACCTATTTTTCGAGTTCCTAGTACTCCAAACCAGATGTTAACACCAGATCTTTCTTGGAATGCCCCTTCCCTTACCAAGTGCGGATTTTCGGTAGCTCAAAACCTAGTTTATTGTGGTTAAATATTCTGAATTCATATTGGTAAATCGGGATTCATCTGAAAAAATAATTACTGTCCGAAAATTGGGCTGTCTTTGTTACATATCAAAATACCAGTTGCAAAATGCCGATCTTCTCTGATAATCCGCTTCATATAAGTGGTGATGGATTTGGTATTTGAATGATTTAAAGCCATGCTTACATAAAATTTTTCGTGCACTTTCGCGGCCAATTCCAATTTCACTGCTTATTTGTCGTATTGATATAGTAGGTTCGATTGCTATACAAGCCAGTGTATTCATTTCAGCCTCTTCACTAACTATGAAATTCTCGCCTGGCGGATTACCTTCCGATTCTAAACACTTTTCCAACCTAGGAAAGTATAACTCTGATGGATATCGGCGATTCGGAATCGCTGTACGTATAATGCTCTGGCTTCCTTGCGATTTTTTCTAGTTTCTCCGTATATTATTATCATATCAATTTGTTCTTCACGAGTAAAATACATTTTCAATAATTAAAATTTAGAAGAAAATCTCGAAAAACGTAGTATTTATAGTTTAACTCTCAAAGCGAGCCATCTGCATATTATAAGAACGATGGCCATATTTTTATGTATTATTTCAAAGCCGCCTTAGATCATAATATTTGTCATTTATCAGCTTAAGCGTTAAAAAGGTAATTGCACAGTCCAATTGGAAACATATCGAAAAGTACTTGATATAGGTATAGGGTATGATACACAAAAGTATTTAAAGTTGTTTGAAGATTTAGATGTTTAGTAGGTTTATAGGTCGTCCCATTAAAAAAAAACGACAAAATATAGTTTAAAAGGGATTTTTCACTACGTTTCCGGGTAAACCGGAAGTATCCTAATGTCACATTAGATGCAATGAGTTGCATACCAAATACTATTTACAGTATTAAATTAGAACTATCTTCATTTGTTTTTCCAAAAAACGGAATTATTCATTGAAATTTGTAAAGTTTCATTCGCCATTTTCTTGAAAACTATCAGGAATTGTCATAGGGTATGAAACATGTTTTATGTTTAGAATTAAAAAATAAATCAATATACAGGGTTTTCCATTTAAAATATTAAAGTTGATAGCATTTCCGGTTAAACCGGAAACGGCAGTCGATTGTTTATACAGCGAAAATATTTCTCATAGGTAACCATATATCACTGTAAAATTTCATGTTAATAGTACTTATCTTAAAAAAGTTACAGCCTTGTTAGTAATTTCGTGGTCACCCGGTATACTAGTTCTTGCCGCGCTAATATTTTCCTACTTTTTATTTACTACTATTGGGTTAGGAGTTTCGCCACAGGTCCACAAGACCTTAAGTCAGAATCACGTGTATATAGTTTGACAAATTCCATTGCTTTAGCGGTCATCCCAAAAAAATCCATTTTCGATTATATACTAGTTCTTGCCGCGCTAATATTTTCCTAGTTTTGATATTAATATGCCTGAAATGGTGTACCCTGAAAGCTCATAAATTTAAAAAAAAATCCCATGTGTTTTTTTTGTCAAAATTGTATCTTAATAATTTTAATTAAGATATTGAATAATTAAGCTAAACTAGAATTTATGTTTGAAATATTAAAAATTTGCAATTCAAATATATATATATATATATATATATATATATATATATATATATATATATATATATATATATACATATAGCGGGAGGCTCATATTTTTTTCAAATTTTCTATCTAAAAATCTCGAAAAAGTTCATAAACCAGCAATATCGGAGCATGGCATGTCGCTTAAAAAATATAAAAAAGCTAAAAAAATTGATTAACTGTGGAGGCATTTTGCATGGCCGAAACCCGACCTACTTAGTGAAGGAAAGACAAAGGTTCGATAGGAAATTTAAAGGAAATTCGAAATCAAAATAGGGTACTTTTACCGGATATGATGGGAGAGCAGTCACAATTAAACAAAAATTATCATTATACATTTTTCGAATATTTCCCTGTTTTCAAAAAACAAAATTTCTGAGGGGAAAAAGTTTACTGAGCCCAAAATTATCTCCAAAGAAGCTACATGGAGAGGATTACGCCTTGGTTTATACAGAGCGAGCCATTTAAAATTAAAATTTGAACTTTATGTCATGTTCTCGACCAGGGTTTCACGCTAAACTCGTAAAATATATTTAATTTTTTGGATACGTTATCACAGTTATACAGAGTTAAAGCATATATGCAGTTATGAACAGGAAGGATGTATTTTTTTTCTTTAGAAATTCTGGTTTAAGAGCTGTAATTTTTTTCCTACAGAAATAGTCAAAATTTTGTTTTTGTTAATTTTTAATTTTTTTTACTGAAATTTTTATAGGATTCAAAGTATCTATTTGGGGTTTTCGGTAATAGGATAATTCATGTCACTTTTAGAGGAGTAATTTATTTAAAAAAAAATTTTGAGAACTCAAAAAAAAAATGTTTTTTCGCTGTGACTTTTGAGCTGCTTAAGAATATGCTGCCAAAAAAAAAATTGTTTTATTCCCTTAATTTGAAATGCTTAAATTTTTTCAAATACGGTTTTACAGTTTCATTTAACTTTTTTAGTGAAGTAATATAATAAAAAAAATATTTTGACAGCTGTCAAAAAAAAAAACTGGTTTCCCCATAACTTTTAAAGTGCTTAAAATTTGTAAATACGTTTTTCGTAGTTCCATGAAAGTTTTAGTGACGTAATCAATTAATGAAAAAAAAATTCTGATAGCTGTCTAAAACATTGTTTTTGCCCTGAGTTTTAAACTGATTAAAAATTTTAAATACGGGTTTCATAGTTCCATGTTATTTTTATTATAGTAATTTATTTAAAAAAATTATTATGACAAGTGCCAAAAAAAAACTGTTTTCCCGTAACTTCTAAACTACTTAAACTTTTTAAATATCGTTTTTAAAGTTCCATGTAACTTTTAGTGGCGTAGCTATTTCAAAAAATATTTTGACATATGTCCAAAAAAAATGTTTCTTCCCTGTAACTTTTGAACTGCTTCCAATTTTTAAATATGTGTTGCAACGTTCCATGTAACTTTCAGTGTCGTAATTTATTAAAAAAAAAAATATGCTGATACCTCTCAAAGACATAAATATGGGATAATATCGAGTTTATAATAAAATCATAGCTTTATGGTTATGATCTACAAAAAATATAAAAAAAATTAAACGGTAGACAAAACCTGTCATATAGGTTGTTTTAATAAACATACACTTTTTCATATCACCTCAAAAAAAAAGGCAGAACCATGGCTAAGCAAAAGGCTGTCCGATTTTTATAACACAACTATATACAAAATTATATATTTTATTAAAAAATTTTTTTAAACAAACTCGTCGCCCGCGGAGATTGTAACACAAGACATTTGCAATCCTAATTCGTCACCCTACCACTGAGCTAGCAGACCTCGCAACAAAAATTTAACCTTGTTTACTTCGAATAAGTCACGTATGTAAATAAATCGCCTCACTAGTGTGCCGGGAAGCCAAACATGGAAAATTAATGTGGCCGACTTGGCAGTACGGCCTTTTACCGTTTGGCCCGTAGACGCTAGGTGAATCAGGTCATTTCTTCCTGAATGAATGCAGACAGCGCATGTAAACAGTGCTCAAATCAAATTTTGAGATGATCAAGGTTGGTACTCTACAGGGCTTCATCTTGTCATCTATTGTTTTTTGCTGTTTTATAATTAACCTTTCCCAAGCATGTGAGAGCTTTTACATGTAAAATATAAACATAAAATCTATGTCCAAGAATTTAAAATCTTAAAATACAGTTACTAAAGGACACATTATAACAATAATATAATATAAATAAATGATAAATTAAAATTACATTAAGTCACTGAAATTATTATTGACGTATTCATCAAATTAACAAAATGCTTTTAACAAAAGGTAGTTGTTTATTTTGGTAACAAATTTTTTATCCTCCAGAACCCTTACATGGTCTGGAATTACATTAAAAAATGTTATGCAGTAGTAATCAGTTCCTTCAAGGCAGCGGAAGTCAGGGACTATGTTATATCGATTACGGGTTAAGTAACCATTGATAACAGAGTGACAGCAAAACAATGACATATTGGTTTTTATATATATTAAGCAGTTGAATATATAAACGTAAGGATTTTCAGATCTATAAAGCTTTGCCGACAGTAGTCGCGCCATCCACGACCCGAGATAGCACGCAAACACCTGCGTTGAATTCTAAAAACGTTGCTTGCATGTCTAGAAGGAAGATCCACATTCGGCCCAAAGTTCATTCGGCCCAGAACCTGAATGATGCTTCAGATGTGGTCGTATTAGCTAACTGACAAAGACAGAATATAAGGGTAATGCGTTAGTATGCGATGTGAAGAAAATTCACTCCAACAACTTCTCAAATTCTTATATGAAACAAATATGTGTTAACATATTGGTAGTTGTCTGGTTGTGGAAGGAAGAAAAATGTAAATATAGCAAGCTTAATCTATGTTTTGGATCTATTGAATTCGTATTTTGCTAATCTAAAAGAGATTTCAAAGAGACAAGAAACGTGAATAGCATACAGTTATTAAAAGCAATAATCTTACTCAGTTAAACAGGAAGTGGATTAGATTTCATTGCCGGTATGTTCATCTAGATTGTTTTTACATATTTTCATATATCATAAGTAAGTTTTTTTCTGAATGTCCCTCTTCGAATTTTTTACTATTGGTCGTTTTATTTTTAGTGCACAATAGTTAACATAATGCATTTAAAAAAATTGAATCTTTTCCTTTAATAGCTTTATTTGCTTTTTCAGGAAAATGAAGTAAATCAATGGAAGCTAATTATCCAGGTTCCATATCATCACAATATATGGGGTATGAATGCTAGCCTAGAACAAAATGGAAGTCAGTCTTGGATAGAAAATTATGAACTAACTGAGGAACTAACAAACAAAGCAAATTGACTCATCGAATAGGCGACCCTTGAATCTGAAAACAAACATGAGGTTGCTGAGGTAATTACAATATGGCAATAAACATAATAAATTTTATGTTTTTATAATAATGAATCGAGCAGATCAAAGAAATTTCTTTTCAAATTAATATTATTACTTGTCAAGGATTAAATTTCAAGGAATCTTACACACATTACAAAGGGGTTTAAAAGATATTTATTCAAATGACCAAAATTTACCAGGTTTGGGACAAAATTCTTCAGGCTCACTTACTTAAAGTTGAGATTAAACTTGTCCTAGTAGATACCATTATTGTATAAATTGTATTTTAAAAACAACCAATTTTATTGACTTTCAAAATCATTATTTATGATTCCTATTATTAGTGTAAAATATGTTCTTACTATGTACTGACCTAATATTTAACAGTAAGTTTTTAATGCATGGGTTGCTCTTTAAACATTTTGGCAAATAGTTCAGTTTTTTGCTTTAATGATTTTTTAATTATTTTAATAATAATCGATCTTCACAAGCCAATATTAATATTTTCTTAGTCAAACTAGAAGACCTTTTAGATGTAATTTGTAAACGCTATATAAATGTTATAGTTACAGGTGATTTTAATATAGATGTAGGGAATAAGACCCCGGATACTGATAAACTACTAGACCCCTTCAATTTATTTAATTTTAAGCATTGAATTAGTAAACCGACACGTTATCAAAATGGATCTGGATCGGTGATAGATTACTGTTTTATTAATTTTTAATATGAAACGGAAACCTCCATAATAAATTTTAGCATATCTGACCATTTAGGAATATAAATAATGTTTAAAATACCAATAGATTCTAATACTGCACAAAAAAACAATTACTGGTAATTTTTCAAAACCTAATAAAAAGTATTTCTGTGACCTATTAAGTAGAGAGTCGTGGAGTGAAGTCTTAAAGAGTAACGAAACTCCGTATAGTTTTGAAGTATTTTATGAAACTGTTAAACACTATTTCTGTGTGGCATTCCCAGAAAAAAGTAAATACCATACTAAATCTAAAACTAAACATGTAACTAACACAGAATTAGAAAGATCGTCAAATGAAATGAAAAAATTGTATTGGTTAAAAACACACTGCAACAACGAGGAATTAAACATAAAATGTAACACTATACAAAATCAGTATAGAAAAGCAATTCAAAACGAAAATTCAAACTATTATGAGAATAGAATTTTGAAAGAGATTACTGGAAAAAAGCAATCTTCTCGTAAAATGAGAATAACCCATGCCCATGACGGAGTAGAAACCACTAATTCTGAACAACTATGTAATATTTTTAACAGTTTTTTTGTAAAAAGCTCTCAAATATTTAGACCGACAGATGATGATCGAAATATAGATATCATTAATGCGCATGTTGAACGACAAATGCACTTTTCAATATTTTTAAGCCCAGTTGATGAAAAAGAAGTTATTGGCATAATTAGGGATATTGCAAAAAAGAAATCCTCTGGATTGAACGAAATTCCTTGCAATATCATAGCTACTGCGGTAGAGTCACTAGCTAAACCACTTGTCACTATCATAAATAATTAATTTGTTGAAGGCCAGTTTCCAAGTCAATTAAAGACCTCAAAAATAATTCCTATTTTGAAAAAAGGAAACCCTCTTAAAGTCAACAATTACAGACCAGTAGCTCTGTGTTCTGTATTTTCAAAATTTTTTGAAAAAGCTATGTACAACAGAATATTGAACTTCTTATCTAAAAACAGATTCTTTACCAGTTGGCAACACTGAAAACCGCTCCACGCAGACCGCCTTGTTTAGTCAAATTGATAAAATACTAAATTCCTTAGATAAAGGCTCAACACTTGGATTTTTTTTTTGATTTGACCAAAGCATTTGATGTTATGAATCATGACATGTTATATCACGAGTTGGAGAGGGCAGGCATAACTGGGGTTTGTCTGAGCTGGATTAAATTATTTCTAAAAGATCGTTACTAGAAAGTTCAAATCAGGGGAAACAAGGATAATATCGCCAATCGTATTTTGCAGTCCGACCAACAAAAAACAAACATAGGTACCCCACAGGGCTCAATCCTAGCCCCGCTATTATTTCTGATATTTATTAACGATATTTCCCCGTACCTGGCTGGTGAGGGCGTTTCGATGGTGCTATTTGCTGACGTCTAGAGCTGATTGAACTCACAATTAAGAAAATGTCTGAGTGGTGTGATATGAACTCCCTCGTTTTGAAACCCACTAAAACAAATTTAATACACTTCACCACTACAAATTCACAAGCTTCAAAAATAACATTAAACACATTGATAATCATACAATAAACTCCAACACTTCACCTCAGTTTCTGGGCATAATGATGAATGAACACTTAAACGGGACCGAACAGGGAAACTTAATATGCTCTAAGATAGCATCAGCAAATTACATAATCTTTAATCTTAAGGAATTAAGAAGACCACAATTCATAATGAGCTTTTGCTATGCCTATGTCTATTCGAGAATGTCTTATGGACTAATTTTTTGGGGACGCCACATAGCAACAATAAACAGAATATTTATAACCCAAAAGAAAATTATTAGGACTATTTCAAATGCTTCATACCGAGAGCACTGCGCTCCAGTCTTTTTACAACTTAAAATCATGACACTTTTTTTTATTACTTTTTAATTTAATAAAGTTTGTCAGAGACAGTTTGTCAATTTTTTCAACCAACCCTTCAATGAATTCAGGAACTATTAATACTAGATAGAAATCGACTTTTAGTATCAAATGTACCAAATCACTCCACTACCATCTACGAGAGGGGTCCGTATTTTATGGGTATAAGAATTTTTAACTTTCTACCAGATATGTTTAAATCTGATGTTGAAAATGTAAGTAGAAGCAGGTTTAAAAATAGAATCAAACAATTTTTTGTTGGACATCCTTTTTATTCCGTCAGCGAATATATAGAACACAAAATCGAAGCATGTCGTAGCTCAATATTTGTTGGTGTTCGTTTTAAGTTTTAAGCGATTAATGTAATTTGCGTTATAATGCGTTTTATGTAATTTTTTTTAAGCGACTATTGTTTTATGTATTTTATCTATATTTTTATTCTATCGTTTATCTCTTTTCTACTTTTAATCTTTCATGTAAATTGACGACCCAATGTTATTCCATGTAATCAATAAAGTAACATATTAATTTTGAATTTTGTATAATTAAAAAAATAATAGGATTTTTATTTATTAGGTATTTTTTGAATAAGTGGATCACTTGCCCAGACCTAAATAATCTGTTTGAATAGCTCCCCTGTATACGACTCTGCTATCTGCATGTGTTTTAATTGTTTATTCTTTGTTCTTTAGGATCAAAATAAACATTTTTGCATGGAAATGCTTTTGCTAAAGTTTGAGCGATTCAGCGTTGCTGCAGTAAAAAAGCAAAATATTGGAGCAGGAAATTAGAAACCTATTCATTGGATTAATGAATGAGTATACAATAGCAAGAAATGGATATATTTTGAGTTTAAAGAATTAGTGCTACACAAGTTGTTATTGAAATTTGATAATATATTTTCAATACCTCTATAAATTAGATTGTAATTAACTTTTACATATTAAAATTTTGGCTTGTAGACTTAATATTTTACCGATTACTTTATGAATAAAAAATCTACTTTCATGTTTTAAAGAAAAATTTCAAGAAAAAAAAAAGCAATTATTGTTGACTGTTTTGTTTATTGAATACTGCATTTAACTGTGCTCAAATTTGGGCATAAACATTTGTGTTATGGTTATTTTATATTAATAGAATAAAGGCATTAGAAATATATTCTAATTTTTCCAATACCTTTAGTTACAGGAGAAATTAAGAAAACACAAACCCACTTTCATATGTTGTTCTATAGACTGTCTAGTATGCTAGCAGAATAGGCATTTCGTAAAATAATTAATAGTTTTTCTTAGGAAATAAAAAGTAATTATAGCCTACAAAAGTTCATATTTTTATACTTTTATTTGATCAAATATTTATAACAATTTAATTTAAAAATGAATTATTGATAACCTGTGGCTCAGATTACAGGATCAAATTCTTCATTGATTTTAAGACTTTGATACATAGCACAAAATGGTGAATGTATAAAAAAATTCTGTACGAATTTTTTAAATTTCATTAACCTTCTACGTCAAGCGGGAATAATGAACAGTTACCCTCTCCATGAAACTATGAAAAATCAATATATGTTTTATTTATACTAAACTAATAAAGTATTAAGAAAAGTATTATCAGACTAAGTACACATTTTTATTAAGCAGTGATTTTTTATTTTCTGATTTTATTTTATTTTGGGAAATTAAAACTTTTGCTATTGGTTGATGGTTATATCTTATATAAAGAATATAGTCATATTTTATAGTAAAATGCAAGGTTACAACAAAATAAGAACTGCAATATTTAACTATTTCTTCATTTCTTTCTAATATCAGAATTATTCACATGACCCCTCTTATGGCAGGGCTTTTGTCAAATTTCAGGAGTTACTTTAAAGACGAAGGCATCAATCTTGGTATTTATAATCAACAAGAAGAGGTACTCTTTATCAACGATTAATATACAGGATGTTCCATTCAAAAAAATGTATGTTGGGTCTGCTACACATTTTTGAGACATCCTATAGTCATAAACAATAATTTTCTATAAACTACATAATCAATGAACAAAGACCCTGGGCACTATATTATAACAACTGCAATACATTTGAATAGTCTTAATTCAATTGATTCACTTAATCAATATAATAAAAATGCCAGCATTTTACTTCTTTCCAGTGGCCTCAATTCATATCCCACCCCGTTAATTAAAAAATAATACAAATGAATTGCCAGATTATTATTAAAAACATCACGCACTCTCTTGTTACACCATCAATTACTCCTTATATAGGAATATTTTTTTAACAGTGCAAATTCTAAGTTTTTAGTTAACATTCAAAATGATGACATGAGATTACAAGATACAGAGCTAAAAAGTAAAGCATAGATATATAAATTTGTGCCAATAAATACTTAGTCGCATTAATTTATTAAACAAAAAAGTGTGGGGTGCTAGTGAAGACAAGAAGAGAGAAGGTACTTCATCCTACTCTACTTACTATATGTGATTATGGCTGACGCTACAATCTTTTTTTTTGTGTAATAAGCTTTATAAACTATAAATATATGACCAACATTTTATTATCAGTAATTTACATATCTGTACTTACAAGGAGGTCATATTTAATAAGGGGGGGGGCGGCATTTTTTTAAAAGACGTTCGTTATAACCATAGGTCGCTACACATAAACACGCATTTAATACTGAAAAACTATTTTTTTTCTTATATTTTACTTTTTAGTTCCATTTAATTAAAAATGGTTTTAATTTTTTAATATGTATACCTACTATTTTTATAAATTTAGCAATTTTTGTGTATATTTTAAGACTAGAAATTACCTCTATAATACATTTTTTTGTTAATATTTATGTATATTATAGACATTATTAAACAGCATCATAAACTCTATTCGTTGTAGACTGGTGCGGCATTATTAGCACAAAATAAAATTTGTCTGCGGCGTTGCCAAATATCAACCAAAGAAAACTTGATCTTTATAGTGAATAAGTTTTGGGCTTATCTAGATTAATTATTGGCACAGGTACTTCATCATGCAGTTCCAGGTAATTGCGAAATTAGACAAGTTTTGTATAGAGCGGGAATTGAAAACATGACAAGTTTTAAATTTTTTAAGGAAAACCATATCAGGCCTATTTTTAAAAAAACTTTGTAGAACATTACATTTTGCCGAACTGAACTGATAAATTTTTCTTAAAAAAAGAAACGATACCACATAAGACACACATCTATATGCAGAATTAAACAAAAATTAATATTTCCTTATTTCAGATAAATGCGCTACGTAGGTACCACGGGTTCTAAAGTATTCTTTAAATGTTTACAAATAAATGTTTCTAAATAATAATTACCCCAAGAAAGATTTTTCACAGACGACAAAAAATGATCGAGTAATAATTCAAGACACAAAAGGGTCTAAATACTCATGCAATCAGGTGAAAATGATTGAAAAAGGAAATATTTAAGGAAGTAATTTGGTTTTCCAAACACTACACAGAACCGATTTAGTTATACCAATATGCAACTGCTACCTAATCCAAGAAAAAAAAGGTATGAATATTGATTTTAAATCGAGAAATTTTATGTGTTTATAGGCCAAAGTTAACTGAAAGAATTTATACTAATATTACCCTTATGTGTTAGATATCCAGGTCCAAAAGGATACAATTACAATAGGGTAACTTTAAAATAAAGTAGCAAGCATGTATTGGCCTAAAAACAATCTTATATATATCTAAAATAGAAATATTTATCAAAGTAACCGTGCTTCATAAACATAAATTCCTACATATGAATGTCAATACAAAATATCGACCTTACATGCAAAAAAAAAATTCGGTGCATTAATGCCACTATTTTATTATTTACAGCAACAGAAAAGATATGTTTGGACCCAAAAATAGAGGTTTGAAGTCGAAAATGCAACATCCTGACAAGGAGGCAAAACAGGTTTTCAAGACTGCTAAAATTAAATTTTTATTTACTCTGTAATATTAAGAAATAAATATCTTTAGATGTTATTTAGGTTTCGTTTTTTTAAATAATTATAATTTTAATTGATGTCAAGAGGAGAGGATGGAAATATTTCATTAGCTATGCAGTGATTTATTAATTTAGTTAGGGGCAGAATTATAAGGTTTTTTTGAAGTATTAGAAATTTTTTTACTAATATTGTAGCAATCGTACTAATTGTAAGTTTGTTGTAATGTTCGATCTTACTTTGTTAAAGGTGGTTTTTTAAAACGTAAATTTGATATTATGACTATGACTATTGTCAGGCAAAAAATTTAGAAAGGACTGGGTAAGGGAGGTAGATGTTTAAGAACCTAATCTGCGATTTTCACAAAAAAGTCGTTAAGAATATGGGCGTTTGGATTACAAGATGGGTGGTAGCTTTCAGTGACCTTCATGTTTTTTAAAATATTCTACATGGCAGTACAGATTTCAGTACTGTAAAAAGATCTGAATATTTTAATTTGTCATTTGCTACCAAAGTGTTTCTTGTTGATGGAGACCAAAGAGTTGATTTTTAGAGAATATGTCTATAGTATGTCACTCTGGATTTAAGTGGGAGGCAAGAATTTGCTGCACTGGAAATAATTTGAATAAAAAGCTGAAACCTGTCGCAGACACTACTTCATCATTAACAAAATTTCAATTAACCTGTTTTTCTGCCCAAAGAAACACCACTGTAGACGAGACCTGCTTCTAAAACTGAACCAAAAATCTATTTGGCAGATATATTGTTCAAAATTCTTAGGAGTTTATATTGATCACAAACTAAGTTGGTCAAATCATATCAGCTATATATGCAAAAACTCAGCTGGGTCTGCTTTATTTTTTGACCTGTATGATGCTTGTATACAATGGAATCTTCTGTTCAGTCTTAAGACATGGGCAGATGGAACGGATTCACTTAAAGTATTCACAATGAGCTAGAAGGTTGATAAAATCACAGCAAAATTAAAACCGTTGGAAACATGCAAAAACATTTTCACAAACCTCAATATTCTAACCTTTCCAAGTTTGTACATACACGTTCTTCTGCAGTATTAAAAAAAAATTTAGACTCTTCTAACTGAAAAAATGAAGTGCCCATCTACCTAACATAAGACTCTCTTCAGTCAATAAAGCAGGCTAACAGTGGGTCAGAAATCATACCAGTACCAAGACATTAAATATTTTAACTACCTTCCACAATCATTAAAAAAAAAACAGTATGTCAAAATAGAAAGTCAAGTCTCTTATTAAAAGTCTACAAAAAAAAAACAGAAAAAAAAGGAATAAAAATAACAAACAAAATATTGTTACAATATAAGGATATTAATCATATCTGTTGTAATTTCTGAGAAGTCGATCTGTAAATGCATTGAAACCGTAATTAGTCCTGTGTGGATTCTCAAAGAAAAGCCGGAACTGTCTCGTACGTCTGATCGGTGCATGAAAGAGGACAGACTCAGTAAGTACTTCACAGTCCATATATCCATTCAGAACCCTATAAAGGAACACCACCATTGCAACTCTCCTATGATACTCCAAGCTCCTCAAGCCACAAATCAGAAGTCGTCATATGGGAGGTCATGAGAGGGGAAATGATGTTTGTATAACAAATATTTTGTAAACTTGTTCTGCACTCTTTCTATCGGGTTGATGTAGAAAGGGCGCCAAACAACAGAACAGTACTCCAAAATACTTCTAACAAGGGCATTGTATAGACACATAATGGCCCTTGTATCTGTGATAGGCTTGTTATGGCGCTTGATGAATCCCAGCATTCTAAAAGCCTTCACCACCATTTGTTCAATATGCTGAGAGGGAGTTATCGAAGATTATACCCAAATCATTGATGGATTACACGACTTCAAGTTCATCATTGAATAAACCATTTCCATGGAGGAGTGGCGTCTCGAAAAACGAATCACCTTCCATTTTTTAATGTTCGGAGCTAAACAGTTTGTCTTACACCACTCAGAGAAATCATTAAGCTCTTGCTGAAGGTGATTACTGTTCGCGTCAACAACACTGTAAAACTTTAGGTCATTGGAATTCTTGAAGACACCACATCGTTTACATATTCCACCTCGCGGGAGGCCGACACGCCGATACCAACATGCTGTCGACGATCCGACAAATACGACTCAATCCAACTCAAATAGATGCCGCTGAAACCAATGTTGGATAATTTCTTGAGAAGCCGAGAATGCATACACTATCGAAGGCAGGGGCGTGCGGTGAAATTTTAAGAAAGGGAAGCAATTTTTAAAAACTTACCTATTTGTAATGTAATTCGATTCTTCGATCATTTTTTGTAAATTCGTTAATGACGGCCTCATAAAAACGTAGATGCTCCGACATATTTTGGAGAAGTTTATTTTCAATAGACAACAGCGATGTATGCGAAAGTCTCTCCTGCCCGGTTGAATTTCTCACGAAATTTTTTATACGTTTAAGTGTTGAAAAATTGCGTTCTACTGATGAACTTGTGGCAGGTATTGTCAATACTAATGCACACAATTTCGACACTTCCGTGTAGGCATCTTCCAGCTCCTTGTCTTTTAAAAATTGCATTAGTTCCTGAGCGTTATTTTTTGCGCTAATGTCATCAGTTTCGTAAATCACTTTTAGTTCAGATCGCAGTAACACTCGGTCGAAGAACTGGCCATAATGAAGAAGAAGAGATTTAAATGCATCTTCTGGAAAATGTTGGTTGGTTGGTTTTTCCTTTAAATGCATCAAAATTGCAGAGCTAGAGGAATTTAAAATCATTTAAACCGTTAACTATAGTTTATTTATTGCTGAATTTGTTCGATTATTTCATAAAAGAGGCGTCTGTATGATGTTTGAACATCTCCCACCTTGTCTGTTCGAAGACGCTTGGCTTGTGGCTCTACATTTAACGTCATCGTTTTCTCCCAAAACAGGTCAATCATCTCTTTTTTGGCTTAATATGGATTAAAATCATTCACATTTTTTAGGCAAAAAGCAATATCATTTGTTTTAGTTTGTAAAATATGTTCAACAAATAATTAAAATTAAAATCTCGTCTCAAACAGTCCAAAAACCCCCTCGAACTATTTATTGCTTCTGAGTCCCACGTTTCATTATTTTCTATTATATTCTCAAATAGTTCAATCAGTGATTCACGATTTTCAGATACTATTAACACAAGTCTTCCATTACAGTTCCACCTAGTAGGAGCTACTTTGGGCAATAATTTGTGGAGAATGAAGTCCAAAGCTTGTGTACGTTTAGTTGACTTGGAAAAAAAAGCAGACATGCCACTTAAAGTAACGAAAAATACTTTACACTCTTTAATGTGATTGATGGACTGGGATAAAACTAAATTTAATTTATGAGCAAAACAATGGACAAACATAGCACTTGGAAGAGTTTCTCGAACTTTAGCTTGCAGACCCCCTAATTGTCCTGCCATCACTGCAGCTCCATCATAGCTTCAGCAACTAATTTTTTCTCTCCATTAATTTCTTTAGTAACGTTATAAACTACGGTATATAATGCATCTGCTGTACGATTTTCGGACACATTCTTAAAACCTAAAAATCGCTCTTGAATACTTCCGTCTGTTTTAACGTAGCGTATTACTAATTAAATCATTCTGAATTCGATTCGACGTTCCGCGAAAAACGCTAGACTGCTCTAAATGGGTTTTTAAGCAATCATCATATATAGCCATTAAACTAAGTAAATCTTGAAAATTTCCTCTATTTGAAGAAAGCCTTGTTTCGTCATGACCTCTAAATCCCAATTCGTGTTGTCCGAGAAAACAAACAACATCCATAAGTCTCTTAATATTTGCCTGTTTTTATCGACTAGTTCATTGTGTTGGCGGTGATAATTTCCAACTGTTTATTAAGGGCGTGTTCAATTCTGGTTTTGCCGAAGAGTTTTTCTTTTATGACGGCCGGCAAATGCGCTTTGGACATAATGTGTCTTTTTACAGCTTTATGGAAATTGTTTAAATCGGAAAAACCAGTTTTATTCCAGAGACCTTCTTCATTTTCAAAAAGTAAACATGGCCAACAAAATAATTTGCTTATATTTTCACACCCTGTTAGCCATTGTTCGTATTGTTTTTTTGGATAAAAATGTCTAATACAGTTTTTCATTTTTGTGATTAAATTTTTCATAGGCGGTTTTGACCTTCCTTTGGAAATTATTTGAAGCTTATCAGCGAAGTTTAATGTTGAAAATCCCTTTATTAAGACACACACCACACATTCACACACACTCTTCTTACTAAATTCTCCAACATTTTCAACGTTATTACTGACAGCCGAAGTTGACGGTATTTGCATATCCACGTCCGTATTATTGTCTTCCATATCGCACCATGCACGACGCGACGTACGTATCACACAACACAAGGATAGCCGTTCAAACAAAGAACCTCCTCCAACGGTAGCTTCCGCCCCCTCTTAAAGCACGCGACTGAAATGCAAAAATTGCAAACAGCCGGTGGAAAGTTCAATAACCTCTAGCGGCCCGCATAGGTTCTATTCCATTTTCTATTGTCGCTCGGTCGGAGTCAGGGCCGCATTTATTATGGGCTTGATAATTAAGATAATATTTTGGCATTTTTAATATAAACTAAATTAATGGTTTCCTATTCCAAAAATTACATTTTAGAAAATGTTTTGTAATTTTTTTGGGGAAGCACTGCTTCCCTTGCTTCCATCGACTGCACACCCCTGATCGAAGGCCTTTGAAAAGTTGTTGCCATGGAACGGCCCCTATAGAAGCCATGTTGCTGAGCCGTAATATCTTTTATAAGTATTGAAGATTTCTTCTGATAATATAGCCTCAAAGATCTTTGGGGACGCTGATAGGATGCACCGATCTCCAGATTAGTGTATTGGAATCAGGTTTGAAAATTTCCAAACAGTGGGGAAATATGTGGCATCAAAAGATCTCTGAAACAGTTTTGCACCAGCACCCTTCGAAGGATCCACCAGGCAGCTAAAGAAATAGTAAGTTGTAGAAAATGTTTTAAAATAATTTAACTTATTTGTGTATTGAGGTATTCTGAAATTAGATCTTAACCTGAAGTATTCAAAACGTTTTCCGATTGTTAAAAATAAGAGGCTACAGACATAGAGCTCAAATATGGTTTACGGATGGGAAAATATTTACTTTATGGCAGCCTAAGAATCTTCACAATATCAGAGTTTATTTAGGTAATAACAAAATGTAACATATAAAAACCTTTTAATTCACACTATTTAAAAATAATACCTTTTTCCAGAAGATCCCCAATACTACTACCTAATTGGATGAAGGTCAAAAAATAAATTATATTTTTACAAAGAACCCAAAAACGTGGATTTATAAAAATTAAAATATTTTTAGTCCACCATGTAACATTTAGAAATAAAAACTAATGGCGCATTAAGAAGTATTGTATTATACCAAAAAATCATTTAAATCAGATGAAAACTAAGGGTTACTAAGGTGTCCAAAGAGGACAACTTTAAGTTGGCCCACAGGGTAAAAGAACTAATGATACAAAAGGTACATTGTCCTCTAGATTCTAGAAGAATTTTTCTTGGATCGGTTAGAGGATAATATACTTGAAAGAACTATTCAATGGTAATTAACTAATTCTTATTCCTAACTGTTTATGCTTTATTTGATTTGCCTGGTAATATATGATTTGATTTAACACCGCCACGGCCGTTATATGCAGAGAAGACGAGTTACCAAGGCAGTCTTTTTCTTATTACCGCGTGTCATTAAAAACTTTTCTTCATAACAATGCTTTTTGTGTTCACTATGATTTTATTTAGGGGTTTTCTTGATATGTGCTTGCTAAATATATGTTTTGAGGATATTATTTAAATCTTTGGAAATAATATTTGCGAATTTTTATACAACTCTTAATATTTTCATCGAATTGAGTGTTAAACGCTTGTGATTGGTGGGGGGTACAAAATGAAAAACCAACTGACTTAAAAAAATTGCTGCAGTTTGTATTTGTACCAACAGCCAACTATTACCGATGACTAAAAAAAACGTCCTTGCTTATATATTACAGTAAGTTAGATATAGATGCTGGTTCTGCTGCTCATAAATGTGTCTCATTATTTGCCACCTAGAACACATCTACCCATCTCAACCACAATTTAGCCAACCATTCACTTATATTTATAACATTAGAAGGGCATATAAACTTTTAGAAATTTCTATGACCTAAATTATTATGTTATTTTCATCATTTTCATTATTAAGACTATTATTCTTATTTTGCTTATATTTCAAGTAAATAGATCATAAAACAATACATATATATATATATATATATATATATATATATATATATATATATATATATATATATATATATATATATATATATATATATATATATATATATATATAAATATAAAGTTTACTATCCGTCATGAAATATTCTGAAATAAACATTTAGTATTTTTATAAGCTTAACCTAACTTGATTATGTTACAATTCCCTTGCTAAAATATGCTTTTTAGTTTGTTAAAGTAATATGAATTACTTATTATTTCATTTATGAGATACATAGAAATAAAGAAATACTGTGTTAATTAGAATAAGAACTAGCACGATAATTGCTTCAAAATAAAGTTTGTGAATATAATTATTGTCATTTCAATATTTTTACTGGCATTGACAATTTTAGATTGACACTCAAGCTTGCTTTAACTTGGCAATATTTTTTTTATCTACGTATCTACATCTGTGATGGAAAAATGGACATTAATTTTTTCTAAAAAGTTTTTCTTAATATTTGTAACTAGGAAAAATATGTGTAAGGAATGGTATAGAAATAAAATAGGATTAAAAGGCTAACTTACCAAAATATGACTTATGATACGTATATGCTAATACCCGAGATCCTGTACTCCCCGCATCTATAACAACTGCGTGTACTGGTTTGTAGTATCCAAGAAAACGTTTTGCAAAATCGTCCACAAGCCTATTTCCTATGTGCCATGGTATTTGATCAGTGTAAAGAACTGCAATATAAAAATTTAATAATAATATTAAAAACAAGTTAAAAATACAATAAAAAAACACCCATATGAATAAATAAATTACATAGATATTATGGTACAACCGAGATCTGCCGCTTTTTAAGGGGGCTATCCTGAGACACCTTCCAACTTCAGGCGAATATCGCTCCCTCAGAAGTTTCCAAAATTATTGAAAAACTATCATTAGTTTTTGATAATATTGGTAAACACTTACATAACGACGTTACTTTTTCACTATTGGAAGACTTGTATCTTCAATTTAATAATGGATAGGATATAACGGCAGTATTCTGTAATTTTATCAAAGATTTTGATTGTGGAGACCAAGGATACTGCATGATAAGCTTTATGGTTTTATAGGCATAACGTGAATAAAGTCTTATTTATCAGATCGTCAAGAATCGGTAATATTTAACAACAAACTATCCTCAAAATTCAGAATACATTTTGGAGTTCCACAGAATTCTGTCCTTGGACCACTACTTTTTTTAATATCAACAATTTACCAAATTTAAATATATCTGGATCATTCGCAATGTGTGCTGATGATGCCACTATTTTGTATCATGCAAAATCTCCTGATCTACTGGATGTTATGTATGTGTATGATTTAAGATGTCAATGAACGACAAGCAAGCAAAATATAAAACATTTTTGAATATGTTTGTAGAGCTTTCTTGAGGATGCTAGGCATTGAAGGTCATAACTCATGACAGGACAGCACAAATGTAAAGACACGATATAGATACACTTGTAATATATTGCCATAATGTAAATGGCCAGCGCACAAAGGTTTCAGACTTCGGCAACAATGTATCTTCTGGTAATTATGATGTAATACTGTTAAGTGAAACCTCCATCAATTAAGACATTATGAATGAAATATTGGGACTTTTTAATTACAAAATATATAGAAAGGATAGAAATTATGAGATAACTGGAATATCAAGAAATGGAGGAGTAATGATTACAGTACACAGAAGTCTGTAGTCTGAAAAAATCTATGAACCTGAAGAAATGTCTGAGGAGAAATAGGTGCTTATAGGTTATGCTCATAGATATATTGTTTTGTTGAGTTTATATTCTACAATTCTCATCTTCTGAAATACATGGAATGCACTGTGAATTAACGGAAAATGTATGTCAGAACTATGACGATTATTTAGTTGTGATGGGCGACTACAATCTGCCTAAAATACAGTAGTGTATTAACTTCATGAGTGTGCTAGCAACAAGAGTAACAACAGCAGCAAAATCTATAGCGGAAACCATGCCCTATTTAAACTTATATAAGTGCAATGAAATTCGCAATGTACTACTCGACACCATTCCGCGTTATTGATAAATGTTCCGTATGACATGAGTCGTTCTGTTTTATGTTATAAAATAGTATATATGATTTTAATAGATGTGACTATGTAAGTATGTATGTATCTTTACTAAATGCATTCTGGGATTCTATATTTGCAGTAGGTTGAAAGTAAAAAGAATCATAGAAAACTATAATGTATTTAGTAAATTAAGCTCAGTATCTAAGGAGTAGTCAAAGTGAAAAACAACTTTACTGTAATGAAAAACAATTTCAAGTGCAAAACAATTAAAACTAAACAAACATCGCTATATAAATAAAGATACAACTAACACAAACTAGGCAAATGATTCATTAAAAAACACGGCAACCATATAGCAGGCTCTCTAGAAGGCTTATCACTTTTCGAAAAAGGTAAAAGGGTAGATGTTTTATCAAAGTTGAAGAGGGAATAGGAAAAGTTGTGACCCTAGAACTACACGCTGGGTAAGCTCATGCGGATTCAATTTCCTGTGTGAATTTGACATGCATAAATAAGGCACACCGTTACCAGGATGAATATGCACGCCAAAGTCAGGTCTGAGCAATAAAGACAGGCCTGCATAATTCACGAGAGCCCAGCCGGCACATAAATCTAACAGCACGCTTTTTTAAAACAAAAACCATATTAAACCACTGCTCAGAACAAGATACCCAGAAACACAGTCCATAACGAAGATAGGACTCAATTAGCACAAAATACACATTCCCTGTCACAAATATATTAATTTCATGAGACACAACATTGTCACCAACATAGACAATTTATAACTGATATTAAAAATATGATCTTCACACTTGAGCTGTGTGATGGAGTCACACCATTCCTTAATTTTCTATAAATCGCTCCTCAAGGCAGGCTATAACTTTTCAGCGTGCTTGTTATGCCAAAGACCAGTCGTATCATCGGCAAACACCGTAAACACATCGGTTATGTTTAGTTTTAAAAGATCGTAAACATATAATAAAAACAATAGGGCTTTTGATGCCCATTTTCAAACACTGCTTTCCGAGACCTGAGAAAATATAAAACAAAAATTACAGTATGTTCATTCCCCGAACTAACTGCATGCAAGAAGGATGGATATTGAGAGGCTTACAGAAAAACAAAACAAAAATACAATGAAATGCTTATGGAGAATTGTAGAGCTCAATATAGTAATCGCATTGCTAATAGTGGCCAGTAAAGTGTGTATGGTAGATTTTTAGAAAGTTAGTGTGAATGAAAAATAGTTGTCAGGTTCCTGGTGACACTCAACCTGTTATGTAATAACTTCAACAATTTTACTGTCAATGCTGCTCTTGAAGGGTTTTCCATTGGCAACTTGTAGTCATTCGCATATTAAATATAATAATATATCGTTATTCTTAACACCAGTAACAATACATAAGTACTTAGTATAATCAAATTAATTATAAACAAACTGGGCTATAGTCATGATGGTATATCTAGCAACTAACTTTATGAAGGAATGTGATGAGGAACTCGCAATGCCCCTTTGTCATGTGATTAACAATTCATTTAAATATGGCATTTTTTTGTCAAATTCATTGAAGTTGGATTTAGTTAACCCTATACACAAAAAGAGGATCCGACTCTCGTTGAAAACTATCGGCTAATTAGTTTAATTCCAACATTTTTTTATGACCAGAAATCAATTAGCCACTCTCAACATGTCTATCTTAAAGGCAGGACAGTGGAAACAACTGTATATAATTTTATTGATAAAATCATAACTGCTAAAGGGAACATTTCCTGGATCTGTCTAAGACTTTTCATAGCCTGGAACACACTGTTATATTGGAGAATCTGAAAGGGTATAGAGTTCGATGACAAGCATTAGATTGGATAGGGTCATATCTAGGTAATAGAAGGCAAAGGGTTGTGATTTAGACAGCTGCTGTTCGTTTTCTATGTCAACAACTTGTCCTATGATATGGTGAACGAAAGAACTCCTTGTTATAAAATCCCAACGCGGCGAGAGTTTATTATGTACGTGTGCAATTCCAAAACGTCTCTATTCGTAGTCTTAGTAGTGCCAGAGCGTACTTTTGGTATATTTTTACCTTTCGGTTGATATATCTCAAAAACGCTTTCAGATAAACATTTGAAATTACGTTTTTAGAGCGCACTTGGGGCTCTCGAATGGTACCAAATGAAACTTCGTATCATTTTTGGTTTTTGGTCTATTAACATGTTTTTTTCGAATTTCTTAGAATTTTCCATGATACACGATAACTGACGAAAAAATTTAAATATTGATTTGGAATTTTTAGAAAACGTTCACTTTTACAGTCTAATCAAGTCTATTGAAAATTGGCGGGATCGAAGTTTGGAGAATATTTAAAAAAAACTGTTTTTGTCCTTAAATTTCACACATATCTCACTGTTTTTATTTTCGAAAACAATGTTTCTGAGAGGAAAAAGTGTATTGAGCCCAAAAGTACATCTGAAGTGTTAAAAAATCACATCGAGAAAAACACGCTCTGGTTTATACAGGGCGAGCTATTTAAAATTAAAGTTTCATTTTTTTGTTATGTTCTCGACTATTGTTCTTAAAGAGATGAATAAAGATGAAAGTTTCTTTGAATGGTTTTTAACATTAGACATTATTACTGGTTTTTACCCGTTTTAACTTTTAAAAATGTCACATTCTGATCCAGAATTGTCTCAGGAATTCAAAAATGTAAAAATATACAGGAGGTTCGATTTACAATTTTGAAACCGAACCCATTTGCGGTGAAACCGGAAGTGACCGGAAAGAGAAAAATATTCAGAAACTCACCTCTTTATTTGATATTTACCTATACCAAATTTCATTTTAATAGATTTTATACTCTAGAATTTATAGCTTGTCTAATATTCATTGACAGTCGGTATCATTTTCCATTTTCACCCCACACACAGCAGCAATATTTATCAGAAGTACTCTTATTGAGTTATTCTAAAACGATGAAAATGTAATCCCATCTAAACCAGATTTCTTCTTTTGTGGACCCCTGACAATAGCTTAACAGACTATGATAACTATATCCACGTCCTTACTCATATTTCAGATGCCTTTATCCCTCTTCAATGTCACATTAAAATGATAAAACCAAAACTATATCACAAATAAAGAACTACATATGAAGCTTATGACCTATAACTGTACAGAACTTTGAAGAATCATCATTTATTAATAGTCAAAAGTTTACAAAAATACCTAGTAAGAATGTTGCTCTACATTTTTAAATTTAACAAATATTAATGTAACAAAACAACAAAAAAAAATACATTAAAAAATAGATTAATTGGCAGTTTCTATTGTCCACTATGAAAAAGGTCATTCTGGCTATAGATGAAACTGTATTTACTTAGAAGTCTTCTCTTGAACAGGTTTGATATGTATGCATATCTGCTACAGATCTGGTATAACTTGATTTGGAAACAAATGGTGATGACAGTCATTGTATTTATAAATATAATTTGTTTAACACTTAATAGATCAGTGGTTTTTAACATATCATTAACACTAATATATCTATTGCACCTAAGAATATAATGCATAGCCAGGTTTTTTTTTTGAAGTATTCTTACTCGGGAATTAATGAAAACAAGATTGATGTGCAATAATTAAAATGTATTATTGTTTTATATATGGTCAATTTAGACTAATCACTAAGAGATGCACTAATTCTTCCTACAACATTTATTTTCTTAGTAATATATTCTGCATGTTTAGAAAATGTTAGGTTTTTTTCTTTCTGTTTCTATATTTTGATTTGTATCGATATGATTTTTTGTTTCGGTGGGATTTTTTCTACTTCTTATAATCATAGATTTGACCTATTCTATATTTAAAATAGACATTTATGTAGATCATACACAAATTTGATCCCAGTACTGTTCCTTATGGGAAACCATACATACATGCTATCTTGAAGTACTGTTCATAAAACTTGTTTCTTGGTATCACTCGAATAATCTTTAAGCCACAGATATACCCTGTCTTTAATATCATATTTTTTTAACATTTCCAATCACATTTTTTAGTTTAAGGTTTTAAATGCTCTACAGAAATCCAAAGAAAAAACTACACCATTAATCTTTCTCTGACATAATGCATTTTTTCAATCAATACAGTTTGAAGTGCACTTTCACAGGAATTAATCTTTCTGAAGCCCGCTTGGTATATAGTAAAAAACTTATTTTTCTGAAAGTAGTCAATAAACTGTTGGTTTACTATTACTTCCATCAGTTTCTCATATACAGGAACCACGTTTAATGGACAAAATTCTTTACATATATTAGTGTTTGTCTTTTTTCCAATAGGGAACAATTGTGGTTTTTTTCCAGGTTTTTGGAAATATTCCATTCTCCAAGCCATTTAAGTACTGCCAATGAAATCAACTGAAATGCATTCGTATGGACGTTGCAATTATCCGTTTTTCCTACTATCATTTCAATATCAAGATGACTTAATTTACCAGTAATTTATCTAATACTTTCTATAAAATAATTATTAAATCAGTCTGCTATTTCTGTTTTTCCTTGAAACTAGATTCCTAATTGTTTATTCTGGATTTTACTCTTTTCACTTACTACATAGTTTCTTTATATTTTTCCACGTTTCCCCCGAGTCATTCTTGTTCATGTCAATTTTTCTGTTATAATAATATTTCTTCTGTTCTCTTATCATATTGACTACTTTATTACTCTGTACTGACCAAAATCTCCTTTTTTTGGGTAATAACAGTTCTATGGCATACATCAAATCCACTTGAAAGTGCATCGCATTATACTGACTATAATCTCTAAATTTTAACAAGATCACTGCATTCTATATATTCCATTATGTCCACAGATATAACAGAGTGATCAGTTATTTTTGGTGTTAGGTGTACACATGGTGTGAGGTTTTTATCATTAGTAATTAATAGATCAATCATTGTTGTTCTGTAATCAGTTATTAATTATTTAAACTTGTTAGAGTAAAAAAATTTCAATATTGATATATCAATATTGTAATTGCCTACGAATATCAGTGTGCCCTGTTTAGTGCTTTCTATATGAGTCAAAAATTCAGAGTTGCTTGGTGCATATGAATGATATATGTTGAATATTAAAATTTTCTTATTTCTGATAGTTGTTTCAACTCCCATTATTCATAAATTTTTTGATAGACTTTCTCAAAATTATTTTTTAATTTCAATTCTTCTTTTACGTATATTATTGGCCCACCAGAATACTACTGTGTGAAATTGTGATAATTAAACAGTACCCTAAGTCAATTTCATAATCCTAAATGAATTCTCTAACTTTTGTTTCTGGGAGGCACACAATAGTAGGCTTCCAATCTTTAATGCACTAAATAACTTAGTTCCGTCATATTAGCATTTAAGCTTTCTGTGTTTAAATACAACAGCTGACCTCTTAACTGCTATTTTGCTATGAATATATTTTATAAGCTCTGTGAGATTAAAATTGACATTTAGTTCTTTAAGAACTTCTGATGCATCTTTACAGTTTGAACATATAGTTTCTTGGATTAACATTTCTTAGGTTCTTTGCTATATAACCAAACTTATAACACTTAGAGCATTGTATAATGTTAATATGGTCAAAAAAATTGTATTTACACTCATTAGACAACTTTTCTCTTTTGTTTATTAGACTGTACGAATTTGTATCTACTTCCAGTACTATGCTTTCTTTTCCTTGTTAATCTTTAAATTGTCTAATAATTTTAATTCTTTTTTCTGGGTCCTGCATAGTTATGCTATTTTACAAAATATTTTTTTCTATAAAATCGTTCACTGTTTATTAACTTTTCTTGTACATTCACAATTTTAATCTTTAGACAGTTTTTCCACTCCGATACATTTATTAAAAGTTCCTTCCTTTCAAATCAAATCAAATCAAATACATTTTATTAGGATAATAAATAAAAAAAAAAATGTTACAATCCTAAAAGGAAACATTACAGCTTATGCTGGTATTCCCTGAAAAAGTATACTAAACATAAGTCGTGACAAGTAGAAACTTAACAGTATACAGTAACTATCAGTAATAGGGTCAAATAAAGTACATAGGTATATACAACAGTTTACTGCAATGCCTCGATCTTTGATGAACTTCATACAAGAAACGCCTGCTTTGAACTTTCTTTTTCTACTTTTTTTTGGTTTTTACCACCAAAACTTAACTGTAAATTATTGTCTCATCTACCTCACTGCACCCTAAACGATTCTAATTCAAGATCACCCTGTTTTGGTTCTTTAAACTTTTTCTTTTTTTTTAATTATTATACAATTCCATTGTTATAATTAAGCTATCCTTTGTTACAACTAGTTTATCTTTGACATCGATTATTTCATTTTTTGAACACAATAATCTCTGAAACATAATTGCATGCCCTTGTTCACAGCACTTTGTATAGTAAAATTTTTTATAGAATATAGATCTATTTCTGCAAATATAACACCTATAATTTCGTGCTTTGGTCTGGTTACACACATCACATTGAATTTTAAAGCTATCCAAATATGATTTGTAAATGTATTATTATATCAGCCACTCCATACCATATCTTCAATATCAATGATATAATAAGCTATTATGTTGAATTTTTCAAATAAATACTGTTATTTTTCTTTATATTACTTGAAATATTTAGCAAAAATGTATTAATTTACAACAATAACAAACATAAACATACATATATATGTAAATAGTGTAGATATGGCAAACTTTTAGGTATATGGTCTAAAGTCAGTATCGGTTTTTCCACCTACTGTCTGAACTCCTTAATAATGTTAATAATAATAATAATAAGAATAAATAAAAATCTAATATAAAATAAAATATCTTTGATTGGCTTTTTAACTTTCTATGTTGCTCCGCGTTTTTACCTGCTTATATGGCACTGACAGCAATTATATTTAACAAGTACTCTTTAGTATCTCCCCAGTTATTCCTAAAGAGTTAAAGGTGCAACCCATTCAATATCAGAAATAAAGAAATAAAGTTTCGTTGAATGGAATTTTAACATTACAACATAACATTACCTCTTCAATTATTCCTAGAGAGATGCAGGATGAACTTACTTACTTACTTACTTACTTAACGGCTTTTATTTAAATAATTTTTTACAATGGTGTGGTATAGTACAAGATGATAAATAGATGTAAATGGCGAAGTTTAGCCTAAGGCTACTCTTACACTTAACCATGTTACTAGTAAAAATTATTAATAGTAAACTTACCTAAAATAACAAAATTATCTATAATATTAAAAAATAACAATATAAATAATGTAAAATAAATTATACTATATTATATTATATATGTATATATATACATATACATACATACACACATACATATATATACATATATACATACATACATAAATACATATATACATACATACACACACATACACAGAATTTCAAATAGTAATGTTAGTTTAATGAATAATTAATATCAGATAAACAAACAAATAACCGGGTCGCATGATGGACAATAAGATAACTGGAGAAATGAAAAAAAAATCAGAACAGAGTAATGAGTTGATTATGATGAAGGCCGATTTTGATATTTCGCCGAAACGCCAGAGGCGGAAGTGATTTATTGTGGGTGCTTAAGGAATTATACAATTTTACAGCGTTGAATGTAAAAGAGTTTTGAAAGAGGGCGGTGGAGTGAATCGGCATTGTGAGGGTGGTAGACGGGCGTATATTTAGATCATGTATTGCGCTTCTAGCTATAAGTTTTTCACGGAGATACATTGGTTCAGAATTTATAAACAACTTATGGAGAAATGCAAAGTAATGAAGGTGTACGATTTTGTTAAATTTTAACCAATTTAGTTCGACAAATTTAGGGGAAATATGATCATGCTTACGTAGTCGAAATACAAATCGACAGCATGTGTTTTGAATACTTTGAACTCTTTTTTTTGTTATGACATCAAGGCAAGGATAGTAAACAATGTTGCAATAATTAAGGACTGACATAACTAAACTTTCCGACAATTTTTTGCGCACTTTGAAATTTAAAATTAACTTGTTAGTATAAAGGACTCTGAGCTTACAATATGCAATTCTAACTAAATTTGATATATGATCATAAAACTTTAACCTCTCATCTATTGTGACACCCAACACTTTTACCTTCTGCGCATATTTCAAGACAACGTTTTCTATTCTTATAATAAGATTATCCTGTACATGCTTTCTTCTACGTTCCGAAGAAAAAACTATTATGTTTGTTTTGTTAGCATTTAGTTTCAAATTATGAGTTCTTGAGTACTCAAGTATAGTTTCTAAATCACTATTAATGATAATTTGTGCATTATCAATATCATTGTAGTCAAAAGGGAACAACATCTGGGTATCATCCGCATATGAACGGAGGCAACAATTTAAGTCTTGTTCGAAAAGATGCGCCGTATAAAGAGTAAATAGAAGGGGCCCTAAAATTGAACCCTGAGGGATACCCGAGATTACCTCTCGATACTCTGACCGTTCACCACTAAGTACTACACATTGTAAGCGCCCCGAGAGATAGCTTCCGAAAAAATTAACTGCGGCTTCATCAAAACCATAATAGTGCAATTTTCCACATAGAAGGTCGTGATCTATAGTGTCGAAAGCTTTTGAAAAGTCTAAAGCCACCAAGACCGCAGCCATACCCTTGTCAAGGCTACGAAAAATGTTGTCAGTCAAGTCTAAAAGGGCAGAGGTGGTGCTGAACATTTTTCTAAAACCACTTTGATACTTCGGGAGGATATTATTTTTAACCAAATAAGTTGTCATCTGCAAAGAGACTATCTTTTCCAGAATTTTGAATAGTGTCGGGATTAGGCTAATCGGACGAAGATCTCCGACAGACTGAGGATTGGATATCTTCGGCAAAGGACAAACAAGTGAGCGCTTCCAAGATGACGGGAAGTATCCCAACTCCAGGCAGCAGTTGATTATATGAGTTACATGATATAGGATTTTATGTTTGCAGAGTTTAATCATAGTTAGAGAAATGTTGTCGTTGCCACTACCATTTGACTTAATGGAGTCAACTGCTGCATTTACTGTTTGAAAATCGGTAAGTTGAAAATTGAAATTCAAACCATCTCGAAATCTATTATTCTGATAAAAATGTATTTTTTCAGTGGAATTGTTAGATTTGCAAAAAACACTGGTAAAGAAATTGTTTATGTTGTTCGGATTCATGAGATGTTGGGGTAATGAAGTATTTTTTATGGTTTGAATATTTAAATTCTTAAGTGCAGACCACAGTGATTTATCATTTTTCTGACGTTCCAAATGACACAGATAGGCAGCCTTTTCTTGCCGAATACATGAAAGTGAAAAATTTCTTAGCCTCCTATACTCAAGCCAATTAGTTTCGGTTTTCTGTGATTTATATTTAGACAAGGCTTTATCTTTATGTTTTAGAATAGCTTTAAGATTTGATGTTAGCCAGGGACAAGGGGGCTTGCTGACCCTCACTGTTCTATACGGCGCATGGTGTTCAAAAAGAATCAAAATATGGTGGGTTAAGAATTCAATTTTTACATCAATATTATTTATATAGTAAATGAAATCCCAATCGATTTGCTGCAGGTCATGTTCAAAAGCCACCTGGTCAAAATTTTTAAAGTCGCGATAAGTAACAAACTTTTGTTTGAATTTAGTAACCTTTAATTTAAGGTTACAATAAACTAATTGGTGGTCCGAAAGACAACTGGTATCCAAAGTACCCGAGGCCGAAACTAGGTCAGACATATTCGTGCAGATTATATCAATGAGCGTCCCAGTTGTATGTGTTATGCGAGTGGGCTCCTTAATAACCTGCACAAGCCCATATGATTCAATACATCGTGACAAAATATTAGGTCCATTTCCGAGAAAATTAACATTAACGTCCCCTAAAAGAATTATTTTATTATACATTGGCGTAATTGTTGATAAGTTTTCATCAAGTGCTTCAACGATACTATTTAAGTTTGTGTCAGGAGGGCGATAGATTACACCTACAATGATATTTTCCCGATTTTTTAGATTTATCTGGACCCAAAGAGATTCCAGGCCGGAGGCACTATTAATAAAGAAATTTTTAATTTCACATTTAAAATAATCTTTAACATACAATCCAATTCCACCGCCGCGGCGCAGTCGTCCAGCGTCTAGCTTTCTATCACATCTGTAAAAAAAGTAACCTGGTATCGCAACTGTGTCCGAGGAAATTCCGTCATTAAGCCACGTCTCAGTTACAGCGAATATCTCATAATCAACCACAAGCGCGCGACTCTCTGCAAAGCCACTGATCAGAGATCTAGTATTTAAATGAGCAACATGCAGCTCGGACATTATTTATCTATATATAAAAAAAAAAAAGTACGAAAATATGTTACTTATAAAATACAACAAAAAATGTTTTTGTAAAATTATACCTAGTTATAAATTATAGACACAAATGTATATTATAGAAGAAACGTGAAACAATTTATTAAACTGTCTATTTCTTGTTCCCCCTAGACCGAAGATTCAAATCTAACGCTCCTTCGGCGCGGTTATTTTCTGCAGTACGCGCATTAAACAAGCCAGACGAAGCCGGTGCTCTGCTACCATTCCCAGTACCACCAGAAACATCGATACGCTGCGATGACTGTGAGCCGACTGTTGTAGGTGTAGTACGTAAACTACGTGTATTATTTTGAAAAGACACTTTTCGTTGATGGTATGCGACTATATCATGTGGTTGTAGATGTTTTATTTCTTCAAAATTGTAAATATAGTTTTGCACCAACAATTTTTCGGCCCCAATAACTTTGGCGTCAATTTGGTTGGTTTTAAAATTTTTACCAAATTCCAATAATTGTTTCTTGTTATTGTAGTCTTCCCTTGTGTAATCATTCGTCACAAAAATTCCAGAATTTTTAAATAGTGTTGCATTTTTAAGTATTTCTGTCTTTCTGAAATGATTTAGAAATTCAACTATTATGGGCCTAGATTTGTCAGGTTGACTATTAGGTATACGGTATGCATCCCTGATCTCAGAGTCGCTAAGAGACATCTTAAGATATTTATTTGTAATTTCTTTGATAATCAAATTAGGCTGCTCCTTCTCATTTGGCTGTTCGACAATACCATAAAATACGAGGTTATATTTCTTCAGCTTTCGTTCAGATTGCAGAACTCTGGTTTTTAAGCTTTGATTTTCTTGCTCTAGTGCTGCCATCTTTTCATGCAGATTAGAAATATCGTGGCCTACGCTCACTTGCAACGCACCGAGTTCTGTTTTTATTTCAGCATTTTGTAGTTTCACTTCTTCTATTGAGCGGTAGAGATCTTCTAACGTTACTTTAGCCATTATAGTTAGGATGGCAGCACCAACAACAGAGGCCGAAATATGCAAATTTCGCAGCGGAGTTTTTAGGTTGAGCAATAGATGGATCAACATGCAAATGGTAGCACCAGGACTCAAAACGTGTTTTGCACAAACATTTACATGCAATTATGCCCCTTGGAAAAAATTACGAAACTTGCCTTCATGTCACAGGATGCACAGGCCTCTGAACTGGATACTTAGACACTCCGAAGTAATTAAAGGTTTAAGAAAACCATGTAAAAGCGTTAAAGAAGAGCAGAGAAAATTACGAAGATGTTTACTAAAACAGTGGCGTGTGAACTCTGAACCCTATCCAAAATCTGGAATAAGCGGTAATATTTATCAGAAGTACTCTTTAGTACCCCTTATATTTATCCTAAAGCGATAAAAGTGTATCCATATTCAAAATATGGAATAAAAAATAAAGTATAGTTGAATAGCTTTTTAACATATTATTATTCCTATTTTTTATCCCTTCATGTGGCACTGACAACAGTAATATTAGACAGAGAGACTTTTTAAAGTTTCATTGAAGGGCCTTTTTGCTTTATTTATTGTCGCTAATTTCACAGACATCTATTTTTGACATTCTTGAAGCAATTTATTCAGTTTGTGTGTTGCAAATACTTGATCACTAGTGCCTATGGATATGGCCGAAATGCACACGTCAGAGATGTAGTTAGGAAAATATGGGAACTCAAATAAAAAATATCGTTTGATCATCGGCTGAAAAATTACGTGAAAACGAAATATTGTAAAAACCTTTCATGCAAACAAGAGTACTTCTCATCTGCAAGATAAGAACAAATACGCCAAAAATATTATGTTTTTTTCCTAAATAGTCTTAAATGTCTCAAGTTTCTCACAACGTGTAAAAACTAATTTTTATCAATATGCGCAGGTGTATGTATACTATATTGACTTCAGATGTGTAAATTGTTTTGAATAAGCCATTATTTATTTATTTATTTATTTAACAAACGGGATACAACCAATCGTACAATGTACTAATGCCTATAACTAAAATCTATTTGTATCTAAAGTTATATAGAAGTACCTACTTTAAACCTAATACACATTAAAAAAGATATCAACTAATAAGAATGAAATGAAATGTTTCATAGTTAGACCATTCACTAACTAGGTATTTAAGTCAAGTATTTTAAAAATAGAGTTGGCAGTCATGTTAAAATGTTGAAGAACAAAAATAAACAACGAAAAAACGAGAACACAATGCAACAATACAATGCTTAACGTTAGCGACCAGATCTAGGGACATTTATTGTTTCTTTAACATACGTTTAAGAGAGACTAAAGACAGATTAAACATGTCACCGTGAGAGAGGTGTGTTTTGTCCATAGAAGGTTCTATGATATTTAATTTCAAATGTTTTCACATCTCTGAGATTTCTAGAAGGAACATAAAATTGGATTTCGGAAAACCATTCCGGACAGTCAATATGATTATTTATAATTTTGTAGCAAAAGAGAATATCAATTGTTTTTAGACGTTCAGTAATATTTATAGTATAAGTATAGTTCTTTTTCTAGACTACAATAATTAATATCATTTAAGAGCATGTGCTTCTTAAAAGCAATACAGTCCAGATAATCTATTTTGGATGTATTTAATAATAATAATAATAATAATAATAAGACGTTTATTAGTACCTTCACAATAATTTGAAATAGTGTAATTTACAAAAATAAAATGTATGCACTAATAGGCCTTTAAATCAGCTTTCCTAATAAGAAAAAATTAGGAGCTGTTGAGGCCTCTAATATCTATATTATTAGATTAAATCTAAAAAACATTTCAATAAGACTTAAAATATATTTTGTTATCTAAACCTATAATAAGTACTTCAAATATATATTTTATTGTATCTACCCAAAAGAAATATATAAAAAAGGAACAAAAGTTGAGAATAAGAGATAATAAAAGAAAGAGAGACAGAGAGTAAGACAGAGAGGGGAGGGGGGAGGGGTATAGAAATATTAAACTATGAATACAGTATAGATATATTAAACTATGAACACTATGACTTTTATTTTATCGGTTAAATAGTAGAGCGTGTTTAAGTTTTTTCTTAAAATTATTAAGGCTAACTGAGAAATCGGGAGCGTATTTATTCATGAGCGATGCAGCAAAGTATGAGAAGGATCTTTTAAAGAGTTCTTTGCGATGCTGAGGAATACGTATCATTGCCCCACGTCGAATATTCAGATTGTGAACTGCTGTACGAAAAGTGAGTTTTGTAAATAGGTATTGTGGTCGTCTATATTTAATAACTTTGAATACAAAGCACGACGAGTGTAATATACGTCTGTCACGCATATTTAACCACCCCAGTTCTCTAAGTTTGTAAGAAATTCTTTCCCGTCGTCGAATCCCAAATATGTAACGTATACACGAATTCTGTACTTTTTGAATTCGTCGGATGTCCACACTGTCCAAACATGTACCGTAAATGTTATCACAAAAATTAAAAAGTGATAAAATAAGAGATTCACACAGCATCACTTTAACCTCCTTACTTAAGACATGCCGCAATGAAAAAATCCTTTTAAGGGTAGCATATGCAAGTTTTAATTTTGCAGTTATATGTGACTTAAATCTGAGCTTGCTATCGATTATGAGACCTAAATTTCGGGCGTCGTCCTTAAACGGAATATTGGTACCGGATAATTTCAGATCTAGATGATTTGTAATGGAATCTCTAGTTGCGTCACTGCAGAAAAGCATAGCTACGGTTTTGTTGGGATTAAGTTTTAGAAGATGTTCATGTGAAATATGATATATGGATTCAAGGTCCGCGTTAATTTTAATACTAGCATTTACAGCTTCATGCTGGTAGAATGAAAAATAGATTTGGGTATCGTCTGCGTATAAGTGATGGTCACAGTATTTCAGCCGCCTTACAAATGTTGACGTATAAATCGAATAGAGAAGCGGCCCCAGGATGCTACCTTGAGGAACACCTCCAGTTACGCTAAGCGTCCTAGATTGCTTCCCCCAATTTCCACTTGCTGGACCCTATCCTCGAGAAATGACTTAATAAGGCCAATAGCGTGTGGCGAGAAACCAGCGTAGTTTAAAATAGCTAAAAGCGTTTGGTGGTGCAGCATGTCGAAAGCTTTTGAATAATCTAGCATCACCAATACAGTAGCTTTACCGTCATCTAGAGCTTTAAAAATGTCATCAGTCACAGCGGCCAGTGTCGTTGAGCAACTATATCCACGTCTAAAACCCGACTGCCTCTCGGGGATCAACTGGTTAGTATTTAAGAAATATTGCATCTGCCTGTCAAGTACTTTTTCTAAAATTTTAGACAATACAGGTAAAATAGAAATCGACCTTAAATCCCCAAAGTTAGTAGGACATTTTATTTTTGGTAAGGGAATAACTTTTGCTTTTTTCCATTCTAACGGAAAATACGAATATTTTATACATACGTTGATAATGTGTCTAATAAAGGGTATAAGAAAAGGGCAACATATAATAATTAGTGTTATATTTAGTTTATCGAGACCAATAGCTTTTGATTTTATATTTTTTAGAATTTCTAATATCTGATTATTATCAACGGGAGTAAAGTTAAAAATTTCGTTTGTCATTTTGTTCGTATTATAATAAGAAATTAATTCGGCATTAGGTGTGCTATTCGAGTTTATAGAATCTAAGAAGTATTTGTTTATTTTTTCTGGATCGTTTAATGTATCTGGTAAGTCATTTTGTTTGATTTTTGAAACGTTTAGTTTTTTAAGTTCTTGCCACTTTTCCCTTTGAGTAGTATTCTGAAATTTAAAATTTAAATATGCCTTCTTTTCTGCTCTTATTGCGTTAGTGGTTAAGTTACGTAACTGTTTGTAGTATTCCCTGTCTTCTTGCCTCTTTGTTTTACGAAATTTATTTAGTGCCTTGTTGCGTAGTTTTTGCATTAATCTGATGTTATCCGTAACCCACGGCATGTACGGTTTGGTTTTTCCTCTTACCCTTCTAACAGGGGCATGTTTATCAAAAAGATGGTTAATATTATTCGTTAAAAAAGATACCTTTTGATCTATGTCATTTAAGCTATATAAATCATGCCAAGGGATCATCTCAAGGTCGTTCTGAAACAGTGAATAATTAATATTACGCAATGATCTGTAAGTAAAGGAAGTACTAGGCTTTGCAATATTATTTGTTAACTCGGTTTTACAACACACCAGCATGTGATCAGATACCTGTACGTCTACAATATCAACATCGAAAATTTTATTTGAGTTTGTAAAAATTAAGTCTATAAGAGAGTATCCAGTATTGGAGAGGCGTGTCGGTGCATTTATTATTTGTCTTAATTCAAATGTCTCTGCAAGATGTAAAAGTGCCTGTGTATTGTTTGACTTTAAATCGTACATATTAGTATTAAAATCTCCCATACAAAATATTAAGTCGCTATCTGTAAAATAATTCGTTAACGTATCTTCTAGGTGATTGAGAAATTCATTAAAATCTGTATTGGGTGGTCTGTAAATGTTACCAATTATAATAGAATGACTCAAACAGTTAATTTTTATCCATATCTGCTCTAAATAATTAGTAGTTTCTTGTACTAGAATCGAAAAAGTTAACTTTTTATTCACGTAAATGCCTACGCCACCCCCTCTCGTAGAACGATCCTGCCTTAAAAATGTGTAGTTAGCTATTTCAGTTTCAAATGTGTCAATGTTTTGGTTAAGCCAGCTCTCAGAAACCCCAAACACATCATATTTTGCATTATTTACATGATTCGACAAGGATTCAAAGTTATTAAGAAGGGATCTTACGTTCAAATGTGCTAAGGAAAGCATATTTGGAAAGAAAGAGGAATGAAACAAGGTAGAACAAAAGAAAAAGACAGAAGTGGAAAAAGATATTAGAAGGAGAGTATATAGAAGTTATCTCAACTTTTGTCCTAACCAATTAAATTAAATTAAATCTTATATAGGTAGTAAATTTTCACCTTTAAAAAGCGATAAAAAAAAAAGTAAAAAGAAAAAAAAAAGTCAAAGACATAGTACAGCAGTGGAAAGCTAGCACAATTTGGTAAGAGAATCGTCGTTGACCCTTACTATGCATAATTGTATGTATTGTTGATATTAGAACCTAGCGATAACTACTGTTTGTATCACTATTTGGGCTTTGCCTGTTCTGCGTATTGATAATAAATAAATAATTCCTTTGGTTTAGAAGTATGTATTTCTGATTATACACATATTACACAGTATTCCCCACCTGTATTGACAATATTGTTAAATATTACAACTGCAATACGGTGTCTACGATCCCTGCGTCTAGGATCGGTTAAGCTAGGAAATTGTGCTATAGTTTATTGCTGACCAATAACTTGGGCAGGTTTTCATAATCTGAGACTCAAGTTGAGTGATGTAGACTGGAGTATATTTGACAGCCCTCACCTCGATGCGGAATATGGGGCTACTTTTCTTGTACAATCTTCAGTGGTTGAACAATCTTTTCTGTTAAAAAAGTGCTTCGGCAAAAAATCAACAATAAACTGGTTTAATTCTGAATTAAGAGAGAACCGTGACGTTTTATCTGTGAAGAAGAATATTTGCAATTATAAAGATGACCCCTCCTTTTGGATGACTTATAAAAACCTTAAAAAGGATTATCTTAACTCTATCAAAACTACTAAAAGGAATGCTTATGAGTCCTTTTTATTAAACTCTCAAAATAAATCAAGAGATTGTTGGAAGCTAGTAAATTTTGAAGGAAATAAAAAAGAGTGATCCCTCCATACTAACAACATTTCTGTAGAAAGCTTTAATAACTATTTTAGTTCTATTGCAGAAAATATAATTAAAACACTACCTTACATTCATATAGTTTTTTTTCTCTTTCCTACTACAGAATTTGAAGTTTTTAATACAATTACAAATCTCAAAAGATCCAATGCAACAGATTACTATAATTCGAATAACCGGATGTTGGACGAGACCTTAGATATTTTGCTTGCTCCCTTTACATTTTTTTTTATGTAAGGACATAGCCGATGCAAGCATCGGACAAGTGGGCCCTCTAAAACTACAGTACAGAATGATAAACATTCTAAATGGTAAAAAAGAGACAATATAACAACATATTACAATACAATTTAATGAGTAAACAAATATCAGACAAAACATTTACGAACAAAAGATAATCACAACCCATCCTTTTAATTGCCTTTTTAATTGTAAAATGCTGAGTCTGAAAAGGTCATATTTGGGAAAGCATCGATTGTAATTGTATATTTGTCGATCAACAAATGCACTAAACCCATAATTTGTACGCTGATATCTTTCAATAAATAAATGCTTCTATACTGGGAGTTTTTCCCAGTAGTTTTAAGATTTCAAACCTTTGCTTAAGAAAGGTGACTGGTTTTACACCATTAAAGAGTACAGAAACTGCCCTATCATACTTTCAAACAAAATTGTTGATGCTGTTGACAGTCAGAGGTTTGTGATGGGTTTATTTATAGATTTTTCAATTTTAGCAAGATCATTGACATAAAGCAAGCACAGCAAAGGCCCTAACACTGATCCCCGCAAAACACCAGTCTCGATGGAAAGAAGATCAGATTTCACGTTATTAACTATTACGGATTGGACGCGCTGACAGGTAAGAGGCAAACCAAGACAATGACGCGTCTCCAAAACCATATATCCTTAACTTGCCCAGCAGTATCCCGCGATCTACACAATCAAATGCTTTGGACAAATCGCAGAATACTGCCACAGCACCCTCACCATCATTTAAACTAATATACAGATTCTCCTAAAATGCATATATAGCGTCATTTGTGTCTTTTGACGATTGAAAACCAAATTGAGAGGCACTAGAGTAATCCGATGTCATTCAAGTAATCAACAAGGCGCTTTTTAACCAATTTTTCAATTATTTTAGACAATGTAGGAATCAAAGAAATAGGTGTAAAGTTCGAAGGTTCCTCAAGATCTCCACGTTTAAAAATTGTTTTAACTCTAGCCTTTTAAACACTTGGGAAAGTTCCCCGTCAAGAAAGGTACGTTAATGGCTCCCACTAGAGCTTGAAGCATGGTATCTGGTAACATCGGGAAAACCCTTATTGTCCCAACCAGACGAATTTGCATTTTTGATCTCAGACATTGTATTTTTCAACTCGACAATATTTGTTGGGTTGAGAAGAAACGAATCCTGGCTAGAAATGTTTTGCAAATATTCTAGAGCATTTTTAAAACAAGCAATATCTCTTGTTAGTAATGTAGAGATTGAACAATAAAATTGATTTAGGTCATTGCATCTCACACCACATTCCCTTGCCATTCTTTCTATCCCACTCAACTCACTGATGATGTTCCAGCTTTTCTTTTGTCTGTTTTTATATTGATTTACTCGCATAGAAAAATTATTTTGTTTTGCTATTATAATAGTGTCTCTATAAACCTTTCTATAAACGCAGTAATACAACATAAACCTCTCACTATGCAAGCAGTACGCAGTTGGTGAAGTAAGCGCATATTACCTAATGACACCTTAAGAGCTCGTCTAAACCAAGACTTGTGGCTTCTTTTTTTAATTATTTTGAGAGGAAAGGCTTTATCAAATATGGAATATCTCGAGTGGATCATCAGAGCTTAGGATAATATTCCAGTTTTCCTTATTACACAGTTGAAAGAACCTTAGAATATAAAATGAACAAAAACAATGATAATATTATTATGGCTAATATTACTATTACAATTATCCAAATATAACTTGATTGTGAAACAATTTTGAGATCTTCTAATTCGTGATTTTTTATTTGATCAACTAAATGTTGAGCTTGTCTTATGGCAACGTGGTCTATTTCTTTTAATATGAGTGCCTTTTTTGAGGTAGAATTTAATCTAAATTTAAGTACTGGTAATTTTAGCTGGAAGTCAACAATTTCATTTACATCTCTCTTGAATGAGAATCTGTTGATTTCTATTTTACAATCATCGAGAGAGGTCAAAGAAGGGGAGTTTATTAACTCTTGCTTGGTTGAAAATTGGCATTGACTTTTCACTAAAATAGGTTTTTCAAGGATCATAATTGTGCCTTGTAAAAAGTCTACCACGCTTTTTGAAAGTTTAGGCCTATTTAGATTTATATACACATTACTTACTACAGTCTCATGATCCGACAATCCAGCACTTACAACAGATGATACAATATTATCAGGAGTGATATTGGAACAAAATAATCAATAGTAGAAGCTGTGTGAGCACATATACGCGTGAGGTCCTTTACATGCATGTTCAAATTGAAAGAGTCCAACAGATTGGTAATCAAAATGGCATCAGAATGATATTTATTCATAACATTGATGTTACAATCGCCGGCAAGTATAATATTTGCATGTAGAGGAAAACGCGACAATAGTACTCTAACCTAGAGAGATACACAAATTAACATCTGTATTTGGAAAGCGATATAAACAAATAACATACATATTAAGTTTGTTGTCATGTATTATAGAAAATTCAAATTCTCTTTCAATCTGCATCTTGCAAAACCTGTCGAAGCTTATAAACGAATGGGCATTAAGAAAGTCCTTATTTAACAATATTAGTGTACCTACGTAAGCAGTGTTTGATGTAGAATATTTTGCAAAAGATCCCTCAAAGTACTACGTCCTGATAATCCACACTGTCCAAAAAAAGCAACATTTCGTCAGTTTTATTTCTTATTGACTGTATATTTAAAAGCATGAAAAGAGATATTACGAAGTTGATTTACCCTAAAAAAGGTTTCTCCGAGCAATTTCCTGCGTCCCAGCAAAATTAGTAATACGCTCCATAGGTTTAAAATTATTGTAGTTTCCAAATGAATCTGTGTTTTTATTTTTATATTTAATATTCATAGAAAGGAGATGTAAAGTAATGAATTTGCAAATAAGTATTTTACTATTGTAGGAAGGGTGAGCAGAATAGGATCTTTCATTGAGATGCATGAAACTGTCTAAATTGATATATACCGAATTATTTGAATCATTGTGCATAAAATTCTGAACAATGTTATTATTCTCGTAAATAAAATTATTTCAGAATTTTCTATTTTCAGGAGCAAATCCCGAACCTACCACTATCAGGTTACTCTTTAATGAAAGATTTGATAAATCATTTAAATCTTGTTTCTTAAAAGATTTACCCCTTATAGCATGTTTCGCTTCCTGCAAAAATGATTATATAGTCATCCTTTGAAAAATTTACACTATAAGTGATAGCTGTAGAAATCATATCCACAAATGTGAAGCTATCTTTATATTGACTGTTTATGTCAAACTTTCCACCTATTTGTGTTTTTAGCAAAATGAGGCAGCCTCTGACGCTGTAGTTGTTTTCAACAAAAGTAGTTGCGGTTTTTTTAACATATTTCATTCCAGATCCAATATTTCTTCTGTTCATATTTTTTTCAGTAACTTCAGAACCAGAGCTAGAGCTAGATTTGCAATGAACCAACCTTAGTTCTTTTAATTGGCAAATTTCGTCAAGGTAGGACTTATTGTTACATTCCAGCATCTTTATTGTATCAACCATGTTCTTATTAATGTTGATTAAGTTATCAACGTCGCCTTTCAATTTACGAACTTTTTCTGTGTTGCGTTTGACTTCCTCCTGGAGTCTTTCTTTCTTGAAATCGCCGATATCTTGGTTGAGTCTTTTAATAATCAGCTGTTCTACCAAGCAAGATTCAGTAGCAAAAACTTCGTCGGTAAAGTCTTGGGTGCGCCTTTTTTCCCTTTGAAAATGATTTTCTTTTTCTTTCTGCTTTTTTATTTAGCCTCTCTATTTCATTTTAAAGCTCTTTTTTGTTCTAATTCGTGCATATGTTTCAAGCCTATATCATCTTTGGTTTTCAACCTGATGTCCTGCATCGCACTTTTAAGTTCTCCAATCTGTAATTCTTTGCCCTGATCATCATTAAACTTATCCCTGCACTTTGCCGAACATAAAATTGTATGCCTTTCCAGAAGGCTAAAGGACAGTCTTTTAATGCAACTTTTATGAAATATATTCGCAAAGACAACACAAAAATAATTAATAATTTTCAGTCTTTTTTAACTTAGGACAGCATTTAAAGAGAGTATCAGTGTCAGTCATGTTAAAACATAATATATATATATATATATATATATATATATATTATCTTTATTCAAGAAAATGCAAAATATTACAAACAAGCAAATTTACATTAATAGAATGGCGTTATAAAGGAGTATTGCAGCAATTTTAAAAAGACATTTACAGTAATTAAAAGTTAAAATTAGAATACATACATGGAGATCTACATTTATTTTAATTTTAATGATAAATATATATATGAGTATCCCTTATTTATTTAAGAAATCAGAAATACATGTAATGGGAGTTTATTGTAAAATTGAATACATTCGTACATGGGTCCGCTCTTATACAACAATAACCTATATATATACATATATATATATATATATATATATATATATATATATATATATATATATATATATATATATATATATATATATAGCACGGCCACTATCCGAGGTACTACGGACCCAAATCTCAGATCATTTTGCACAAAAAATTTCAGTAGGCTATATTAAACAAAAACCAGTAATTATAACAAAAAGATCATTTTGTACAGAAAATACGTATACGGACGCACAGGTGTATCGCATTATAAAAACGGTTTTCGAGGTTGGGAGACCATCTATTGTTTACTTTTGCGCATATTTTTAATACACACAGTTTAGCAAGAAAGGCGCTAGTAGCCCAACGGCGTATATTGCATAAGCGCATATCCTACTTTCATTATGTAGATAAGTGAGCGTCCACTTTTTATTTTCTACACCCATCTGATGATTTAGAGCTTCTTACATTAGGAAACGTTGAAATAAAAACGAGTATTTAAATATCGTAATCGATTGCTGAGCGTATGTTGTTTTGACGTGTGTCAGTGCAGCGCCTTTGTTGTGTCGGCGTCCGTATTACAATGCGCAGATTTTCCGAGGAGTATGTAAGTATTAGCTACTTAAGGTGTTGAATTGAGTTATGTTAATCTAATATTTGATATTCATAATTTAGTATGCCTGTACAGTGGCTAATTCCGTCCAAAAGAAAAATAATTGGTTTTGCAATAGACCACTCTCACCGCTAGAATATGAAGCTGAAAGCAAACCGGAAACGAATCCAAACACTAAAGAAGAGAATTTAAGTCGATTGAGCGTAAGTACTTCTTTCAGTAATAGAAAAATGTTGGTCTTGTCTCGCAATTATTAATAGCTTTTGGAAATAATTTTTGGAATGTATATTGCAAACAGTGAAAATTGTTTTTTAATACTATTATTAACGTTTAACAAATAGTTTTGTTTTTGCTTGTTTGCAGCCGAAACTATAAATCTTAGAGGCTTGAAATTTTAGGCAGTTATTTTCATTATATAGTGTGTCGCCGGATTATACCTTTCATTTGATAGTATTATCAGATTATTTACCCCTCTAAAGTTACCCAGAAAGCAAAATACCCTCATTCTTTAGTTTTTTTTAAAGAAAAGTTATTTAGAAAGAAATAGAACTAGTCTGGATAAATTTAGGTCGGCCTTATAGAATTTGCTCTTTTCCACAAGATCTATGTACCTTAGGAAAAATATGTATGGTCTGAAATAAATAAAAGGTACTTAAAATGATCCAATTTTAACAACCTTTCTTTACAAAATATCTCAATAATTATAGAAGGGTACTTTATTCTTGGGGTCCTTATAGATTTTTACAATTTTTAGAACAATCTGTATAACTACTAACTAGTAAGATTCCTACGTTAGTTCTCTAACTTTCATATTTCAAAAAGCATATTTGTTTGTTCTAAAATACAAAATAATAAAATATATCAGGCACAGTTGCGTCAATCCGGGAACGCACTGTATAAGAAGCGATTATTCGAAATTTTATCCCTAAAGTGGTAAAAGGGTAAAACGTGTTATGTTTTTTTAATAAGTGGATTAGCACGTAAACTAAATTGTTCATAAAAACAAGAACAATCAATTTTGAAAAAAGCTTGTAAAAGGAATAAAATTTGTTTTAACGGTTTTTATATATTACTTTCTCATTTCCAAAAGATGGGGAATTATAGCATCGGCAAAAAAAATAAAAATTTGTTTTCGCTAAATCGTTTTAAGACGACTCAAGACAGGAAAAAAAACATGGCAAAACAAAATTTGTGGGTTACTTTATGCGATAAATTTCTAAGGAATTGAGCTATCGACTTGAAATGTAATACATATGTATGTAGTAATCTATACAAGAATGATTCGGATTGTTGCTAACTAAAATCAAGTGAAAAAAAGGATTAATTGGTATAAAATAACATTGTTAATATTTGAGTAATACATATTATTATGGGTTTTTGGGCATGCAGATTTGAATTTTAATATCTGTTTGAGAAAAATAAGAGATGAGGGTGAAAAGGGGAGTGGGTGAAAATTAAAATTAATTTAAAAAATCGTTTAATAGAACTTTTGATAAACATATTTAATTTATAACCCCTGTTTGATGTTTTAGTGCAAATAGAGGTAAAAAGAGATTTAAAACCAAAAAACATTTTAAAAATCGAGTAACGTTTTTCTTATGGATTTTTGAGCATGTAGTTCTTAATTGTAACATCTATTTGACGTTTTAATGGAAAGGAAAAAGGAAAGGGGGTGAAAATGAAAATGTATAAAAAAGTCTAGTAATATGTCGTTTTATATAGTAATGTAGAAAAATTCAATTGGCAACGGTATTTTTTTACACGATATTTTAGAAAATTGTTTAAAAATGTATTCGGACATTTTGAAAAATTTCACCCCTAAAGGGCTGAAAAAGTTAAAGTGTGCTTTAACGTGTTTTAAAAATTTCTTACTGAAAATCAGATATCAACACTAAAAAATCATTTCTTAAATTATATCCCTAAGGACGTGCAACGCTGTAAAAAGTATTACGTTTTTTAATCGACTTCAAAAAAAAGAAGGTTCTCAATTCGTCTGCGAAGTATTTTGTTTATGTATGTTCGCGGATTTCTCCTACCGAATTTAACGTTCTAGGGCCCGTTTTGTCCGGAGGTTCCCGAAGTTTGTCCCCTTTTTGTACTACGAAATTCCTAAAGGGTGGGGGTAAAAAATGGCTTAATTAGTTAAAAAATTGCAATTTTCGGAAAATAATCGCCGATTTCTCGGGAACGCTTTTACCTATTTTAGTGTTCTAGGGCCGATTTTGTGCGGGAGCTCTCCAAGTTGAACGCATTTTTTTTTGTACTATGAAATTCGTAAAGAGTGGGGGCAAAAAGTGGGTTAATTAGTTCAAAATTTGCAGTTTTTGGAAAATAATGTCATTTTAAAGTCAAAGTCAAAGTCAAAATATGCTTTATTGTTATAACAATACAAGTTAGTTAACAAAGCTGTACAACTGAAACACTCCCCTAAATCTAAATCAAAAACATTACGGTCTAAATCATAAAAAAGTAACATAGAATTAAAATTTAAAATTTACAGTGTTAACAAGTATTTAAAAACCAACGTATACAACCAAAGCAGGAGACTGACACAGCTAAAATATGTCATTATAAAATTCTATCAAGATCATTTTCAGGGAGGTAATTGAATGTCGCGTGGGAGGTTTTTTTTTTTGCCCTCAGAAAATAGATTTCCGCGTCAATGCTGATGTGGGAATAGGCAGGTGTAAAGTTTACCTGCCGCGTAACATACTTGGGGTTTTTTATTGTAAATTTATGACGATTTTTGAATAAAAGGCTAGCGACCTCCAATATATAGATACACGTGACTGTGAGAATGCTCTCTCGAATAAACAAAGGTCTACATGAATCCCTAGGCTTTGCTTTGCATATATACCGAAGAGCACGCTTCTGTAACACGAAGAGGGATTGGATGAGGTAATTGCTAGCCGATCCCCAGAAACAGATTCCATACCGGAGTCGTGATTCAATTAGAGCAAAGTACACAGATCTACCAACCGCTGCACCAAGCTCCTGAGTTGTGACCCTTATGGCAAAACAACCCGCAGATATCTTCCCAGCAAGACTGATGATGTGCTGTTCAAACTTGAATTCATTGTCCATGATCAAGCCAAGAAATTGGTTATGTGTGCACTGTGTAACTGGAACGCCCCCGATTGAAATGTCCTCCAGGTCATCCCTAAAGCATAATACTTTAGTCTTATTGGGATTCAATGACGGTAAATTTGAGTCAAACAAGATCTTTAAAGCCTGGAGGTCTGTTGACAGGGTGGAGTGTAGTGGTCCGCCACTCGTACCATACCGCAGGATTGATGTATCATCAGCGAACAGGGTAAATTTCCCCCGAATATCAAGGTCCGTTAGATCATTGACATACAGGAGAAATAGTATCGGACCCAAAACAGATCCCTGGGGTACACCCCAGGCTACTGAACCCCACTCAGAAGACGCAGAACCCATGCACACACGTTGACGACGATCACCAAAGTAAGAGGAAAACCAAGACAAAGTCACGCCCCTGAAACCATAAATTTCAAGCTTCCGCAGCAGAATCTCATGGCTAACACAGTCAAATGCCTTCGACAGATCGCAAAAGACCGCCGCAGAAACTCCACCATCATTAATCTGGCAATACAGGTCACAAAGAAAATTATACATGGCATCACTCGTACTCATTCCCTCTTGAAAGCCAAACTGGGACTTACTAAGTATATTATTTAAGCTAAGAAAAGACAACATCCGATGCTTAACCAGCTTCTCGATTATTTTCGACAAGGTTGAGAGAAATAGATCTAAAGTTTGCAGGTTCATCAGTACTCCCTTTTTTATGAATGGGGATTACTTTTGCAGATTTTAGGCAGGCTGGAAATATACCCAATGACCATGAGATGTTGATTGCTTCAACCATTGCCAGCAAGGCTGCATCTGGCAAGTTGAGGAAAATCCTAACAGACAGCCCATCCTCGCCTGATGATTTTTTATTTTTAATGGAGTGTAAAGTTTTTTTAAGCTCATCTAGATTCGTTGGTAGAAAGAAGAACGAGTTTTGGATGGAAATGTGTGTCATGTACTGAATTGGATCTCTCGATGGATTTAAGTTTTTCTGAAGATTCCGGGCCACATTACAAAAAAAAGTATTCAAATCGTCAGGGGACACTTTCGGGCTAGCAACAGGCTGATAATTGCCGTTAAGGCGGATATCATTCACTATTCTCCAGCACTCACTTTGCCTATTAGAAGAGTTGTTAATGCGATCTGAATAAAATGTCCTCTTTGACAATCTGGAGCAAGGTGCTAAAATATTGGTGAAACCATGGACAGTCCGTATACTTTCTTATTGTATGGAGTGAACGTAGATTTTTGGATGAGGTTTTAAGACCCTTTGTGAGCCAAGAACGCTTCAGCACAGTCCTTGGTCTCAATTTAACTATTGGAAAAGCAACATTAAATAGGTGCATGACTTTGTCATACAGGGCTGACAGCGAATCTGGCAATTTAGGCAGATCCCCCCAATTAGTCGAATCACACAGGTCACGAAACCTATTAAAATGTCTGCCACTAAATATTCGTCCACAACGTGGCGCAGACTTAATACGCTCCTTATTTTCTAAAATCTTGCAAATAATGGCCTCGTGGTCTGACAAAGCAGCATTCTCAACAGTACAATTTATCATATTGGTAGGGAGGTTAGAACAAATATAATCAATAGTATTGGGTGAATATTGAGTAATGCGTGTTGGCGAATCCACATGCATCGACAAATTAAAGGATCTAAACAAGATGTTTGGATGGCGCAATTTTTGTGTTTTATCATTGGACGTTTTAATAAAAAATAATGGAGGAAATGAAAGGGATGATAGGGGGTAAAAAGGTCGAAAGGGGGTAAAAATTAGAAATGTTTGGAAAATATGGAGTCAAATACCGTTTCATTATATCATCAAGATTTTAGATCAATCCGTATTAATTTTGTCACATGCAACCTTTCCCGTTAAGGGTAGCGGAAGGGGGGGGAGCAAAATATTATAAAATATAATGTTGCATGTCTTTTATAAGGTCAAACAATTCATTTTCGGGGATACAATATGCGTATATACCTTTGTTAGTATTCTGTATACAGGGTGATTAGAAAATATGATAGGGGATAAAAAGGGCAATAAGGGGTAAAAAAAGGGAAATGTTAGGAACATATGTAGTAAAAGACAGTTTTAATATATCGTCAAGAATTTAGGTCAATCCGTATTTATTTTGCCACATGCAACCCTCCACTTAATGGGTAGCGGGAGGGAGAGGGAGTAAAATATAAAATATAATGTTGCATATCATTTTATAAGTTCAAGTCAAATAATTCATTTTCGGGGATACAATATGCGTATATACCTTTGTTAGCTTTCAGTATACAGAGTGATTAAAAATATTCACCCATTATATATATATATATATATATATATATATATATATATATATATATATATATATATATATATATATATATATACATACATGCATACATACATAAAACTTCCAAAAACACGTTCTCTACAAATGTAGCGACATTCTGTCAAGGATATTTCTTTGGTTTTTATATTATAAAATTTACTATACTAGGTGAGAATAAAAATAGAAAATCACTAAAAAGTTCAAAATAATTTTTTTTAACAAAAAATGAACCGCCTTCAAAAAAAAAGATAAAAAAAAAGCAAAAAAATAATTTTTAAACCAAAAATATTATTTGTTGCTGTAAAATTTCAGCTATATATCGCCGCCAGGCCGATGTGAATTTTGAGGTCGCCGCCAATTCAGTCAATATTTCTTTTAGGTATAGATGGGTAAGGCGGTGATGCATATAGAAATTTTACAGCAACAAATAAGATTTTATGTTTAAATTATTTTTTACTTTTTAGATTATCTATTTTTTAAAAGCGGTTCATTTACATATTTTAAGTAATTTCACCACTAAGAGAGTAAAGAATATTTTTTACAATCTTTTCATTTTCATATATAAAGACACCAAATTTCTATTTGCAATAAAATATTTCCAGAGTCATTGCTTAAAAACTAAATTTACCATTTTTATAAATTCTACCACGTAGGGGGTCAAAAAGGTCTAAGATGTGAATTTGTGCTTTTTTCTTTGCAAGAAAAGAAACCCATAGAGCTATTTCGGGAAAATGCTATAAGTAACCATATAATTTAGTAAGTTGTGACGTAAATATTATTTATAAGTATTCAAAACGTGAAGTATTGGTATAAGTTCTATGCTTCAAAGAATCTTTAAAACCCGACCAATGCTTTTTCGGAAAATCTTAAAAAACTGCTAAAATGATTTTTTTTGTGCTTCTGTTTAATTTATTATTTAACTTAAGGCTTTCAAATTTTGTGGTAAGGTAGCATGTAATTGACCAAAACCATGTACGAAAAGCCTGTTGTGTAGCTTATTACTTAGAGAAATATTAAAAAAAAAAACTGATTTCGTTTCACTTTTAGGTTAAACAGGTTTTCTCCGAATATGCATAAAGAAAGAGCTGTGAGCTGTTGATCAACAATTTGTTAAAATAACTTTAAAAAATGTCTTCAAAGTTGACGTACGTTGCTTGTATGTAAAAAAATACTATCTTTAAGAATATACAACAGCTTGTCCATGGTAACTAACTTTAAAAAGTCTGTTATATAAAAATTATTAGTTACACTCGTAAGGTAGTTTAATCAAGCTCTCGCATGTTATTAAAAATCTTGGTTATTTTTTATACCACAACATACATACCCCATCTTTAATTGCATTTTTGTTTTTTCACTGGAATATCAAATGTACTAATAGAGTCTATTCAACGAGTACAATTAGATGTAGTACAGCTCTGTGTCTTGACTTAAAATCGGAGAAATTTATAATAAATAATAATAAAGTAGAAAAAACAACTTTCGCACATACTTTTCGCCTTCTGTATGATTCATTTCCGCAAAGAAAACTAATTTTTTCTTAATAGCATTAACATCCGTATTGACTAAAGAGATTTAAATTTAGATCGGTTCTAACTTGGCAGTTAAAGTTTTAATATGACATATGCAACAATTGAACATATAATTTTTTTTGAAAAGTACACTTTGGGCTTATCAGTCGTTATTATAAAGCTACTTTTAGTGAGAAAACCTATATATATATATATATATATATATATATATATATATATATATATATATATATATATATATATATATATATATATATATATATATAATCTGAAAAACCCTTGTTTCAGATTCATAAATATATATATATATATATATATATATATATATATATATATATATTTATGAATCTGAAAAACCCTTGTGCGGATTTTGACCGGACACCTAGCAAATTGTAGCACAAAACTTATTAATTTCTTACCTTTTTCATAGATCCAACTTCCTTCAAGATATAATCAAAAAACTTGTTTTTACAGTTTCACTTGACATGCTTTATGGCCAATCAAAGTTCTACTAACAATTCTTGCAAAAACTTGAGTGTTTTTAAATTGTTTTATTAATATTACTTTCACGAAGTGAAATATCAATTTTTTTTGTTTGCAATAAACTGCTCAAAAAATTATTTGTTAAAAAAATTTAACTATTTTAAGAAAATTTCCCCTAAGGGGCGACATGTCAAAAATATTTACTATTATAATATTTACACTAATTGTTTCTAAATTTTTAACCCTGTAGAGATGAATCGGAGAAAAATATTTTTTGTTTGCAATAAACTGCTCGAAAAATTATTTGTCAAAAAAATGTAACTATTTTAAGAAAATTTCCCCTAAGGGGGCGACATGTCAAAAATATTTACTATTATAATATTTAAACTAATTGTTTCCAAATTTTTAACCCTATAGAGATGAATCGGAGAAAAATATTTTACAATTATCTTAGTGGAAGAAAAACTTTTCTTTACCCGGAATTTCGCTTGAATTAAATCTAACCTTTTATTAGGAATAGTGAAGTGTGGCCTACTTTCGTTCCGTACATAAGTAACTAATATACTGTATTTTTTTCAAACATTTTTATTTTCACATTTCATGCAAAATTTCAAATCAATTATATAACAAGGGTTTTTACGTTGATTCTTTAAGTATTTTATTTGGGCGCTATCTTGAATTCGTATTACATATTCACCAGTTCATGGTGATGAAACTTAATTCTTGCACAAAATTTTAAATCAAACTAATTAGTAGTAGTTAAATATCTGATATTATTTAAAAAGAATAGAAGGTAAAAAAAAAACGCTTTGAAGAATCGTGCACTAAAAAATGGCAAATAATAATAATTTTTACTTACCTCGTAAAGTGTGGTATTGTAGTCGTAAAAGAAATCACCCTCCAACATTTTTTTGATTTTTACGTTACAGGTCTCTAGATGCAGAAAGTTTTCTCATTTCCGTCGGTATCTGTCGGTCTGTCTGATTGAATGTCTTGGTAATATTTTTGTAAAAATTCTATTAAAAAAATGTTACCAAAAAACTACTTATCTCATATGTCTCAAATTTTGCAGTATTATTGGAAGGGATTAAATATATCGAGACGAAATGGCGGATTAATAAATTATTTAAAAATTTAAATTTTGTGCAAAAATAAGTTGTGGTATAGAGATGAACTAGTGAAATTATGGTAAGAATTGAAAATAAAATATTTGTAATCGTAAAAAAAATTACTTTTCTAGGTTTAACATATTTACTACTTTTTAGTGCGTCTATATGCCACAAAGATATATTTTCCCAATTCCGTAGACCTATCTGCCAGTTTATAGAACAGCTAAACTACTTACCTGACTTCAGATTTTGAAGAGTCATATGATATGGTATGTTTTGGTAAAAATCCAATATATTATCTCGAAATAAAATGACGATCTAGTCAAATGGTTATTATTCAATTTTAAGTGTTACGTAGCAATGAACTGTTAATATTTTGGAATGGATTCAAACTAGGAAAACAATATGTAAGCCTAATAAAATACTTAAAAATTCAATCTGAAGAAACTACTCATTAGGTGTAATATAGAGGTAAACTGATAAAATTTTGGTACTAATTTAAGATGATGAAACAAAATAGCGGCCAAATGCTTAAAAAAACCATGTTAAAAAAATATATTTAATTGACTTCACTTTTGCGAAAACAAATAATTTTAATAAGATAAACTGGTACGAGTTCAACACGACGGCGTTCTTAGAAAATCAATGTAAAATCTAGTTATTTAATGTGTTTTAAAAAATCAAGTGCGACATATAGCTAGAAACTGGTAAACGTCTAATTTGGTGGAACAAAATTATGCCCAGTAAAAATGATTAAAAATATAAGGTATGTATTACGTGAGTATCCAATGTTCGGAGCTGAGTTTGGACACACTTAATTATTATTCCTACTAAAGTAAAGTTTCATAACAATAGAAGTTTGTTGATTTTTCGAACTTTTGCTGCAACATTTTTCGATTGCTTCCTGAAGATTTGTTGTTGCGCAACTTTTCGGGTCACACGTGAAAAATTGCAACACAGTTCAATGCAAGGGTTTTATTTCAGGATGATGACATCGAATCTATAGACGATAAAGATAAAGATGCGGATTACATACCGGATGAAAGGGAAGAGGAGAGAAAATACCTTTGTATTTATTAGGATATTCAATTTGAACATTTTTGCATTAAGAAATATGATACCGGTTAAATATGACATTTTAGTAGATCGTCGTAATTCTTTTTAGAATATTTCTTTCTTTAGTTTTTAAAACACAGTTGCTTTTGCAAAAATAAAGTTTAAAAGAAAGTTCTTAAAAGACAATTTTTCCTTTAATCGACTCTGTTTGCATTCTTACCATGTAGGATAAGCCTAGAGTATGTATTTAGTCACCCTGTACTTTAAACTAACAATTTTCTTCCTTGTCATGTTATTGATATAGGCCTATAATGGTTAAAAATTACAAAATTTTATGGCAAAGCGTATAGATCTAACTAATGGTTTTTAAAGATCTACCTTTAAAATAGACAAGCTGCTATATAATTTGATTTTAAATTTATAATAAGTCAACAAAAACGTTATGTTAAAATGAAATGTTAGAAATATTATCAATGAACATACACTTTGATAATTTAAACCCGATTGTTTATTACTATTAAAATGTAACTTAATAATGCTTGATTTTTTTTAGCAAGAGGAATTTAAAGACGAGATTATGACTTCACATTCTGAATCAGAGATCAGTGAGGTAAGCATTTGCCGTAACACAATTTCTGATGCTGTATTTTTTACATACAGTGTCTAATAATATCGTTTGGAATATTTGATCAACATTAAGTTGTCTCTGGATATCTAGTCCATCGCTCTAACCAATACAGCTCTATAACACTGATAATCAATTCTTTAGAACTTGTACAAATTCAAACCCATCAGCATCATAACTATTGCCGATCTTATCAAATATTCTATTTCTTAACCTTGTATTATAACTTTTACCGTTGATGAAATATTTGACAAAAAAATGTTTCAAAGTTTAAACAAATTAATAGAATACTCCTATTAAAAATATCGTTTGGATTGAAGGTGTAATTAAGCAACTTCAATATATGTAAAACTTTTGAAAAATGTAATCCTGAAGACTAAAGTCACAGGAAGTCGGAAACCAACTATTGAAACTTTGACAAAAAATTAAAACTACCGGCGCTAAAAACTATGTTTAATATGGCAGTCAAAATTTCATTGCCTATGGTTAATACAAATATTTTCTGATTTTTTTGTTGTTCATAATTACATTTTTTGTTTATGTACATTTTTAATAATTATCCTTCCGTAAATAGTTGTCTTATATTTTTGGCCTGGGTATTTTTTATTGTCCAGGCGTGCAGCCTGCATTAAATAAACCGATTAAAATATGTATTACTTTAGTTTTATATATTTAATGTGGGCTATGTTTGGTCGATAATATCGCCTACTATTTCTATTTATTTTTCAGAACCAAAACCTAAGAGGGCTCCCGTGAAAACTACAAATGAGGTTACTATATCTCCAAGACCTTCATCGTCCCATAGCTTGGATATTTCGAATATTTTTTTTTTACTTTTGAAAGGCTTTATTAATTCCAAGAAGATACAAAAAAAAATCTTATGCTAGGAATTAAAGCTACAGAAAAAAAAATACACTACATATTATCAGCAAATAACACCTTAGAAACTAATTTATCTTGTGATTACACCATATTTTGCCTGAGGAAAAAAAACACTATATTCTTTTCCTGAATTGGGAAAAAATATGAAAGTGATTGTAAAAAAAATACATAATACATTTTCATACAAGCATTGTTGTCAGATTTCAAGAGTAGACATAATATAAACATTTAATAAGTAGAACTTGTATTTTATTCCAGGGTGATTAGTGTCCATAAAAACTTACATTTTAAGTTTCTGCCTTTAGTTTTTCTTGTTATTTCATATAATATATGCTTATCCTTTTTGTTGAATGTTGATAATTCTATATTTAAAATGATTTATAAAAATTTTTTGTTCAACATATTTAATTTTTTTTTAAAAAACCCTTTTCTACAAACTTAATTTTTTTACATATATTTTTTATCCAAAGTACATATTAACCTAAGTCTAAGATATATTTTTTTAATTTAGTTTTAAATAGGGATGTACTATTTGTATTTCTAAGTGGACTTGGAAGTGTATTAAATAATTTCAGACCATTGTGATATATTGATTTTAAACCTGTATTTGTGAAGAATCTTGGAAGATGCAAATGTTCACACTGCCTGGTATAGTGCGTATAACAGATCGCTCATTTCCATGAATTATATAATATATATAAAGTATTATTTTAAATTTATATATCCCTGAAATATCCATTAGTCTATTAGGCTTATACAGCAAATGGGTGGAAAAGCGCAAGGGAAGTTTAAAAACATTTTTGACTGCCTTGTTCTGTAAGACCCTTAACGGGTTCAACACGACACAACTAGCTGTAGCCCACACTGATACCAAGTAGTACAAATGACTATATATATGGGAAAAGTACAGTTGTTTACGAATTCTTAGACTCAACAGGTAACCAAGGCGATATAACAACCCAACAACTGATGCTACCTTTTATCTGATATGTCGCACATGCCTCTCCCAAGTGAGTCCCTCATCAATTAACAACCCAAGGTACTTTATAACATTTTTATATTGAAGATCATAATCTCCAAACTTAATTGATTGGTCATTATAAGAGACACCTCTTCCAACAAACATGTACAATGATTTGTCTATATTTAAAGTTAGTTTGTGGGAAGACAACCAGGTTGCTATTATCTCTAAATCACGTTTTATAAGTATTTTAATGTCATTTTTATTGTTGCCGCTATACATGAGTGTTGTGTCATCTGCATACAATTTAATTTTACCATGTAATTTTTAAACTGAATATTGAATTTATATAAATTAGAAACAGTGTTGGTCCTATATATATGGAAAAAGTTACGCCCCAAACCAATGTAAAAGAAACGCCCAAGAATGATTTTGGAAGATCTAAATTTAACGGAGAAATACGCAAAGGGAAAAAACAAAAAGATTTTTGTTATTATTGTGAAACCCTTGTTCTTAATTCTGCCCGACATATTATGCGAAATCATGAGTCTGAAACAGAAGTGCTGAAAATTTGTTCATATCCTCCAAAAAACAATGATAGGAGGAAACTACTAGATCTGTTAAGAAAAAGAGGAAATTACCTAAATAGCAATGTGGCTTGCAAACCCATATCAAAGAAGTGATGTGTTGCCGTGTAGCAACTGCCCTGGTTTCTGTTCGGCTAAATTATTGTGGCGACATAGGATCAAATGAATCTGAAAAAAGGTGAAAGGTAATCAAGCAACTGCCCAAGATTTGCTCCTAGTTGGCTTAAAAATAGACTCACAACTTAAACGTACCGTTTTTCCCAAAATGAGACCGACAAAATTTCGCTAATGGCAAAGAAAGACCCACTAATTTGTGCTTTTGGTGCGCGGTACATTAAAATCCACCGTGAGAAACATTTTGTCAATGTTGTATCTCGAAAAATGCGCGAATTATCAAGACTCCTTATTGAACTTAGGAAAAGAGAACCATCAATTAAATGTCTATTTGATGCATGAAAACCAACATTTTTTGATTTACTGGTAGGAGCAACAAAAACCGAAGCAAAGTACGATAGAGAAAAAGATGTGTTTGGGTCTCCTACTTATGCTCTGAACTGCTGATGGGTACATCATTAAAACAGTGTGCTGAATTGGCAATTGCATTTGCACTTAAAAGAAAGCAAATAGCAGAGACAATTTTATCAGCAGAAGCAGAGGCTGACCTTAAGACACTAATTCAGGTGATTGAATCTCAGTGGCAGCATGAACTCTCAAGTTAAGCAGCAAATGATTTGAATATTAAAAAGTGGAACAAAGTCACTATGGTTCCACTTGCCAGTGACTTACAACTTTTGAAAACATCTTTAGTCGCAAAAGCTAATGCAGCGTTGGAGGCTCTAAAAAAAAAATTGCCACGATAAACCTCAGTATATAATTTTACTCGAAAGAATATTCTGCCTTGTACTGTTGTTAAACAGGAGAAGACCAGGAGAGCTACAGAGACTTTTGCTAGATATTTATAAAAAATCTGATCGTAGTGAGTCAAATTACGAGGAGTTTACTGAAGTTATAATGCCCTCAAAAAAAATTATATTAAAACGTTTTAATATAGTTGTAATAAGGGGTAAAAGGGGACGGGGTGTACCAGTCCTATTTAGTTTAGACATTCAAGAACACATAGATACATTTTTAAAATACCAAGACAATTTTACAAATAAACATAATTTCTATCTTTTTGGAAACCCAAACTCAACACAACCTATATGTGGATATAAGGTCCTTCGTCATTATGCCTATTCTTGTGGGGCTAAAAATCCAAGCTCCATTACATCCACTAGGCTTCGAAAACACTTAGCAACTCTGACCCAATTTTTAGCATGTCAGGCAATGACCTTGAGCAACTTGCTCACTTTATGGGCCCCACCCTATTTCAATATCTGTTAAAAACCGTAAAACGTGTGTGGTGTGCTGTGTAAATAATTGAAAAGTTTAAAGGTTTAGTTTTGTACAAATATATGTGTTTGCTATTGTTTTGTAGTTGACGAAAAGCTGTGTTTATTGTGAAAAATACAAAGACATAGCTTTTTAATTGGAGTGGTAATTTAGAAGATTTAAGTGCTAATTTAATTCAAGAAACCAAAAACTGTAAAAAACACTACCATTTACTGCTTATCTCTACCTTATCTGCAAGTATTCAAATGAAATGATAAGAAGCCAGTGGCCAGTGTGATTATTTATTTAATATTTTTACTTTATCAGGAGAATTCCCCTTTTTTACTGTAAACAATTTCAGAATCACCCTTTTTTGTGAAACTAGTGGCTATCTTATTTTAGACAGTGGATTTATTTACACAAACTCTAGGTCAGTGACCTTGTTTGTTTTTATTTACTATTTATGAATTGGTTTAATTCATACCAAGCATATACAGGTCCGTACTTTGATATTACTTTTTTAATGAATTGAAAAGATGGAATTAGATAGCAAATTCAAATGTTGTAAAAATAAAATTTTCGAAATTTTGTGTGCATTACTTGTTATGGAATTTTTCATCCAAGTTGTTTAGATAGAAAAATTACTTTTAAGAGTCTAGGTGGTCACAAAATATACTGCAGCAAAAAATGTGAGCTAAAATATCTAGAGGAGTCTTGTACTGCTTCCACTGATACTGAACTTGTATCATCACATAATAAACTCCTAGAAAAGGATACCTCCCTGGAAAATAATAAAGATGAAAAAAATGAACTAATTTCAACCTTTTCAGAAGAAATAAAAAAACTAAAATGCGAAATTAAGGCCAAAGATAATTTTATAAAAAAAGAAAAAAAGAAGTCCCAAAGCTTTCATGATGATGCTATTGAGATTGAACAGAACTTTGAAAAACAGATTGCAGAAGAAAGGGATCAGATTCTAAATCTAAACAAGCATGTATCATAAATTTCGGATGTTAATACCAAACTCCAAGAAGATAATCTTACACTCGCTGCCGACCTAAAAAAATGCAAGAAAGTTTTGATGACCTTATGAAAATGAATAGGGATATGATAGAAACCATAAGAACATTGGAAAAGGATAATTCCTGGTATGGTAGCGAAATTTGCAAAGTACGTGGTGAATTAAAAATCTGTAACACTTTGTCAAGTCCAATGAATTCGAAGCAAGTGTGTTTTCTTGAAGATGTTGATTCTAAGAGGTTTATGATACCGTGTGATCAACAAGGCCGAAATATTGACAAACTGATCAATCGTAGAAGCAATTTATTTAAAACAGAGTGTGTAATTAAACCTGGTGCACAGTTTTCATCTGTTATTGAAAATATCGAAGTGCTGACAAGAAACTACACCCATAATGACACAGTTTTGTTAATGGCAGGTTTAAATGACTTTAAAAATTTTAATATTCTGTCTGAACATTTTATAACTGATAAGTTGTCTCTATGTAAACATACAAATATTTTAATCAGCTCTGTCCCTTTTGGTAAATTTGATGAAGGTTCTGAAAATTGTATATTTAATTTTAATTTAAAACTAAAAAAGTCTCTTAAAAAGTTTGCCCACGTTAAATTATTAGAAAGTAACATAAATAACTCACTTGTGAATAAATCTATGTTAGCAAGTAAGATAATTGAAGAGATTTGTGAAACTTACGGGGCGTGTACATTGAGATTCGATTCCTGTGATGTATCAAAAAAACCTACATGTTCAACAAAATCGAATTGTGATAATCTGTCTTTACCATCGTCAGAGTCGGTTGATTTTTTAGCCAAGGACATTCAGCCAAAATGTCCTACATTGTTAATAAGCCTAAAAACAATGAATTGTCTGTGAAGTTGTTGAACGTGGAATGTATTAGAGGTAAGACTGATGAATTACTGTTGCTTTTGCATAGTCTTGAGTTTCCAGACCTTGTTTTAATAACTGAGCACTGGCTTAGGCCAGAAGGACCAATTTACTTACCCAAATATTCTATAATTACCTCTTATTGTAGATCAAGGATGGTTCATGGTGGTACACTTATATTTATTAAGGATACATTTAAAAATAAAACTAATTTTAATGTAGTTAGTAACTATGATTACTTGATAAGCGATCAAGTTTTTGAATTTAGTTTGGTCATGTTCAAAAATTGTAATATTTATTTTTTATGAATATACAGAGCACCATCAAGTAATTTTGATGAATTTTTGAAGAGACTGGATTTTTTGTTGAGTCAAATTCCACCAAAAACTCGTGTATTTTTAGGCGGTGACCTAAACATTGACTTTTTAACCCCTAGTAATAATTCTCTGCAATTAAACAATATGTGTGCTCACAAACATTATTGGACTATATTTGTTCAAATTTTGATGTTCTTTTTCAAGTTGTAAATAATGGTCTCTCTGATCATGAAGCTGTGTTGTGCCATTTTGTACCCAATGTTATTGACACATCTAAAAATAAGATATCTAGAAAATATGGTAGACTGCTGACTGGGAGTAATTATAAAAAATTTTTACATCTATGTGCAGCCTACGATTGGAATAGTATTTTCCTAATGGCCAATGCTCTTGAGGCTTATCATTCTAGTATAGCACAACTGTTTAATAAGGCTTTTCCTATTGTAAACATAAAATCTAAAAATAAAAAACCTTGGTTTACTAAAGGACTAAAAGTTTCATCTAAAAACATGAGATATTTAAATATTTTTTGGACAACTTGCCTTTTATGACTTATTTTAATAAGTACAGATGTGTTTATCGAAAATCCATTAAACTTGCTAAACAACTTTACTACCATAATCGAGTAATAACTGCAGGAAATAAACAAAGCGAAATTTGGCTGCGAGGCAAGGAACCGAGTCATTTTATTAACTCTAATTTGGGAGCCAACGAAATTAATCAGTTTTATTGCACTATTGCACAAAAATTGAGCAGTGGTATCACTAGTGACTCCATTGGCCCCTTATCCTTTCTCAGACATGTATCTGTACCCGAGACATTTTATTTTGTACCAGTTACTCCAAATGAGTTAAGAACCATATTTCAGGACATAAAGAACAAAAATTCTTCAGGCTGGGATGAAATTTCAATCAAAATTTTTCTAAATATCCCTAACCCCTTCTTTGGAGTCTTGCAGGTGCTATAAATTTGAGTGTTCAGAATGGGAGTTTTCCTTCCATTCTCAAAATGGCCACTGTTATTCCTTTATTTAAAGCAGGTGACAAGGATTTATCTTCCAACTTTAGGCCAATTTCTTTACTACCTACCCTTAGCAAGATGGTGGAAAAAGTGGTTTAATCTAGAATGCTTTCACTTTTGGATAAGCACAAATTGCTTTCTGATGCACAGTTTGGTTTTCGATTTTCTAGGAACACTGATGATGCCATTTTTCATTTTATGGAAGAGTTATATCTGAGCCTCAATGAGGGAGAGGTTGCTTCGGCAGTGTTCTGCGATTTAACAAAGGCCTTTGACTGTGTCTGTCACAGGATACTGCTGAGTAAGCTGGAACTCTATGGCTTTACATCGTACCTAACTGACCGCCATCAGAGCGTCCGTTTTCAAGGTGAACTTTCGTCCAAACTAGACATAACCGCCGGTGTACCTCAGGGATCTGTTCTTGGCCCACTTCTATTTTTAATATATGTTAATGATCTGCCTTCTTTCATACGCAATGGACAGTGCACCTCATTTGCCGATGACACAACAATTTTATGGCATCATAAAAATCCTGATATTCTGAATGATATGATGAATGCTGATCTTCATAACATGATCTGCCTTCTTTCATACGCAATGGACAGTGCACCTCATTTGCCGATGACACAACAATTTTATGGCATCATAAAAATCCTGACATTCTGAATGATATGATGAATGCTGATCTTCATAACATACAGGAATGGTGCAATGCGAATCGTCTGTCTTTTAATGTGTCGAAAACCAACATTTTAAACTTTAAATGTCACATTGATAAAATCTCTCTTGATGGTCAAATAATTAAAAACATGTCGGTAATGGCGCCGAATGAAACAGCTGACGATCGAGCTCGTAAGAAAAACCAGTGTGTTCATTGTAAGAAAAACGTTGAAAAGCCGGTAAAATGTGCAAACTGTCGCGATGTTTTCCATCCGTCGTGCTTAAATCAGGCTGCAAATAAGTTAAATGCGACTTGTGTTCACGTTCCTGATCGCAGTGCAATAATGGCGTCGCCGACACCGGTGCATGCTGAAAAAGATAAAGAAATTTCCCTTTTGAGGAAGTTGGTGGATGAAATAGAAGGAAAAAACAAGGTACTTATTGAGAATGCAGTTTTGCTCAAAGACAAAATTGTATTCTTAGAAGAGAAGCTGAAAAATCCAAGTTTTACAAAAGGAAAAATGCAAGGAATGTTTGGAATGCAGGAATCAAATTCCCGAATTTCCGATTGTGTTTCCGATGGTGCTCGAACTTCCTCCAGTAGCCATGCGCAAACAAATCAGTTGAAGTTAGGCGCTAAACAGACAGAGAAAGTAAATGACGTTACAAAATCCGAAATCTTAGAAACCAGCAAACCACCGTTGCCGAAATCGAATTTCGCACGTAAGGAGGGGAGCCATATCGATATCGACAACCAGGATGTTGACATTGACAATGTTGACTTAACCTTCCAAAATCGTGAACAAGAAAAACAAAATAAGCAAATTCCAAATAAAAATGTCAACTTCGACAAAAAATTAAATGTGGTTCAAAATCAAGATGAAGAGTGGATCCAAGTTACCGGAAAAAAACGCAAAAAGCCGTTCGAGCGACCTTAACCAATTAGAGGTACCAATATGACCGTCGAATCGTTAACTGCGGCCATCAAGATAAGTTGGTTCTTCATCCAAACAGTCAGTTTATCTGTGAGAGGATGGTGACAAGGAGAGACAAAATGCGGAGTTCTTTTAAACTGGGTGTTCCCAATGATCTAAAGCAAGACATTATATCACCTAACCTAATATTCAGCGCCAGAGACACATGGGCCCCAGGTTGAACCGGCAAATTTGACAAATTTTATAAATGTTGTAAGTAGTAATGTAAATAAACCACAGCTTTTGTTGAATGATTTTTGTATACTACATTTAAATGTTCAGAGTATTCGCAGTAAAGTGTCTGAGCTTGAGGTGATCCTCAAAGAACAGAAATTTGACTGTTTCTGTGTCAATGAGCACTGACTTAATAGTGATGAATTTTTGAATACACATATTTCAGGTTTCAGGGCGGCCTCTGGTTACTGCAGGTCTGTGAAAGTTCATGGTGGTGTTGCCATATATCTAAGGGATGGCACTGAGTATCAAGTCCTAAATAATTTCAGATTCTCAAAAGAACTGAACTGTGAATTGACAGGGGTACGTTTAAAGCATACCTTGACTCAAATAATAACTGTTTATAGATCCCCAAATGGTGACTTTGGCAGATTCCTTGAACTTCTGTCAGAGATGCTTGACAGTATTGACATCTCCCAAAATATCATCATAACAGGTGATTTTAATGTTCACTTCTTGGGCGGGGATGCTAGAGCAGTGGATCTTTGTAGTGTGTTACACATATATGGGCTATTTGGGAATGTTGAATTTAACACAAGGATTCATGCATGTATTGATAATGTGTTCTCCAATATTTCTCATAACTCTCTATGCAAACCTCTTAATCTGGATCTTCTGTCAGACCATGAAGGTGTAATATACACTTTCAGACATAATACTCAAAACAAACCCAAAAACAGAGTAAACTTCCGACCTATCTCCCCTGAAGGCCTACTTTTCTTTCATAATAACTTAGAGGGAACAACTTGGGATTTTGTTGGGAATACCGAGGTTCGTGTCAGTGATAGGTTTCGAATGTTCTTGGATGTGATTGTGAGGGCGGCTGAGCAGTGTTTCCCAGTTAAATCAAAGTTGGTTGATGGTAACTCCAAAACAGCAAAGAGGGGTCGTATTCGAACGTTTCAATTTCGCCCTTGGACGAAATTTTTTAGAGAAGTCCCAAGAGGGTTAAAACTTACTAATGGCATTATGCAAAACAATAATGCTCCTATTGCCAATGAAACAGCTGACCACAAACCAAATCACAACGATGACATTGTGGTTATGAATCTTAATGTCCAAAGAATTAACAATAAGGTGCTACAACTGGAAGCAATGTTGTCTGACGTACAGCCAACCCTATTCTGTGTTACCGAACATTGGCTTCACGGTCGTGACATTGAAAAACTGCATTTAACTGGATATAACCTGAACTTGTATTCCTCAAGAGAAACTTATCGAGGTGGAGGAACTGCCATCTTCTCAAGAGGATTAAAAGCTTCAGAAGTAAAGACACAGGTAGAGTCCACTGAAAAAACTTTTGAATTTTGTATATCAGAATTTGTAGTAAATAAAAGAAAATGCTTGTTACTTACTATGTATAGGTCTCCTATTGGGAATTTTGATGTTTTTATGAACAATTTAAATGATTTGCTTGTTAGTATATTTTCACTGGAAAAATTTATAATAATATGTGGCGATTTCAATACAGATTTTTCAAATGCTAATAATAATGCATTCTTTCTGTTGCAACTGAAACACAAATAGATAACATATTTACAAATTTAAATCAAACAGAAGTAAACTGTAAAATTCATATATCACACGTGTCCGATCATTACTCTCAAATTCTGAAAATCAGTATGCAAAAACCTAATCAGGAACCTGTTTATATTCGGAAACGTGTTTTCTCTGACAGGAACATTGTAAATTTTATTGCTTCACTTAGTGCTGAATCTTGGAATGAAGTATGAGAAGCTGAGAGCGTAGATGAAAAATATAACACTTTTTATAGAAAATTCTTTTACTGGTTTGATATGGCCTTTCCAATGAAAAATTCTAGAGTAAATTCAAAATCCGACAATTGAGTAACTCAAGAAATAAAAAATCATTCTTCTTACATAAAAGACTTGTATGTCTGGTATCAGAAAACCAAAAGTCAGCAAGCTTATTTACACTACAAGGCTGAGAAAAAAACATATAAAAGTTATTTATCAGATTATAATAGATCTATTTATGAAAATAATATTATAAATTCACAAAACAAATCTAAAACAGCTTGGAATATTTTTAACAGAATTTCTAATAAACTAAAGACTAAAAGTAACATAATAATTGAAGAAAATAATAACATAATTAGTGACCCTGCAGAGGTTTCAACACTTTTCAGCCAGTACTTCACACTTCCATTTGAATATCGTAATGCCAATGCTCCTCATAATAATTTTGGGTATCCAACAATATTTCTGTATACTTTAGATCAGCATGACACTCTTAGGTTACTAACGAACCTTCCCAATAAATTCTCAGCCGGACTGGATGAGATTCCGACAAAAGTAATAAAATATGTTGCAGAATTTCTCTGTGAACCCCTGACACATATTATAAATGTATCTTTTTCGACGGGTGCATTCCACACGGAGCTCAAAAAGGCTAAAGTGGTCCCTGTGTTTAAAAAAGGAAATCCCCAGTTGCTTAGTAGTTACAGACCCATCTCACTGTTATCGTCCGTGTCAAAGGTCTTTGAAAAAGCTCTTTACAACAGAATTGTCAATTTTGTTACTTCCCACAATATACTGGCTACCCACCAGTATGGTTTTATACCAAAAAAGTCCACAGAGCAGGCGATTTTCGCGGCTGTCAGTTATGTTGTGGAGAATCTGGACAAAAATCAAAAAGTAGCAGGCCTTTATTTTGACTTGTCAAAGGCTTTTGACACGATCAATCATGGTCTGCTCCTTAAAAAACTGGATGGGCTAGGTATACAAGGTGTATGTCTGTCCCTTCTACAATCCTATATAACAGGCAGACAGCAATCAGTTTGCATCCCACACAATCAAAATCAAATCATCTACCTCGGCCATTGATGTTTTCAGGGCACAAAAGCGTGTCATCCGCACTATGTATGGCCTCCATCCCAGGGAGAGTTGTAAACCTTGCTTCTCAGGCCAAAATATATTAACTGCTCCTTGTCTGTACTTTCTGGCCTTAGTAATTTACATAAAAAACAACCAAATCTCTTTGATAGAAATCTGGATCACTATTCGTCGGAAATGAATGTTGTGAGTCGAAATAGAACCAACCTTATCATTCCTCTCCATAATAATTCAAGAAAGGTCCCCTGTATCGGGCCATAAAGGCATTTCAAATGCTGCCTACAGAAACAAAGCAAATTGAAAGCATTTCAAAATTTAGGAACCAAACTATCCAATATTTACAAGCTAAATGCTTTTACTCTTTTAATTTTGAAGATGTTTAAAATTTTTTATTTGTGTTTTGTTAATTTGTCATATATATTTGTCATATTTATTTGTTGACCTACTTATTAAAATATATATTTTCATTGTCTATATTTCAATATAGCATATCATGTACTCTCTTATGATGTTGTTTTGTGATTGTGATCATATTGTTGGCAATAAAGTTATTATTATTATTATTATTATTATATAATATCATTAGCAGGCAAACTCTCCAAAATAGTCTATCTGATTAGGTCACTTGCACGTTACGTCTCTCAGTCCACATTGCTACTGGCATATCATAGATACTTCTCATCAAATATGTCCTACGCAATCCTAAACTGGGGACATTCATCCCATGTACATAAAATCTTTGGACTTCAACGTAGATGTGTTCGAGTAATGGCTGGATTGGGATATCGTGACTGTTGCGGGGCTCTTTCTGAGAGATGAACATTCTCACCTTTCCCTCCGTATATATACTTCAATGTCTAAAGTACATCAGAGCAAATATGTCGAAATTCATATACCATGCTGATATTCATGATTATCAAACAACGGGTAGAGATAACATAATCCCAGGGGTACTGATTATTTCTGTGCTAAATATTATAATGCACTTCCAGCTAATATCAGACAGTTGGAAGATAGGGTATTCTTTGCAAAGGTCAGGGACTATTTGGTGCAGGGGGCCTTCTACACAACTGAGGATTACCTCAAAAGCAATTTTAATATGCTATGACTAGATATTTTGAATTGTTAATAAAAATCTAAATTTTACCTCTCTTTATGTAATATTTGTCGTGTAATATGTATTTTATTAATATTAATAATAATAATAATAATAATAATACTTTATTCATGTTTTCAAAAAAAATTTTTACATAAGTCAAAAAAGGAGGGCTGGATGCCCAGAATCGTGAAATAAAAATTACAATAAAACTACAGTAACTACACTAAGAACAATACTAACATTAAGTTGTAGATAGGATATTGTAAAAACGCCATTGCAAAATTAAAAGTAAAACAAATGTCGATCACACACAAACCTTAACATTATCCACAGAAACATCGTATTATGTAATCAGTAGTCCCTACAAAACAAACAACTTAAAATGTATGGTTTAAGTATTCGTCAAATGTATAAAATGAGTTTTCCAGTAATAATTTTTTTATTTTATTTTTATACTGGTTTCCATTTAGAGATCTCACCTCATCTGGTAAATTATTATAAAATTTAGGACCATAATAGTTAAATGAATACCTGCTTCTATAAATTCTAGTATAATCTATAGCTATGTTATTATAAGATCTCATATTGTAATTGTGCACTTGTCTTTGTAGCTGGTAAGAAATTATATTGTCCTTAACATTCAGTAGACACTTGTAAATATAAATGCTGAATAAATAGCTCACATCTGTCATCTAACTGAATCATGGTGTCGGAAATAAAATGAAAACTCATTCCCTGAACTAGGCCAAACAGAGATAGCAAACCCATTTCAGAGGTTGGTCTATAAAAATTCTGTTTAATTTATTGTCATTGTTATATCTTACATTAATCTCAATAGAGTTATGATCCGACAAAGACAAGTTCCGTACCTGAGTTGTAAAATCGTCTTCCATGTTAATTAAAATATTATCTATACAATTGTTTAGTCTGGTTTTTTCAGAGAGTGCTATTCTGAAGCCAAATGAAAGTGCCAAGCAACAAAAATCCAAGAAGGTTCTTTCTCGGGAAAAGAACTTAATGTTGAAATCACCAATAATAATTGCCTTACAAGGCTTCTCATTTAGCTTCTGAAACACACTAGTTATTATTTTCATAAATGGATCACCAAATGGAAGTCTCCATTTGGTGATCTATACACAGTTACTACACTAATGTGCGAGTCTCGAAGATGCAGAGCTGACAGTTCACAATGTTGCTCAGATGACAACTCATTGATATCCCTTTTCTTGTCAGATACTATCCCGTTCCTAATGAAAATCGCAGTTCCTCCATGTATTTTTTGTTTTCTGGAGAAGTAGGTGGCCAAGTAGTAACCTTGTAGAATGGTATGTTCCATTTCTTCCTGTTTTAGCCAGTGTTCACTCAAAGTTACAATATCATATTGCTTGCTGGAGAGCAAAAATGTTATTATGTAACTTTGGTCTTTGTCTCCTTGAGTGTAACTTTTAATATGTGTAATTTTAAGAAACTTTATTTTAATAGTGTATTTCCTGTGACGTGTAAACATACTACTGTACTGTATACTTTACAAATAAATTTTTCATTTTCATTTTCATGACAGAAAACCAATTCTTGGGAATGTTTGTCGATAATAAGTTAAAATTTAATGTCCATATTAATAACTTGTGCCAGAAACTTAGTTCTGGATGTTATGCTGTTCGAATAACTCAAACTGAGCTAAACGAAACAGTAGCAAGAAATGTTTATTTTTCGGTAATCGAATCACATTGGAGATATGGAATTTGTTTTTGGGGCTCGAAAAGCGTTAACTCGTTTCGATCAATTTTCGTCTTGCAGAAACGTGCAATAAGATACCTATACAGCCTAAAGCCACGTGATTCATGTAGACCCATTTTTAAGTCAAAAAAAATTCTGACTTTAGCAGGTCTGTTTATTTTGGAATCCGTATGTCTGATGCACCAAAAGCATTTAGAAAGAATTCATACTTTGTCTTTGATGGGCACCCGCAGTTCTTTCTCTATTAGTCTACCTATACCTTCGACAGCCCTAACTAAAAACTCTGTTTTTTATAATTCAAAAAAAATGTTTAATAACCTCCCAGCCAGCATTCGAAGAATTAGAAGTTACAGATTATTTAGAACTAAGGTTAAAAATTTAATGATCTCTGAATCATTTTACAATGCTGAAGAATTTCTAGCAAAAAATTTTAATTAAGAGTGTCTATATGGTTATTGTGTTTATATATATTTTAGGGTGTGTAAATATGTAATGCAGATTTTTATTTTTATTTTTAATCGAACTTCTTTTAGATGGGGTGTATATGTGGTCATTTATTATATTTTAGTCTTGTGTATTGTGTAAATTCTGTTATCTACTATGACGATAAGATCATTTTTCGGTGTGCTGTTTTGTTTTTAAGATTTTTTATATTCTGTGACATTTTATGACATTAATGTTTTCTTTTAATAATTTTAGTTTGCTTATTTTAATTGTTTACTTTTAAGAGCTTTGTCATTGAGAATTTTTTTTTCTTTGGACAATAAAGCATATTTTGACTTTGACTTTGACTTGACTGATACTATAGGAATACATAAAGGCAGCTATCGATTGCCGACGATGTTTATCAGATGGCAAAAATTTCCAAGTTGCTATTATTGATGGAAGAAGGAAAAGCCGCCGAATTTAAAGGCAAGCCTCTAAATGAAATTGAACTTGATTTAGAAGAAAACCTAATGGATACAGATTCCCTTGATGAATCGGAAGATGAAATGCCAAATATTAACAATCTTTCCGAAAATATTGTGCAAAACGATGATGAGTGCAATGAGAAAAAGGGTTATCGTCCAAAAGCAAAAAGAATATTAACTGCTTGGACGGAGGAGCAAAAAAAAGTTGTCAGTAATTATTTTTCAACCAATTTAAAAGACAAAAAGCCACCCAAAAAGCATGAATGTATGGCATTAAAAAATAATTATCCAGAAGTATTCAAAAATAAAGACTGGCTTAAAATAAAAGTCTATATTCAAAATGTGTACTGTATGTGTATGTGAAAACAAATGATTTTTATAGTTTTTATCGTTTTTGGTAGGCAGATAATAAAAACTAATCGGTGTTTCATAAAGTGTTTCAAAAAAGGAAATTTATACACAATGTTATTCAGAATCATTTCCTGGTATTTCATCGTCGAGTGCAGGAAGCATCTTCAGAGATCTTTACTTCATGAAATCGAAACACACATTCATCAATATTCCGATCTTGTGAAGAAAGCTGTACAGACAAACAATGCTGAAACATGATATCAGGTGGAACTAAATAATGTACCAAATGGATAATAATTTACCAAAATAAAAATATATAAAATATTCAGTTAGTCATATTATTAAAACAACTTATAAAGATTAAAACAACATATACGTAACAAGGTGTCACACATTTAAAAAACTTAAAATATAAAATCATTACAGTTCTACTATACAAAAGTGTCTAAAATCTCTGTAAAGAAATCATCAATTCGATAATACGCTCTCACACAAAGAAGTTTTTTAACCTCCGTTCTAAACTTCACCAAAGATGGTATCAATCTAAGGTGTTGGGGTAAGTTTAACAATTTCTTACCATTATAAATGATTACGATTACGATATATACGAGAGTTAGAGGGGATAGGTAGTAAAAGCAAATCAGGGTCTCTAAAGTTATAGTTATGCCTATCTCTTAACTGACTTTGGTGTTTATATTTTTTATAAATTAAGTACACAGTCTCTAAAATAAACAAAGAAGCTAACGTCAATATACCATACTTGACAAATAAAGGTTTACATGAATCGCGGACCCTTGCTCTACACATATATCGCACAGCCCTTTTCTGGAGAATAAAAACACTTTCAAAAAGTTGCATGGAGCATACCCCCCAGAAACAAATGCCATAGCGCAAGTGCGTTTCAATTAGGGAGAAGTATACACTCCTTACAGTACTGTAATCATTTAAATTGTTTGAAATTACTCTAATGGCATAACAACTTGAAGCAACTTTGGACTTAATGGAATTTATTATGAAATTCAAACTTTAACTGGTTATCAATGTATAGACCTAGGAATTTATTTTCTGTTATATTGTCCAGTATAGCATCATCCAAGTTACACCGAAAAGAGACTATATTAGTCTTCGTAAGGTTCAAGCATAATTGATTTGAATCACACCAACATTTAATTATCTTTATATCATTTTTAATATTCTCACTTAGGACCTTACTGTCCCTGTTATGCCAAAGTATGGGCGCATCATCCGCAAATAGGGTGAATCTGCCAGATATATTAATACCCACAATGTCATTTATATATAACAAAAACAAAATGGGTCCCAAGACTGATCCTTGTGGTACCCCAAACTCCAATTCTTGATGCCCTGATACACGTCCCCCAAAAGAAACACACTGTATTCTATTTTCCAAATAAGACTTAAATCATTTCAATGGTGTCCCCCTAAAACCATACATTTCAAGTTTTCGCAGCAGTATTCTATGGTTCACGCAGTCAAACGCCTTTGACAAATCACAGAAGACCACTGCGGCAACCTCCTTCTCATTCAGTCTTACATAAAGATTTTCCAAGAATGAAAATATGGCATCACTTGTACTTTTTCCTTGTTGAAATCCAAACTGTTCCGATTTTAGAACACCATACTTGGTTAAGAATGCAACCATTCGGACTTTTACCAGTTTTTCGATTATTTTAGACAATATTGGCAGCAGCAATATTGGTCTGTAATTCGATGCTAGGTCCTCTTCTCCCCCCTTAAATATTGGAATGACTGTTGCCATCTTCAGACAATCTGGAAACACCTCCTTACAAAATGAATCATTAATACAGTCTGACAGCACATACAATATGGTATCCGAAAGTTCAAGGAATATTCTTATTGATATATTGTCCCACCCTATAGCTCCATTTCTCTTAATATCCAAAACGATTTTTTTTAGTTCATAAATGTCTGTTGGCAAAAAGAAAAATGAGTCGTATTGAACAAGTACATTTTTTAAGAATTCAAAATAACTGATACTTGAGGACAATCTGTTCCTTAAAGTAGCAGCAATGGAGCAAAAAAGCTGTTCATTTCATCTGCTGAGAGGTTTGAATCTGAAACGCACCGTATTGTTTTCTTTTTTCCTCTCAGTTCATTTACAATTTTCCAAGCTTCACTCTGCTTGTTGTCTGCATATTCCATTGTCCTACTGTAATAAAGATCCTTAGCACACTTAATCGTCTTTCTATAAATACATCTGTAATTTGAGAATACAACACCAAAATATTCATTAGTCATAAAATATTTTCTAATGCAGCAAAGAGACCTCATATTTCTGGCTGAAACCTTCAAACCCTTTGTAATCCAAGGCTTTTTTGACATTTTTTTTTAAATATTTTTAATCGGAAATGATTTATTAAATATTTGACATAATGATGTATGGAGTGATTGCAAGGGATTCTCAGAATTTAGAAGAGAGCGCCAGTTAACATCATCACAAGAAAGCGAGAACCTTCAGTAATTTTTCCTTGTATACAGTCTTCCCTTATATTTAGTTGTACTAGATACCTTGAGCCTAAAATTAAAATTACATGAAACCGCATCATGATCTGATAGACCTGCTTACAAAACATTACAGGTTAGTTTATCTTTGGGAAAATTAGAACAGATATAATCAATTAAGGATGATGAATGAGCGGTATTTCGTGTAGGTTTGTCAATAAACATGTGTAAGTTAAATGATTCTAATACATTTCTCAAATTTATAGTATTGTTATAAGTGGTCTCCAAATAGTTAATATTTAAATCTCCACACAAAATAACAAGTGCATTAATAGGTAACTGAGACAATAGAATTTCTAGCTTAAGCAAAAAATCACAAATGTTACTCACTGGTAATCTATTCAAACATATTTATTTTATATTTTATTATTTAAACATTATTTATTTGTACTACAAAAGTACTTTTTAAAAATAATAATGTTTAAAAAACGGATGTATCCAACAAATATATTGTTCAGAAATATAAAACTTATGAATATCAGACAACTATATATAAAGACATGTTTTAAGTTATATTTCAAGAATCAGTCACGGGAAGATTGCGTGTTACATGGTCTGGGTACAAGGGCATACTGGAATAAAAACTTGACTACGCCAAATACCCGTTTCTCATCTGTGCAAAGGCATTTCACATATATAATACCTAAAATTACAAATAAAATTCCCTTTAGGGTTACTGCACTAAATTTTCAAAGAAATAAAAAGAAAATATTTAAATGGATAGCTGAAAATTTTGATAAGATTTGTGATATAATTCCTTGGTTTCAGACAAACTTACTTTAATTTACTTTAACACTAGAGTTAAGTTTTCACTTGTAATTCTCAGAAATTTGCTTTACTTTGGGAAAATAGCTGAAAATTAGTAAAACAATATTGATTTATTGGTAATCAGTGTACCCACAAATTCATGTGAATTCATCGTACACTTAAAACCTGTACTCTAAACATTCTTATATATAATACCTTACAAATTGTAAAATTTTGAGTACATTAAATAAATAAATAAAAAATAAATTATATAAATTATAAGTACTACAATGAATCATTGAAAATTCAAAACAGGAGTCAAACTTGTCGCAATTTAAAAAGTTACAAGCATTTAAAATATCGTCTTTAACAAGGATGGATGTACCTCTGTGTGATGACTCTTTTCGACAAGATTTGCTCAATAATGCATAATTTGGTATTAGAATTTGTTCATCCTTAAATATACTTCGTGCAATCTAAGGTAAATCCTCTAAAACCTATTCCATTTTCATACGATCTTTTCGTTCTATGCTAATAAATAATGTTACTATTAAAAATGTTATAGCGTCAATTATTTATATTTTGTTTTAAATTTTTTTTATATATTATTGTGCACAAAAAAGTTACTATAAATTTTTTGTAAGTTTTGATATTTACCTCGATATGTAAGGTCTAAAATCTAAAAATTTTATATTTTGATAAGCTAGTTTATAACCTTATAGATCTGCAAATGAAAGTTTAAAATGAAATATATGTGAACAAAAAAAAATCGGTATTTTATTTAGAACAAATAAGAGTTATACTTTTTTCATATCTCTAACAATAACCAAGTTTTTTGTCTAAATTTGTTATTTTTTTCTGAAAAGTAATTTTTTACAAGACAAAACTAAAAAAGTTGGCCCGGATAGTTTTTTTTTGGGTCAATTCTTCATCATATCATTACAAACAAAAACATATGGATTTTCTTCCTCAGCTTCTACCAGTTGCTGACAATTCCACTACAGGTGAGAAATATCACAACCGTGCGTGTTTTAAAAATAAGCGCTTTTTTGTAGGTCTTTTATGTGTCTATTTTTCAATTCCGCTGTTTTTATATTGTCAAAGTCATTGTTGATCAATGTTATGACGAGCAATTGATTTCAATACATTTTTGGCGGGTGAAGTGTTTTAGCTGTACCCTTCTGAAAAATTCTGGTTAACCAAACATTACATGTGGCACGTTTATTGGCATCCTTATAGTCCTACCTTACCAAAATATGTTTTTAAATATTTTGAATCACTCCGTACATAATAAACATAACAAAAACTTTAATTATATTACCCTGTTTTGTGTACAATAATACAACAAACATTTCTTAATAACCATTTTCAGCACAAAAATTGAAAAGATGATGTTAAAACTTTTTGCACCACTATTACAAAACTTCATGTTCATAACTAAAGTGCTATAAATTTATACAAAAAATATTTTCAAAATGCATCCCGTCTGAAATGCATGCTCTAGCATGCCCAGCGGATGAACTATAAAATGTATTCTTTTTTAGAGTAAGTATGTATTAGTTTATAATTATTATTAATAATTTTATTTTTTACAATTTTATTCATATGCGTAAATTTTCATGCTTTTTTAGTTTTTTAACCAAATATATTATATAAGAATACAACTTTTCATGTTTGTTTTCATTCTCCTATACATTATAAATTTTTTTATTAATAGTGCGCCAGATGGACGTGTATATTCATTATTTAGGATATTATATACTGTGATAACAACTATAAATTTAGCCTCCTTTTGCCAGATTGAAATTTTAAGTATATTTAAAACGTATTTTATGTCAACTATTGGTTCCAATTAAAATTCTCACAGAACTTAAAAAGTTCTAAATTGAACTAAAATCCCTAGGCAGCCTAAAACAAAACATTTTGAAACGTCTTGTCTGTCTGTCAAACAGAGTCCATATATTCCTCTAATTATTTGGTAATAGCTTTGTGAAGATCCTAAAAACTGTATTTTTTTAGTATAATTCGTTTATAGATGTATATTATATTTTTACGGATGTTATAAATATTATTTATATTTATTTTGTTCCAGCATATTGGGGGGTGATTTTTTATATTTCTGTAAGAGGGAAATAAACATTTTTGAGTCTCCACAAACACATTTTGTTCCTTCAAATAGTATGATGAGAACACTACTTCATCTGCATGGCAAGGAATGTCTATTTTTCAGTTATTGAGGCACATTTAAGATACGGAATATGTTTTTGGGGCTCTTGCTGCAATAACTTATTTCGGTCGATTTTCGTCCTGCAGAAGCGTTCTATAAGATACTTGTACTGCATGAAACCTCGTGATTCATGTAGGCCTGTATTTAAATCAAAAAAAATTCTGACTTTAGCAGGTCTGTTTATATTGGAGTCAGTATGCCTGATGCACAAAAAGTATTTGGACAGAATTCATACCTTGTCTTTGGTGGGCACCCGCAGCTCTTTCAATATTGGTCTTCCTATACCTTCATCAGCTCTAACTAAAAATTCTATTTTTTATACCTCGAAAAAGATGTTTAATAACCTCCCAGTCAGTATTCGAAGCATCAGTAATTACAGATTGTTTAGAATTAGGGTTAAGAATCTAATGATCTCTGAGGCTTTTTATAGTGTTGAAGAATTTCTGTCTAAGAATTTTAATTAATGCTTCTTATGATATGTGTATATTTTGTACTAATAATTATACTTTAGGCCTTGCATATGTTAAGTGTATTAAGTATGTTATTTTAGTTTCTTTTTTTTTTTTTTACTTGTTGGACAGGATATAGTATGGATGAATCTGTTTATTGAGTTTTTAATCTTGTGTATTATGTTGTTATATATTATGACTGATAATCATTGTTGCAATGTGATGTGATATATTTTTTTTTATGTTTTGTGCAGTTTTATACTAATGTTGTATAATTATTTTCTTTTATTGAGGAATTTGACTTTGGGCTTTTTTGCAGTGATTTAATCATACTTGTCTCAAATTCTTTCTTGCCCATTCATTTATTTATTATTTTGATTGTTAACATATTTATTTTTATAGCTTTGTCATTGAGTACTTTTTACTTTAGACAATAAAGCATATTTTGACTTTGACTTTGACTTTGAAGCTAAATACTTAATATGCCGCAACCGATAAATTTAGCAAGCAAATATCTTATAAATAAATTAGATTTATCGTAAAAGAAAATAACACATAATTGCCAGAGAAAAAGCGATCTTATCATTCGTCTGTATTTACTGTTCTCCCCCGCTAGCTTGTTCAGCAAAACTGCATACCGATATTTTTCTTGTTCCTCGTAATATACTATTTAATATAACTTTTAAAGTTTGCCCGTCATTTTCCTGCATTTGAGTAAAATAATAAGTGCAAATCTAATATTTATTTATTTTAAAAGATATATTATTTTGAACATTTTACGAATAATTTAATTTGTAAATGACTTCAAACTTCAAAATTAAGTTTTGCGTTTATATTTTAACAAACCAAACACAAATGCCCTGGGTTATATGGAACAAAAAATATTGCACAATCAATATTTTCTGAAAATTTAACAATAAATGCGAACATGCATATTATTAAACATTCTTAAAAAACGAACCTATGAACTTACGAATCCGTGTTAACGTTAAAACAACAAACGAATGCATTTGTCTTCAACTATTTGAACTATATAAAATAAAAACTCTCGAATCTTTTAAATAAAATACCGGCGAATATCAAGGACGCCCAGTGCACAGTTTGTAAAAGGATGCCCAGTCATAATATGAATGAAATATACAGACCACTGGACGCTCACTGGAGGATTAGTAAAAGGACGCTCAGAAGATATGTATATATATATATATATATATATATATATATATATATATATATATATATATATATATATATATATATATATATATATATCGAGAATCCATTGTTTACATTTCACGCGAAAATTTTCGGCGGAGTAAAATCTTTAATCATCCATAAAACAAGTGAACTTTTCAATAAGTAAACTATTGGAAAACATTAAATGGACATTGTTTTACGTTTTAAGATATATATTCGGCCAACATTTTTCTTTCAGTACTTTGAAAACTGAACTTAAATAATTGCATCTTAAATACTCAAGAGTACAATAAATACATTAGTTTTTCACAGCTTAATCCGAGATAAAGTGTCTTATTTATAGTGATTTTGGCAAATATGAACAATATTCATATTTGTTATGGAGTGTGCAATATGTAAAACTGATGATAGTAAAGGATCGCTTTGGCGTTGTGAGCAGTGCAGTCGTAAATTTTGTTCGGCATGTACAAAGTTATCCGCGTCCGAAGTCAGATGTATGGAATTAAAAAAGCTGCGCGTCCTTTCCTTTTTCTGTGAAGAATGTAGGGAAAAAATTAAAGGAAAAACAGAGCCTAACTTGGAAAAACTTCTAGATAAATTTAAACAGGAGATAATTGTAGAAATCAGGAGTGTCTTTCAAAGTCAAGCTGCAAAATATGATGATTTATTGAATGAAATAGTGAAACTCAAGAATAGTTTCAATCAGCTAAAAAATATACAAAATGATATATGTGAACTTCAGCCCAAGCTCGATGAAGTAGGAAAAATAGTAGAAAATGCTAGCTTAAGTCACTCTAACAAAAAACAAAGTTTTGCAGATGTGGTTAGCAATAAAGTTAGTATCGTTGTCAAACCTAAAAATACAAAACAGACTGTTTCTGAAACTAAAAATGATCTAATGGAGTTCGTAAACCCTGTACAGGAGGATATCACATTTCATAGCTTCAAGAATGTCAGTAATGGAGGGATGGTTATAAACTGTCCAACTAAAAAAGATTCAGAGAAATTTAGGGATCTCATGACCCAAAAATTGCCTGAGAAGTACAACACTAACTGTGTGAATAACATTCAGCCTCGGATAAGAATATCTGGAATATCTGAGAGGCATGATGAACAAACGCTACTAAAATTAATCAAACAACAAAATGGTTATGTATTTCAAGACAATGATGATATTAAACTAATAAGTGTTAAATCTGTAAAAAACAAAAAGGATATATACCAGTGTTTAATACAGGTCAACCAAGTTGCATACAAAAAAATTTTGGAATGTGAGTTTTTGTGTGTAGGATATGACTATTGCAGGGTTTATGATGGTTATGATATCAGGAGATGTTTTAAGTGCTGTGGTTACCATCACCTGGCTGCCAATTGTTCTAAAGAGGTTGTGTGTCCTAGGTGCTCTAAAAACCATGAATTAAAGGAATGTCAGGAGGAGATACTGAAATGCTATAACTGTTCCAAATTTAATATGAAAAGCCTAGAAAGTGTGCCTGTAAATCATGCAGCCTGGGATAAAAATTGCTCGGTGTACAAGCATAAACTAGAAGAGTGTAAAGATCAACTGTTTAAATAGCAGTTACAGCGTGATGATGGGAACCTGTCCAGTTGCAACTTTTATGTAGCACATGTGAATGTTAGGTCCATTGTCCCTTCTTTCGATGATATAAAAGATCTGGTACTACATGAAAAATTTCATATCTTTGCTGTCTCAGAAACATGGCTGTCAGTGGAGTATCCCGATTCGTTGCTAAACATACCAGGTTATCAGATATATCGTTATGACCGATTGACACGTGCTGGTGGTGTGTGCATTTTTGTGGCAAGCAGTCTGAAGTGCTCGGTTGTCAATGTCTCTTGTTTCTGTGATCTTGACTCTGAGATTGATCAATTGTGGATTGAGGTAATGTACAAAAGTGCAAAATTGTTGGTTGGAGTTTTATACAGGCCTCGTTTAGTTAATTATAGAAAATTAAGTATTATCGAAACTATACTGTCTACCTTGTCATATTCTTATGAATATACATTGCTCTTGGGTGATCTAAATATAAATCTGCTGCTTGATAATCATGAAAGTAAATATTTCAATTCAATATTACAAACGTTTAGTCTGTCGCAGATTGTTGAGGATCCCACAAGAGTAACCAGAAATAGTTCTAGTTTAATTGATGTCATATGTGTTGATAAGCGAATTAGTATACTCGACTCAGGAACTTTGGAGATGTATAATTTAACAGACCATAGGTTGGTGTACTCAGTATTAAAATTGGAAGCTCCTAAGCCAGTTGCTAGGGTTCTTACATATAGAGATTTTAAAAACTTTAATAAAGATCTTTTTGAGGCCGACATGTATTTAACTGATTTAGGTATGGGCTTGCAGCATGAATCCCCTGATTCTAGAGTTGACTTTTTTAACAGACAGCTGACTGAGGTTTTCGATAGACATGCCCCACTAAAAACAGTTCAGATTAAAAAGAAATTTAAACCTTACATAACAGATACAATTAAGGATATCATAAAATTAAAAAAGAAGGCATTTAGTAAATACAAACAAACACTATCTCTTGCTCATAAAGATTTTTATTTGGACATTAAAAATTACTTGTCTTTTGCCATTAGAAGTGAAAAGAAAGCGTACATGTCATTTGAATTGGAAAAAGTCAGAAAAGATTCTAAAAGAACCTGGACTAAACTGAACAGCTGGAATGTTCACTCTAAGGGTAATGCTGAGATTCCAACTCACTTAAGAGATGTCAATCAAATCAGCGATCAATTTGCAAGTATATGTCAGTTAGCTGTACCTGTTGATAATGTCACTCAAAGTTACTATGAAAATAATAAGCTCAATTTAATGTTAGAAAATAACGAATTTGTATTTAAGAATATTACTGAATATGATGTATATCAAGCATTTAGGCATATAAAATCGAAATGTAAGGGTATCGATGGGCTGAGTTACGATATGTTGATGTTTAGTTTAGACTTTGTAGTGCCTTTTGTAACTATATTTTACAATGATTGTTTGCAGTCTGGCCAATTTCCAAATATCTGGAAAACTTCAATTATAAAACCCCTTCCTAAGGCTGTACGCATTGAATCGTTGGGTGAATTGAGGCCTATAAGCATTTTGCCAATCTTGGGCAAGATGTTTGAATTTTTGGTTAGTGTAATGATGACTGATTTCGTTACCAATAATAGCATATTACCTACTGTTCAGTCTGGTTTTAGGAGAGATCACAGTACTGCCACAGCCCTCACTTGTGTTACAACTAACATTGCCAGAAATATGGATCAGTCACTGGTTTCATGTTTGGTCTTATTGGATTACAGCAAGGCATTTGACCTTATTAATCACAGTATGCTGCTAGCAAAGTTGCGGTACTGTGGTTTTTCTGACCAGGTTTGCCTCTGGTTTAATAATTACTTAAGATTTAGAAGGCAGATAGTTGAGGTGGATGGAGCAAGATCAAGATCAGTTGATGTAGTATGTGGGGTTCCTCAGGGAAGTATCCTAGGGCCATTGTTATTTAATTTATATACATTTGATTTGCCTAATCAGATTCGATTTTGCTCCACACACCTTTACGCAGATGACACACAGCTATTAGCGGCATTTCCACCTGATCAGTCTAGCTCCGCTGTAAGTGAAATAAACGATGACCTAAACAGACTGTTTGTGTGGTCTACCAACCATGGACTCATACTTAATGCTAAAAAGAGCATGTACCTAGTTATAGCATCAAAAGCCAACATAAATAAATTTCAGATGTACAATTTTACTACAATGCATGTAAACAATATAGAAATACCACGTGTTGACCAGGCGAGAAATCTGGGTGTTACTTTTGATAGCAGTTTGAATTTTGAGGCTCATTGTACTAGAAAACTAACATCTGTATATCTAAAATTGAAAAGCTTATACTCATTTAAATATATTTTACCAGAAAGAATTAAATTAATGCTGATCGAGTCTTTGATTTATCCCCAGTTGGATTACTGTGACATAGTTTATTATAGATTTTTAACCTCAGAATTTCAAAGAAAAGTTCAAATGGCTCAGAACTCGTGTATTCGGTTTGTGTTTTGTGTCAATAAATTTGATCATGTTACTCCAACTTATATCCAAAATGGGCACTTAAAGTTTGAACACAGGGCTAGGCTGCACTTTGCTTTGTTCTTGTATAAGCTTTATCATGAGAAACGCCCAGCTTACCTCTGGCAATTGATTGTCAATAGACAGGAAGTGCATGACAGAAACCTTAGAGCTATAATAAGATATGATATACCTTTCCATTCTACTGCTAAATACAGAGATTGTTTTGCCTTCCTGGCTGCCGAACTGTTGAATTCGGATGTGTATTTTATGTACTTAGACAGAACCAAAGAGACATTTAAAAAAGACTATACTAGACAGTTGTTACAATTAATGATTTAATTTTTTTTTTTTTTATGTGGCAGGCAACATGGAAGAACGCTTACGCGAATGTTTGCCTTTTGTGTAATGTAGTATATATATATATATTTTTTTTTATATGTTATATGTTGCACAATAAATATTTTTCTTTCTTTCTTTCTTTCTATATATATATATATATATATATATATATATATATATATATATATATATATATATATATATATATATATATATATATATATATATATATATATATATATATATATATATATATATATATATATATATATATATATATATATATATATATATATGTATATATATAAATATATATATATATATATATATATATATATATATATATATATATATATATATATATATATATATATATATATATATATATATAACTATATATTAACAAAACTTTCATAACATTAAACCGTAATTATAGTACACAACATGAAATAAATTTATAAATATTCAGAAAGTTTTCTAATAGAATGCACCTAGATGTAGAACATCTGTATATGCATAAGGAATAAGTATATTTATATAAACATAGTCCTGAATACCTACAACACCAAAGGAAATTTGATACAATAAAAATTATTGAAAGTCAAGATAGTTTTTTAGATTATATGTAAATTTAGTTTAGCATTGCAAGTTAAAACAACCCTTCAAGCAGTGTATAGTTGTCATAAATAAACTTTTTGCATAATAAATTAAATTTATGGTTATTTTTTACCTCTCATATCAATAATGGTATTCTATTATAAATTTTTGGTCCAATATAAGTTACATATTTCAAATTAAGATTATTGTGACTAGTGGGAAGTTGAATTTCTTTGTTTTTATTTGCTCTAGTTACATAATTATGATTTATGGCTATTTTCATTCTGTCATGGCAATGTATGTAAGAGCATATTGTTGTCATATAAATTGTTCTTATGTCAGTCATTTATGGAGTAAAAAGCACGCTTGTTGGATACAATTTGTTTTTTTTTTAGTATTATTTTTATTAAATATTTTTGAATGATCTTTAATTTATAAAGACTGGAATCATAGAGTCCACCCCAAACTAGTATTCCGTATCTAATTATAGACTCAACAAAAGCTTTATAAACCATTATCAGTATTTTCCTGTTTAGAAACTCTCTCAAAAGATAGAATTTATGAATTAACATTTGAATTTTTTTAGATAAATAGTCAATATGCGGTTGCCATTTTATGAATTGATCAATGATTATGCCTAGGTACTTTGTATGTGATATTTCTAAAAGACTATAATTATCAATGACAATATTATTAAAATAAGGTCTATTAGCTCTAGTAAGGGAGAAAGCGATATAGTTTGTCTTTGCCAAGTTCAAGGTTAGCTTATATGTTTGAAGCCAATTTTTTATTTTTTTAAACCCAGTTATGACCTGATGTTTCACGCTATCCCATGTGTCACCCCCAAAGACTATTGCTGTATCATCAGCATAAGACACAGGTAACCCATATAAATTAGTTTTTAATAGGGAGTTGATATATGAAACAAAAAGTAATGGTCCCAGAACTGTGCCCTGAGGAACACCAATCTTTACTTTCTGTTTATTACTTAGGATGTTATTAAGTTTTACCATCTGGTGTTTATTAGTCAAGTAAATTTTAAATATTTTAAATGCTATTCCCCTTACACCACTATTGTAAAGAACTTGAAGAAGTTTATCATGAGGTACAGTATCAAAAGCCTTTGCAAGATCTAGAAATACAGCAATACACTTTTTATCATTGTTTAAATTATGTACAACCTCTGTTACAAGTCGGTGCATCGCGTCTGAAGTACTATACCCCTCTACAAACCCATACTGATTTTGTGACAAGACGTTATTGTTTATATAAAACTGAGTTAATCTTTCCTTTAGGCATTTTTCAAACAGCTTAGCTAGGATACTTATGAGACTTATGGGTCGATAATTATTAATACAACTTAGTGACCCAGCTTTATGTATAGGCGTAACTATTGATATTTTAAAGTCTGATGGAACAATTCCTGTTTCAAAAAATCAGGTTAAATATATACAATAAAGGATTAATTATTTCTAAGTGAATCTGTTTAATTAAATGAACTTGAATACCATCGTAGCCTGGTGAGCTATTGTTCTTAAGGGAGGAAATGTGTTTTATTAGTTCATTTGCTGATACGGGACTTAGGAATATAGAGTTTGAAACTGGTAGACCTGCTCGGCATTCCATCTGTGGAAGAGGAATAGCGTCAGCCATTTTCACCCCGATATTTATAAAGTAATCGTTACAAAAGTTTGCCATATCCAAGGGATCAGTAAAGTTCTCATCAATGGTATTTTTTATATTAACCAAGTTACATTTATTTGTCTTCGTTTCATAAGTTGCATCCTTAATAATTTATTTATTTATTTTTATTTGAACATTCACCACACGATTACAATATATCGTCACATACTATAAGTTAATCTAAGTTTTAAAATTTAAGGACAATAACAAAACTACAATCATTAAGTGTACAGCGTATCAAACCAAGACACAAACAAATGGTAAATAATATGGTCTCAAGATTAAATATTATCTAGGGTAAGTATCTTAGTCTCTATAATCCATGAATTCTTTGAAGCTATAAAAGGTCCTTTCATTCAAATATACTAATAGATTTCTACGAAACTGCTTTATGGATCTAGCTTCCTTGATATTGTTGGGCAGTTTGTTGTATATTCTGACACAAGCGTAATGTGGAGATTTCTCATAACGAGATGAGGTGTGTCGAGGAAACGTAAGATTACCACAATGCCTCGTTGGGTAGGTATGATTCAGTTTTATCTACATATAGTCTTGGTTGTGTTTTGATGAAAGGGACAATAACAGTCTTATCTTTGTTCAGAATAAATCGGTTTGAATAACACCACATGTTCATTTCATCACAGACATTGTCGATTTTTTATTGCAATTCATTCTTTGCCAAGATAATAGCTGTAGTATCGTCGGCGAATTTTATGGTAGTGTCTGGAAGAGACAGGTCTCATAAAGTTTTCCCAGGTTATTTTTATTATTTTCTATTTGATGTTTATGGTAATCATTCTTTTGTTTATTAATTAGTTTATTAAGTCTATTGCGATATACTTTATATTCATTTATGAGTTGCGCATTATTATTAGCATGTAACATTTTTTTCATTTTATCCCTTTTTTTAATAAATATTATGATACCATTAGTTATCCAGCTCTTTATCTTTCTGTATTTTTTTGTGTATACTAAATGAGTTTCAGTAGCCCTACTCATAAGTTCTTTGAATGAGCTTATAAATATTTTAGTGGCTGTTTCAGGATTACTTTCTCTCGTAACACATGACCAGTCAAATTCATTCAGTATTTTTTTAAATTTGGTTATATTTATTTTAGATTTTGTTATAGCTTCGCGATCGCTTAATTTTAAATTGTTAGTTATTTTATTGTGTCCAATAAGAAGCATGACAGGGTTATGATCAGTTACATCAGTATTAAGAATATAAGAATTTATCTTTAGATTTTTTAATTTTAGTTTTTCTTTGACAAATATATGATCTAAACAAGTTTTAGTGAGAGGTCTAGTTATTGAGTTTATATAGGATTGATAACCAAAAGAGTTCATCAGAGAAAGGTAGTCCATTGCACTATGATTGTCCCTATCTAAAATATTAATGTTAATGTCCCCTAAAAATATAGGAATATTCGCTTCAGTTGTCAAGTCTTCCAAAAAGGAATGTATGTCATTTATATAGTCAGTTTTTGGTATAGGAGGTGGCTTATAACTTGCTATTATTGTATATGATACATTATTTATTTTAAATGTCACTCTGCCCAGTGTTGCTCTTGAGTTCTTTAACTGAGTAAAAGAAAAGTCGGTATTAATATTGTTGTTTACCATGAGTATAATGCCATCATTTTTGTTATAATTAGCTTGGTTATAATAGGTTTTATAACCCAGTAAATTTCAATTCTCAATAGTCACCAGTTGAAAGGTTTCGCTTAGAACAATAATATCGATAAAATTCAATTTATATGTCTCTAAAAAACTAGCCAAGTTGTCAATGTTTTTATTAACGCTTCTAATATTAATATGAATAATACTTAATTCTTTAAAAAGGATTAAATTTTTTACATTCTTACTATCAAACGTCGCACTACTAATGTTTGTTTCATCCAGTTTGGACAGTTTGAATCTTAGGCAGTGTGATCAATGTTGTAATGAGTTTTACATTGCTTGTTTGCAGTGTCACAATTAACACATTTTTTATTTTGATTACTGCATTCAACTGTTGTGTGTTCACCTGCACGGTTCCCACATATTTGGTCCTTTGTGCACTTGTTACTTTTGTCTCTCCCAATCTACGTATAACTTTCCACAATTAATCATTTTCATAAAAAGACCTCCAGAACATTCTGTGTAAATTGTGGAAATATTTTTATTTTTAATTTTTCTTATATATGTTACTTTTAATAGATCACATGTGTTTATCCATTTATTTTGTTTCCTAATTGTTTCTTCTAATTCGGCCTCTGATTTATCTCCAGTATATCCAGGGATCTTAATCCTTGGTAGTGTCTTTTTAGGTTGTTCAATTTCATACTTTCCTCCTAGTTTGTTTTTAGCTTCATCCATAAACTTCTTTAATTCCTGATCAGTTTCACACTTCACTACAATATTCCCTTTTTTGGTTTCTTTTATACCTCTTATTCCCACATTTAATCTAGTCGGATTAATGGCAGTTTTTATTTCTTTCCAACTTTTTACAGATTTTTGAGGTACCTTCGGTTTTATTATTATTGTAGGCGTATTTGCCTTAATAAAATTCTCTTTACCAGTCAGATTATTTTGAAGTGTGCTGGCATAGGTTCTTTTTTGATATGTCGTTTTCAACAGTTCTATGTCCTTTTTTATATCCTCCATCATCTTCGCCATGTAGGGCATTCTTCCAATAAAAATCTTACATTCTTCGCATATCAATAGTAATACTCTTTTTTGAAGCTGCATACATCTTGTTTCCGTGGATGTGATGTTCATACAGTCTTTATGAACTCGTTTTAAACATGAATCACAATTTTAGTATTCTTCACTACATATTTATTTACATTTAACACAATGATTTTCATTGTCATTGTTCATTGCCCTCCATGCTTGTTTGTTTATGTTTTGTTGTTAAACATATCAACAAACACTAAAAAATGAGGAATGCAATGCGATATCAGCGCTAGTTCGGATTTTTTATATTCACAATAATATTGTTTAGATGTATTTAACAATTTTAACATATTCACTGTTAATTGATCATTGAAATTGCATGAAAAAAAAGACAAGGGATCAAATTTGCTCCAAACTGAGTGGGGATTTTAGGAATGATTTTTGTTTTCAGAAAAAGCAGTAGAGTAACTTTATATATATATATATATATATATATATATATATATATATATATATATATATATATATATATATATATATATATATATATATATATATATATATATATATATATATATATATATATATATATATATGTATGTAAATATATATATATATATATATATATATATATATATATATATATATATATATATATATATATATATATATATATATATATAAAAAAACTTATATGTATATATATATATATATACAATGATCATTGCCTAGAGAAATGCAATATCTTTCACACCACCAAAAATCACAATTTTTGACTGTTTGAAACCAGCAAAAGTTAGTGTTAATTGCGGAACAATAACAAGAATGTGTTTGTGTATATATAAATATATACAGGGTGTCCCGAATTGCAGTGTCCAAACTTTTTAACAATTAACAATAATGGAAATTTTAACTATGCCATACATAAAAATGGTTTTTAGTTTTTTACTCGAAATCCTTACACCGCATGAAAAAAAAGACAAGGGATCAAATTTGCTCCAAACTGAGTGGGGATTTTAGGAATGATTTTTGTTTTCAGAAAAAGCAGTAGAGTACCATTTTTTCTTCAAGAATATTCAATAAAAAATCCCGTACGGACGCCACTGATGAAAAATTAAAAAATATTTCAAACGAAGCATTTGCCGATATATGTTTATATAGAAAATTAGGGCTTATTTTGAATGCACAATGCGCTGTTAAAGTTTGGACACTGCAATTCGGGACACAAAATGATTGTTGACATGCGGCATTCTTTTGTTTCATTATGGCCGCCATGCGTAATCAAAGCCTACTATATATATATATATATATATATATATATATATATATATATATATATATATATATATATATATATATATATATATATATATATATATATATATATATATATATATATATATATATATATATATATATATATATATATATATATATATATATATATATATATATATATATATATATATATATATATATATATATATATATATATATATATATATATATATATATATATATATATATATATATATATATATATATATATATATATACAGGGTGTCCCGAATTGCAGTGTCCAAACTTTAACAGCGCATTCTGCATTCAAAATAAGCCCTAATTTTCTATATAATATATATATATAGGTTATATTATTACAATTTTGGATTCTATGGTCAATTCTAAGTGTTTTTTAATAAGGGTACTATATGTCTAGCTTCAACTGTTTTTGATTTATTGATGTTTGCAAATTGACATTTTTGCTTCTTTGAGCCCTCATAGCACCTGAACGGTTGAACCTAGAGTAAAATAACTTTCACATTTCTGTCTTAGTTTTTGATAAGCTGTCTTATGATGCCAGTCAAACAAAAAAACGGAAATTAATTTGCTACCTATTTAATTGAATATATTCATATGAAATGCAGATGATGCAGCTTATCACCGTTTTTTGTTTGACTGGCATCATAAGCTTATCAAAAACTAAGATAGGAATGTGGAAGTCATTTTGCTTATTAAAAAACACTTAGAATTGCCGATAGAATCCAAAAATGTAATAATATATAGGGTGTTCTGTTTAAAAAACCCAACATCCTTGGTGTAAGTCTTTTGCTTCTTATTCAATTGTTTTTTGTTGCAATTTTCGAATTCTCCGAGTTAAAATACATCAATTGGCTATTTTGAATTTCTTGAGACATGTAGGGGGAAGTCAAAAAAATACTGTTTTTCCTCCTCAATGGAAGACCCCGTACAGATTTTAAAACTATTAATTCATCTCAAAAATTTCAACCACAAATAAATCATTAAAAGTGAGCCATTTTGGTAATAGTTTTAGACATAGTAACCAAAACCAAACAGATGATCACCCATCATATTACAATAATTTCTATGCCATTTAGGCGATGAGCGACATTTGTTTTTAGCAATTCTTAGAAAATAAGTAAAAGCCTTTAAATATCAAATTCCTTACCTAAAAATGTAGTTAAAACTGTTCCACTTATTATTAAACACAAAAGGGATGTGCGTATTGAATTTGAACTAACTTTCTTTGATTTTGGTTTCTTCCCGGTTGCTTTTTCATTATATTCTTTAACCTAAAAATAACAAGAATTTACTTAAAATTGATTAAAATTAAAATATTTAATCCTATGCAGTCATATATCCTGCTATTATTTCCCAGTTTTTTTAACACATACTTTATTTGATATAAACAAGCATTACAAAAATATTTTTTAACAAACAATTTTCTTGCATATAACCTTAAATTAAATTAAATAAAACTGTGATTTAGCAAAACTATCTATCACTTTATACCATGATTAGCATTATATTTCAAGGTAGAACATGCTGGTTTTACAGAATCAAAGGCACTTACTTTTCTTCTGCGGAGTTCGCTGTTTGACATAGTTGTTTTCTTGCACTTTCACTTATTGCTAAATACCTCTAAAATCTTAGTCGAAGGTTTTTTTTTATATAAATACAATACAGAACAAACATTTGAGGTTCATGCATCAAAAGAGAAATATTGTGCAAATCTAATCACAACGTAATTTTAATTCATAAACTTATCTAATCGTAAACTTATCAGTCTTTTTGAAACGATAATGAAGTATATAATATATTGTAAGGATGATCTGACTATAATTTATGCTTATCATCAGAACAAAATATTCCTTGATTGAATTAAAACTTCATCCTCAACTGTCATGTTATAATCTCTACTTCTACACAACCTACAGCAATCAAAACAAAAACATAAACGTCAAAGACGTACAGGGTGGCCATTTTATGGTGATACAGTACCTTATCTATAAAACGGTAATAGTTACGACAAAAAGTTAAATACAAAAGTTGTTTGAATTCAATTAAATTTTTTTTTATTTCACTTCTGCTTATACGGGGTGTTTCGTTTTGACGTGACACATGTCAACTTTCTTAATTTAAATGGGATACCCTATATATTATTACATATTTCGATTCTACTGTTAATTTGCGAAAGTTTTTATAATAACATCTATATTTGAATTCTTTATCGTTTTTGAGTAAATTGAGTTATTAGAATTTTTTTTAAAAAAACATATTTTTTTAAAAAAAAATTTTTACCTATAAAACTTTAATGGAACTGACTAATATCCTAAACATACATTACTAAGGGTTCAATTCAACGAGTTTCCATGCTGGTCTTACCAATTAATATACAGGGTGTTAAAAATGGAGAGCAAAATAAACAAAACTTTAAATGTAAAAATCTCCTGTTTTTCAAATTGAACACCCTGTATATTTTTATTTCATCTGATTCAGCGTTCAATTACCTATCATTACTCGTATATATGTCCTATACCCAAAATAAACAGTTTCGATTTTATTAGCCGTTTTCTGATTTGACTATTTTTTTTAATAGAAGTAAACAGATGAAGTGGGCTAAAATAAAAATGTCGTAAACTAAGCCTTATTCTCATTTCCTTAAAACAGATAACGACTATAAATAATGTTAGAAAATACAAATAAAAGCGAAATATTATGTAATTTATGTTCTTATCATTTAATGTTTACGAAAATAAGGGAGAGACAAAAAAAATATCTTGTGCCACACGGTATAACTAATAACTAACTGAGTATTAAACATGATTAAAACAGATTATAAAAAATTTTCAATATGGCCACCGTCCATTGCGATACATGAAGTGTAAATAGCCTCCATTGCGTTCCTTACCGAATTATTGATCTCTTCCCTGATTTTTATTTTTAACTCATTTCTATTATTAGATCTATTTTTATAAACTTTATTTTTTAGTGCACCCCACAAAAAGAAGTCTAAAGGGCTTAAATCAGGGCTTCGTGGTGGCCAGGATATTAAAACATGTCTTCCTATCCACAATGGAAAATGTTGATTAAGGAAATTTACTACCGGTGCAACCGTGTGGTAAGGAGCGCTATCCTGCTGAAAAATGATATTTTCTCGAATATTTGCTGGCAAGTCGTTAATAAGGGATTTCATTCCTAAGCAGCTCCAAGTATCTTTCGCCATTTAACGACCTGTCAAAAATATTGGTCGGATATTTACGGTTTGACGGCCTTGTTTTTTAATTGCTTTTATTAGATGTTTATTAGTTTGAGACCAGTAATGAATGTTTTTCCGATTAAAAATACCCGCCGTATTAAATGAGGCCTCATCAGTCCAAAGCACTTTTGAAAAAAACACATTTTCGAACTGCCGGTCCATAATATCACAACAAAAAGTCAATCTTTCATTAAAGTCTAATTGTGATAATAATTGAGTTGGAAGAAATTTATAAGGATGATAACCATTCACCTGCAGTGTTTTTTGAATACTTCCTCTACTGACACCTGCAATGTCTCTGTCAGCATCTCTTTGGGATATTTCATCATCTTCCTCGAAATAAAGTAAAATCTCCAGTTGTTTTTCCTCAGTGAGGAAAAAATTGGGACGATTTTTCTTAGAGTTTTTAAGGACACCATTTTCCAAATCACGCACAATTCGAAAAAATATAGTCCTGGAGGGAACTCGGTTATTAGGATATTCCCTCGAATATTCTCTAAGGGCTAACCCTGGACTTTTATTATTTTTTATGAAACAGTTGTATAATTTCAGACGTTCATCTAAACTATATAAAGCCATTTTTTAACAAATTTCGCAGCAAAAATTTGACAAAAACGACAAACAGAGCAAATGTCAACTTAAGTCAAAAATTGCATTAGGTTATTTCCTAAGCCTATCTTGATTTTTTTAGTTTCTGATCTCATTTACTGGCAAAATTCCGGGATAAATCAGAAAACGGCTAATAGAATCGAAACTGTTCATTTTAGGTATAGGACATATATATGAGTAATGATAGGTAATTGAACGCTGAATCAGATGAAAGAAAAATATACAGGGTGTTCCATTTGAAAAACAGGAGATTTTTACATTTAAAGTTCTGTTTGTTTTGCTCTCCATTTTTAACACCCTGCATATTAATTGGTAAGATCAGCATGGAAACTCGTTGAATGGAACCCTTAGTAATGTATGTTTAGGATATTAGTCAGTTCCATTAAAGTTTTATAGGTAAAATTTAAAAAAAAAAAATGTTTTTTAAAAAAAAATTCTAAAAACTCAATTTACTCAAAAACGATAAAGAATTCAAATATAGATGTTATTATAAAAACTTTCGCAAATTAACAGTAGAATCGAAATATGTAATAATACATGGGATGTCCCATTTAAATTAAGAAAGTTGACATGTGTCACGTCAAAACGAAATACCCTGTATAAGCAAAAGTGAAACAAAATAAAAATTTAACTGAATCCAAACAATTTTTGAATTTAACTTTTTGTCGTAACTATTACCGTTTTCTAGATAATGTACTGTATCACCATAAAATGGCCACCCTGTACAATCTTTTGTATCTCTCATATTATTAAGCCGGTCCCAGACGAAGCGTATGTTCGTAGAACATTCGGTATTAGGGGCGTACTTTACAGCTATCTTCCGTTGAATATGCAGTGCATTTTTAATTTGGTCTAGAAAATTAAAAAAAAATGTGGGTTCATTCTATTAAGCGATTGAAATTTGGCGAATTCCATCAACTTTTTAGTGATCTAAAAGCGAACGAATTAAAATCTTTCCAGTATTTCAGAATATCTTCTGAAAAATTTTACGAAGTCTTTAATTTACTGGAGTCTGAGTTGACGTTGCAAAATACATCGTTTAGAAGGACGACGACTGAGAGGAACGGAAGCCCACGATTCTGTTCGTGACGGTCCACGGCGGCCAATGACGGAACGGTCATGTGGGCGCTAGACAATTAATTTGTGTGTTATTAATCGTGACCGTCTTTTAACGGTCGTTGTCGTGACGGGACGGAAGGGATAGGTGCGCGACAACCTTTATTCGCGTACCGTGTGGGAAGTTTACTTTGGTTAATATTCATCCTTCTGCGTTCAGCATTTTTCCGGCAATTTTCGGTAAACTGGCACGAAGCAAAAGAGCTCATAGTGCGGCGTAGTCAACTACGTGCTGCTCATATGCTTCGGTGAGGGAGAAGTACGTATATAAATGCAGTAAATTCAGTGCCGGAAGATCGCATCTTCAATTAAAAATGGAGTGGACCACCGAATTAACTTATTTGAAAATGAACCTGTCATTTGGAACCAAAAATCCAAATCACAAAAACAGAAATAAAGTGGCCGATGCATGGAGTAATATTAAAACCCAGTTTAGCGTTGAGTGTCCGGTTGCCGAATTAAAAAAAAAAGGATTCTCTGATGGCAATGTTTCGCCAGTTGCCAAACAAAGTAAAAGGCTAGTTTGAACTAGGGTGCTGGCAGGGATGACGTGTACAAGCCTACGTGGTTCGCATACGAAACAATGGCAAATTTTTTACAACCTGTTTATTCTCAAAGAAACGTAATAAGTACAGAGGTAAGTCGTTATACTTTTACTTTTTTTTGTTTCTTAGTAAGAGTAAGAACTAGTTAAACGGAAACAACCCCATGAAACAGATAGTACCTACTTATCTCATTAATCTGATAGGGCATTACTTTTCACAAACAAAATACGTATATCTGCAATTATACAGTAGACACTGTCTTCTATTTTGGTGACGACTGCGGGGTATCTCCGTTATTAATGAAGACAGAAGCTTGTGGTTTTCAAGAACACTGCTAGTTTTTCGTGAAACGGAAGATGACGTCAACAAAATGTCCATGGCTTGCTTGGTTTTTAAAATACAGGGTCATTCTAAGTAGAATTCAGTGGGGTAGTCATTTTTTGAGAATCATTTAGTGTTCTGGAAAAAATCAAACTATAGACAAGTTTGATTCCGCTTGACATGAGCTTTTTAAAAATATATAACAGTATGGGTTCTATTTATAAGTATTTTGACAATGCTTACTATAGGATCCGAAAGTAAATAAATTAGCCTTTAGCCTGAACATTTGAGTACGATTCGGTTGTGGTCTTTCTGGAAACCGCAAAATAACAAAGGAACACCTACCTCAGCATTATGACACTCAATAACTTAAATAGCTATTTACCTATTAAAATACATATCCATGGCTTCACCAATATTTTCTTTACAAAGATTCAAGCATCTGATTTCGATATTTGTCGAAAGACAACAGAGTAGAATTTCTTCACAACAATGTCGCAATTCGTTGACAGGAAATTTTTTATTGTATTATCATGACTTACTGCCAAAAAAGCAATTAATTTAAATTTTTCAAGATCTACTGCAAGTATTTTCATGAAAATTGTGAAATTTCATTTAGGTCATTTATGAAAATATCCCCGTACTATTATATATTGTTGAAAATCTTATGTTATTCAGAATCAAACTGGCCTATAATAAACAGGGTGTTCCATTTAAAAAATACCAACTTTAAGTTTTTCCAAAAAAATGAAACGATTTACAAAAAACTGACTATGCCACTGAATTCTACATAAACATCTCTAGTGGATATATTTTTTCCCTTTTCGATATTTTATAGGACACCCGAGATACGAGGGCTGCCCCGAAATGAGAAATTTTTAGAACCACCCTATATCTTAAAAACTAAGCAAGCCATAGAAATCTCGTTGACATCATCTTTCGTCTCACGAAAAAGTAGCAAAGATTCGCAAAATGATATAGGGTGAAGTAAAGAAACATTTAAATCAGCTTCTTCCAATTTTTTAAATAAAGAAGTATTTCGAAAAACGCCTCCAACGCCTATCCGTCCTTGACAACCAATATCGACATAAGAAAGATAGTAGTTAATATCCACGAGGGCCATCATTACGATACGGAATGTGCCTTTATAATTAGTAAATTCTGATCTACTATTAATTGGTGACGATAACACAACATGTTTGCCTTCTAGTGACCACATGCAATTCAGAAATGTCCATTTATTAATGAATTTCTTTGACTGATTGGTCCATTTTTCTATGGTCTGTCACTGTGGCATCTAACAATTAAATTTTCTGTGATACATCTAAGAGATAGAGTTCACTACCTCAAAATTAAAAACATTAAAAAATTGTATTTCGCAATAATAAAGCACTGCTCAAAATTATACAACTAGCGGCGGCAACAATCTGTTCTTCATCACTGTCTATTTTGAACTGCATAAAAACGCTACTGAAAATCAACGTCTTTCTGTGTGGAGGCGCCGCTGCTCTACACTACGGGGAATATTTGTCACTGTACGCAGTGGTTGTAGATTTTCAAAATACTATATAGTGAGGGAGAGTAGTGGCGTAGTATAAAGCCCCAAATCCCAACGCGGTGTGAGCGATCTAAGTCACTCGGCGACCTGCTTGCTTTAGCATTGTCCATATCTCTTCTGTGTGCGTTTAATTAAATATATTAATCCTTTTTTGTTCAAAATTGAAACTTTTTTGTTACAATAAAATGCAGCCTTTAAGATATAACATATTATAATTTTAAACTTATGTTTAGGGATGTTGGTTCAAGTTTTTTTGTTGAGTGTATTTCAAGAAGTTCGCGTCGTATTTGAAAAAAAAATTCTTGCAGAAAGTTTTAGCATAACTTTAGAAATTGTAAATTTTTTTATACAAGGTGTCCCAGTAGTGTGTTCTCGGTTTTGGTGATAATGGTTAGAGATTGAGAAAAAGTTTAAATATAAATATTAGTATATAGAATGAATTATATACCTACTTAACTAGTTTTTCATATATAAGACCTATATTTTTTTAAATTTTTGAATTTAATCTAAAATTCTACGTCTACTTCGTATATTGTCCATAAACCTAAATTTAATTGTTTTTGAGATATTGATATTTAAAAACTGGGATTTTCAATTTTGAACAGATGTGGAGTCTAAACGGTTCAAATTAGAACAAAACATAATAGTCTACCATAAATGTTTTCTCTATTTCTAACCGATACCAAATATCAACCTAGAACACACTATGGTGACACCTTATGTATAAATATTTTTCATATTTTATTAACTATAGGTATACTATTTGCAGTAAACACAATTATTTAACTGTTCAAATATCTTTTTTAATAATAGAAAATAAATCAGCACACAATTTAGGCTTAAACGGTAACAAATTAAAAATTCAGTTAATATTTTTTTTCATTTTTTTATACAACTTTTCGTGGGAGTCCACTTCAGAATGGCTTCTTTTCCAGTTCATTTAAATATTTCATTTTTATAACTAACCTTTGTCTTAAGAACACTAAAATTGCCTAAAACTTTCACTTGAGGAAGTAAAAAATACCCTGAAAACACAACGGGCAACTATCGCAACGGCAACCTTAAGCTGAATAAGCAATAAACTGGTCGCTGTTGGCTACTAAATCGATGTTTTGAATCAGTGATTCTAATCAGTTAAATGAGTCGCTGATTCGAATCTCGAAATTTTATTATTGAGAATCAACGACTCACTACTCATTACATTAGCACACACTCCGCCACTGTCGGCTTTCGCTGTAATAATTGTCGGAACAGAAAAGCGCAACCCGATTGACGTGCTAGTCTATGCTGCGTTCTCGGTCTGCGTATGTTGCTCCTGCTTGAGAGTCTGATCATTGACGAGAATCTAGAATCAGTACCCAGTAGAGTATTTTAAAAACACACTGTCGGCAAGTAAGTTGGAAGGAGTAATAAGCCTTTGCGAGAGTCTTTGCTTTGTGCTGTGCTCGGATCGGCAAGCGTCGCCAAATTAATATTTTTAAATTGTAATGTTGATTTAATTTAAAAATCTAGGTGTGTTGTTTGTTCTCTATTTTATTATGTAGTTTTAACCAACAATAATTTACTTTTATGTAGATTGTAATATTTTTATTTTACATTAATTAAAATGTTCATTACATATTATTCTAAGCAGTATATTAAATAAAAGGCTCTTGTAAACCATTTTACCCATGGAATTTGACAAATTTAAAATATACATTTGAAAGATTACCTTTTTTAATACTTCCTATACACCAAAATTTATGGATGAACCATTTTTTCAAATTAAATCCAAAAAAACTAAGGTTTCGGAAGGTTGCACTGAACTTGTTTTTGGCGTATCTCTAAAAACAAATTTTTCACAAACTTAATTTATGAACTACGTAAAAGATTGATTATATTACAATGCTCTATAACACAAAAATGATTATTTCAACTAAAAGTTAAAAGTAAATATTATATTATACATTATTAAATATTTTTCAACATAATTACAACTGCTAAACAAAGACAGAGCGGGAGTGCCGCCCTTTGGATGGAAATCCAGTGTGCCGGGCAGGCTACGTTGCCAAGTTTATTTTATATATGACCTATATAAATTATATAGGAAAAACAAAATGCATGTGTGGGTTGTGGATCGGTACCAGCAGGAGCGCGAAGGCACTAGGTGGATTGGTACCGGGTTAGGCGCCGTAGGCATCATCGTTAATGCCCTAAAAGACGAACAACAGCGCAGGGCACCACTGGCAAAAGTCTAACATTCGACATCGGCCCAGTGGGAACCCCCCTGTTGATTAGTGTTGACCGCACTAGGTATATTAATACCGGGTTAGCACCAGATTAGGCGCCATAGGCATTATCATTAAAGCCCTAATATAAAACGGGAACGACAGCGAAGTGCATCACTGGCGGAAGTCTAACATTCGGCATCGGCATAGGGGGGGGGGGGGCCAAATGCGTTACTGTCGAGAGACAAACATGAAAAATTTAAGCTCCATACAATAATGTAAGTTTGGCAACAATGTAAGATAACCTTTTTTCAAACTGTCATATTAAAGAATATAGCGCATTGGAAATATCGAATTTCTTTTTGGTTTTTTTCACTTTATGACTCACTGAGTCGGACTAGTGATTATAATCATTTTAGTGAGTTGATTCGAATAATTCGATTCAGTAAAATGAGTAGTTTTGCCCTTCACTACTGGCCATCTTGTAAGATGGGTGCGATTTTGCACTTATCATTTCGTTAGTAAAAGCCGGGTCCACATCAATAAATTTGTGTGTTGAATGTTGTATTTTGAATTCGGCGAAAATATTTGCGGCGCAAATTTGCTTTCTTCGCATTTATTTTGACATAAATATGTGCGCCGTGCTTGTGTTATTGTTGTGATCTATTTTCGTCGAAACCACGTGTGTATTGGTGTGCATTTTCCATAGATTTTTTAATAAGAATTCGTTCATAAATAAAAAAAAACATTGCGATATGGAGTGGGCAAACGAGGATGCTTTACTTCTCATTCAGGAGTATCAAAAATTTAGATTATTATGGGATCCGAAACACAAGGAACATTTTAATAAAATAAAGAAAAATGACGCATGGGAAGAAATAGCGAAGGCATGCGGTATTGACATAGATGAAGTTAAAATGAAGATGGCAAGTTTATTGGGTTCATTTAGGCGAGAAAGGGCTAAAGGAAAAAAACTATTGGAACGGGAAAAGGTAAGTAGGTACATAGGTATACAGGGTGACTAGTAGACGTATTCCTTCTGGGAGGTTTTAATAGAATTTATTTGCAATTAATTTAATTTAACCATATTATCCATTATGCAAAACCTAGTAGTTTTAAAATTAGTATCTTCTTTTTTTTAGAAACTTTAACTCTTTGGATTGTAACGCTTGTATTTTGATTGTATCACAATATTTGGCATCATTTTTGTTACATATCTTGCGTTACTGTTTAAACTAATGGGAAAAATTATATATAAAATTTTAAAAATGATATATTATCCTCTAATTTTAAAGAGTAGTAGTAAGAGGTAAGTTCGCGGCGCGTTTCTACCGGCGAGTTTCTAAAAAAAAATAAAAAAAAAATTAAAACTACTGGGTTTGGTATAATGGATAATATATGGTTAAATCGTTTACAAATAAGCTCTACTTAAACCTCTCCCAGAAGGAATACGTCCACTTACCAGCCACCCTGTATAGAGAAAGAACTATGGAGATAGGAAAATCAAGTCCAGGTTATAACAATCGTTCCCATAAATGCCAAATTCTCAAATCAACAAACTTAGAAACCTAATAATTAAACTTGATTTTCCAGTCACCCTAGTTGACTCATCTTCTCTGTAGATTTAGATATTAAAATAAGGAGGTGTAGTAAAAACTGAATACTTTTTTTTGTAGGTGCCAAAGATGTGTATAAAACAAATTGGTTTGCTTTTAAAAGCCATTTATTTCTCGAAGATAGGGATCAGCCAAGGGTTACAATAAATTCTGAAACTATATGCGTAAGTACCTAAATATACATTTTTTATTGATTCCATAATGATAAACTAAAATTAGTAAATTATTGCCTTTTTTGAGTTTCTTTTTTCTAAGCATACTCAAATTGCCATGAAACTGTACCATTTGTGGAAAAATATTGTGAAAATTCTTCCCTTATTTCTTTTGCAAGGAGTGGTGCTCGACGCGGTACATTTTTTAAGGGCAGAAAGGATGTTAAGTCGTCCATGTTGTACTCCTCGTCCATTGAATAGTAAGTTTTAGATACACTATTTCGCAAAAAATTGTGCAAGTGCACAATTGCCATAATGATAATTTCTGCTTTAGTTGGTTCCAACAACAAAGGTTTCCTTAATAGTCGAAAAACTGATGCCATTATACCGAATACATTTTCTACTACTCTACGGGCACGGCTAAGTCTATAATTGAATATTCTTTCTATAGATCCTCTTGAATGTAATCCCGAGTATGGTTTCATTATGTTTTTCGCTAGAGGAAAGGCGTCGTCAGCTATAAAGACATAGGGTACTTCTTTTTGTCTGTTTTCCAAAGGTTTTGCTATTGGTAATTGTAAAAGATTTGCCTGCATCCGGCGATAAATTTCAGTGTTTCTAAAAACACCTCCGTCGGAAATTCTTCCTTGACAGCCCACGTCAGCAAAAATTATATTATAATTAGCATCAACCACTGCAAACAACACAATACTAAAAAATCCTTTGTAGTTGTAATAGTCGCTGCCACTGCATCTAGGAGATTGTAGTATAATATGTTTCCCATCCATCGCGCCCACACAGTTTGGAAAATTCCAAATTGTTTCAAATTGTTTCGCAATACTTAACCATTCTTCTGACGTTGTAGGCATCTACAAAAAAAAATACTATTTCATTTTTTTGTTGGTTTTTAGGCCTTATCTACAAATATTTATGATTAACTAAATAAATACAGTTGGTGTGTTTTAATTTTACACGTGCGTCATATTTCACTTTTCCTATCCCACTGAAGTCTAATATGAGGTGACACGCTATGGAGCACAGGTAAAGATAAAACGGCCCAACTAAACTGGCGGACAAATGAAGTTCATCAGTTAAATTTTTAGTGCTATTTTGAAGTGTTAAAACTCAAAAAATAAATTTAATAATATAATGGGGTACAGTTTTCAGCATATGATTTCTCATAGTTTTGGCAACTTGCGCGAAGTGTCAGGAATTCGTATACAGGGTGGACTTTTTATGTACAGGGCGAAATATGAATTTTTTTCGAACTTTCGGAAATATTAAGAATAAGTATTTTCTTTGTAACATTTTAGGGTATGCGTAAGGATAGTAAGATAGTTTCTGTTGTATTTTTAAAGTTCAAGTGATATTTACCCCTGGACTCGATTGTTCGAAGACTCCGTATAAAATTTTATAAATATAATTTTAAAATTACGTTATTTACTAGCTATAAGGATATTTCCTATTCCAAACCAAAATTAAAAAATCCCTTAAAATTGTTTCTTACAGTTATCCTTACGTATTCCCTAAAATGTTACGAATAAAATATTCGTAATTTTTCCCAGATTACCGAAGGGTTGAAATTTCGAAAAAAATACGTTTTTTTAACCACTCAGTATACGAGCGGTGTACCCTGTATAAGATGTATTGACACTTAAAGCAAAACTACAAGAAATACTAAGCTGAAAACTGCATCCAATTATCTCATTTAGTTTTTGAGTTATAACACTTTAAATTACTATTAAAAGTTTTTTAGGTACTTCAACTTTTCTACAAAGTTTAGCCACAAGAATAATAAATAATTCTTGTGGTTTAGCTTGCATTTAAAATACTAGGTAAACTGAACATAAGAATTTTTTTTTAGGACGAAGTCAGCGAGGAAACAAGTTCCGTTTCTGATGAAACCCAAAGCAAAGAAGTTCAACCTGAGTATTCATCTGAAACTATTGAATTCGATAAAGATAGCGCTGAAAATTCTGCAAATGCTATACAAGATGAAGATACTAGCACAACCAGTAACGCGGACACTGCATTAAAATCTAAAGAAAAGGAAAAGTTCTTGAAACCACCAACACCAAAACGTAAAAAACAATCAAAACCCGATAGCGTGGATGATCGTCATTTACAGGCCGCCCTAAATTTTTTACAACAACCAGACGATCCAACTTTAATGTATACCCAACATTTGGCTAATAAGCTGAAGCAGTTTTCGGGAAGAACAAGATCTATGGTTGAACATGCTATAAATCAAATTATTTTTGAGGTAGAGATGGGACACTTTGATAACTTACCCCCTCAATTCGGGGGTCATAATTATTATAATACTGCAAAATCTGTTTCTCCGAACTATAACCCAAATGAAATAACATGTGTACCAACTCCTCATACTTCTCCATATTCATTACAAGGTTCTCCTTGGTCAACTCACTCCATTGCAACTGATGACAGTTCATCGAATTCTACTCAATCAGATGGTCAGTCACAAACACAAGACAACCTACTTACTGAGTTACAGCCCTATATCAAAATGTAGTTTTTATTGTGTTAATTAAGATTTCAAACAATAAAATTAATTGATTACTTTTGGAATAAAATTATTAGTTTTATTTTCCTTAGTAATAGCTCAATTTTTCAAAAACTTACCTTCACATAATTTTTTAAGGACTCAATAATTGCACTGCAAACTTCTGGCACTATTTGTGAAATAGCTTGTTTTGAGATTTTAAATAAATATTGTAAACTAGAATATGAATCTCCTGTGGCCAAAAATCGTAACGTAAGAGCTAGCTTTTCTTTAACGGATATTGCCTTTCGAAAATTTGTGTCCATTCTCTTCCCTTTAGGTCCAACCAAATTAAGTAAAATTTCAAAATCGGCTTGTGACATACGAAGAAAATTTTTAAATTGCCCCGTTGTCTCATCAATTGCTAACGTTTTTAATAGGTTTTCACCACCACTCTGGCTTCTGTACTGAAAAAGTTTCGTTATCCAGTAGCGTCTAGGTTTATATATAGGCATATTATGAAATGGTACACCCACATCTTAGTTACAATATAATACTGTGGGGACAAGCTACTGACGTAAATCGGGTATTGGTAGCACAAAAACGAATTATTCGGCTAATATTTAATTTAAGACCTCTGGAGACATGTAGGACAGTGTTCAGATCACAAGAAATATTGACAGTGACATCAATTTACATATACAAATGTGCCCTCTATGTAAATACGAATAAAGAACGTTTTACAAGGAACTCTGAACTGCATCGCTACCAAACAAGAAATAAAGATAACCTGGTTTTCCCAATTCACAAATCTGCTTTTTATGAAAAATCGCCAAGCTATGCATGTATAAGAATTTTCAATAGAATACCAGAACATATAAAAGAATGCAACTCACATCGCCAATTTAAAATAAAACTTAGGAAATATTTAACTCAGAAAGCATTTTACTCATTGAAAGAATTTTTTGATGATGCAGAAAATTAAGGATTGAAAAGTTTTTTCTCAAGAATATAGATAGATCTTATTTTATTCTTCTTTATATATGTGTATACATCTTGTGCTAGTCTAGCTAATTGTAAGTTTTTCTTCTTTTTCTTGACATTTTGATTGTAACTGCATATTTGTAAGTTTTAAATTGTTTATTTTTTGGCATCCCATTCTATTTCATTTATTTATAGTTTATTAATATGACGAAACCATTGTCAATGTAGATGACCTAATGGAATGAATAAATGATTATTATTATTATATTATTATTATTTCCTCTTCGTCTCTTCTTGATATTATTAAGTCGTAGGTAATCCATGATTATATAAACCGCGCACTTTTTTTTTTAAATTTGGGAGGACATGATGGCACCCCAATAACTACACACGCACACAAAATTAAAACCACCAGTCCACACACAAACAAGTGTTCGACGCAAATCTCTTTGAAGTAGCCAGAAAAACCGACAGACCGATGGATAGCGTGTGTTGTATCTGACGAAAATATTTGCGTGATTCTTTGTACGGCGCATAGTCCATATCTATAAAAATTTTAACGAACGCGAGCAAATTTGCGTCAAATACAACGCACAACATAAATATTTATTGATGTGGACCCGGCTTAACGAATCGCTAAATCACGTGACTTAGCCAAACAACTGACAAAGGTTCGAAGTAGCATGTATTTCTTAAATGGAAAATTGCATGTATTTTTTGACGTCAAGTTCAAGTAGGCTTTTTCATTACGATTTGATAGTTACTGTTAACCTTAAAATTATTTTGTTGACGTAGAGCAAAACACGACAAGTTTGTTTGGCTTAATTAAGTAAACTTTATTATTTTGGAAATAATTAAAAGGTGATGAAGAATTAAAAATCTGAAGCTTCGAAGGTCTGCCTTAATACTTGTGTTTGTTATGCTTCTAAAAGGGAAGATACAGCAGCATTGCTGGAGTCAATTGATGATAGAATAATTATTGTACCTAATACCTACTAATATTCTAATAAAACAGAAGTTAACAAATAAGTGGTGATTTCAAGAGTCCTAAATTTGACTTTAATTAATCGCTACATGTGAGTACAGTGAAAAGGTGAACATTTTAGTGGATATTATATTGTTCTTTTCCAGAACAGAATTTAATGTTATTATACCTTATAAAGGCGTAATGTAATATTTTTGGAGGAGGAGGTATTTCCAGTTATTTTAGAGACATTAGAGAATATGATATTCTTAAGGGCACTGTCGGGTATTTCGAGGTAGGAAATAACTATTTTAAGATACATAGTACCCGAGGGGTGTACAGCTGGGGTACAGCATGGAGGTAATCAAGGGTAATCAAGAGGTATTCTGAGGTACTCAGGGGAAATCAAGAGGTACTCGTGGGAAATCAGGGGTTATCAGAGGAAGTCTGGAGGTAATCATAGGTAATCTTCAGGTATAAATCATCTTTCAACATGAATTGTAAATTAAAATAGTGATTGTAGTCAATAATAATGACGTAAACGTAAGGTTAGAAGGACAAGAACTATTCAGATTAAATTGTTATGTCAACATAAAATACAATGTTCAAAATAAAAAAGATCTCACAAACCAAAGATTTAAAAAAATTAAATGTCTTATCACTGTTTCAAAAGAGCAATCTGCAAAAATCGGGACTTTAAAAGACATCATATCACATGATATCACACATCATATCTTCTTTCTGAGCCACCCTATACATTAGTTTCCTTCCAAAAAAGTGAAACTAAAAAGAAAATTTGATGGGTTCGAGCCCTTACTGAAAAAAATATTCCCTGAATTTTTATAGAATTTGTGTATCATATTTGTCACTGACTGAATACTAAAATAACCATTTTGATCACTTCAAACAAAAATGAAAGGAAGACTCATTTATAAAACCGCATTGTACCTATGTAATTAGAAGAGGAGTTTTCTATAAGGATGGATGAATAGTAATATTATTAAATATTTAAATATACAAGGAACACAACATTTTTATTTTTTGAATCAACATAATAATAACTCCAGAAAATGTTTCAATTTGTGAAATATCCCATTCTATCTAAAAATGGTAAAAATCTGGATTTTTTCTGCAAAATGACAAAACTATGCAAAATAGTGGAGTAAAATTAATTTTTAAAATGACCGCTCATTTCTAATATGAACCAAACAAATACAAAACGGGTAACAATGAGCCTTGAAATCCAATACTCGCTTGGAGGCTTGCGCCTATGATAACGCAGAATTTGGCATGAACATTAAAAAACGAAGCGACACGTGGTATTGTCACATGAGTGCTTCATGGCTAGACTGATCTTTCCATATATCTAAAGCAAGCAATGAATAACTTAATGAAGTGAAAAAAGTTTTGTATTAGAAAGGTAAATAAACATTATATTTTACGTGTTTGATATTTAATTAGACTGGGTTTAGTAATATTTTTTCTTTATTTACTGAGAAATATGTGAGGTGTACTTGTAGGTTATATAAAATTTTTGATAAATTCGTTAGTTTTTGCAAAGAATAACATTTCATTTTTATTAATAATGAACTATTTGCCCGGTCCTGAAGTCTTTTAAAATTTTATTTTTGCAACAGGTAAATTCTCACATTAACATTAAGGTTTTTATCTACATACATTTTTTATCTACATACAGTTAGAAGAAGAAATGTAAATATGTATCCCTGTTTTTATAGAAAACATTTTATCTATCACAGGGTTTGACAATCCTTGAGTTCAAAGGCCATATAGTGCTGATACAAATAATAAAAGAACACCTTCAAAAAAAAAAATAATATAAAATTTTTCGACAAGAGAACTATGACTGATTTTTGTAGTAACGAGAAAAACACTAATCCAGTGATTCAGAATATAGTCTAATGAAAAACAGGTTTTAAAACAGTATTCATAGGAAAATACTTTTATTAAATTTAAATAACACAACGGAAGAAAACTGGCAAATACTAAAAATTATTAAATAATGGATTCAAGAAAAATCACTTAGTAACCTTTGGTTGGCGACAAAAGGCAAATTTGAAAATATTTTAGTAGAAACTTCAACGTCTCCTTCTGCTTCTGATAACTGCAAAGATGAATTATCTTGTAGAATACTTGTTTTTGTGGTAATCTATGCACCATTTGAAGTTTCAAAAAAGCCTGGACTTAAGCCTAGATGGGTTAGCTCAAATTTCAACATTTTACAAATTCTCAATTAAGTCAAAAAGTAATTTTCTTGGATAATTCAAATCCGGACGAAAGCTTGGCATCTGACAGAAAACGACAAAAAATGAATAAAATAACAAATTACGATCTACAAGTTAAACTTTCCTGGCTCTCACCTTGACGATGCTAACCTGAATACTATCTCCGATAAAGACTCACTTCTGACCTTTTCTGATACCAATGTATTTATTAATGCTAAATTGGAAAGAAGCCAATTTTAAAAACTAATGGATTGGAAAAATATGTGACCAAAAGGTAGGTTTTGGAGATGTTGGATTCAAGATGATTTTAAGTTTAAACTTCAGGATAATTTCAACGGACATATTATCTTAATAAAATCATTAAAACAATTTAAAGAAAATAAAGTTAAGTCCCGAAATGTTCTGCCCCTGGCTATTCAGTAGCCAACCGTGCGAAAATTTATTTAGTTCCACAAGATCAATAATCTCTACATTTTCCACCATGGTTAATTTTAGTATTAAGGATTAGAAAGATTGCCTTTTTAACAACTCTGTTTACAGTGATGTTAAAAATACTTATGTTTTTCCCAGGGTGGTAAAATGGAGCAACGGTGTAATGAGAACCCCAGCTCTTCAAGAATTTAACGAGATTGTGTTAACTCTATAATAATATCAACTATGAACGAAGCTTACAAAGATTCTGTTTCTTTAGGAATGGATGTTTCAGAAACAGAATGTTATAATTTAGATATGCATTCCCGTACTAGAAACAGTACCAGCACATTGATAAAATAAGAATGATTACAACATTGTAACAGACGTAAATAAGAACACAAATACATTATATCAAATATTTTTAGAAAGAGACAAGGATCACGTGACAAGTTTAAATGTCGATTCTTTAAGTGTTAAAGATTATTATAATATACAATAAGTAGCTTAAAGATAAGCAGCGATAATAAACAGTAGGTAGCTTATGGATAAGCAGTGATTGATTATGAAGATTTATCGCGTCTAAAAAAGAAACCATAGTAAACTATCGATCTATCGATGATAAATGATAAATCAGAATCATTAATATCTGAATCAATAAACATATTAACAGAAAATTATTATGCTGTATCTTATGATAAAAACTGATAAAGTATACTGATAGAATACTAAATATAGTGTGTGATAATCCAGGTGAAAAATCGATGTGAGAATAGGGAAGAAAATACATATTTGATGGAATTCTTAAAGATATAAAAGTGAAAAACACTTTTACGGACCACCTCACTTAGGTAAATTGTTAATGAATGACCCACCTTTCCAATTGAAAAGGGAAGATTTAATAAAAATTAGGGAAAACACAAATCTATTAACTCTTAATTTCTTTTCTAATTCTAAATTTATTTATTTATTTACTTGGTCATACATACACTACAGAGATAAATCTCTAAATGGTACAAAAAATAAAATACAAAACATAAGAAAACAATACAAATACAATGGTAACCTGCTATAAACAATAAAATTTAAAAATGCATATAAAATAAAAATATAGAGTAAAGGGAGAGAGGAGTTCGAAGCACGAACCTTAAAACAATTAAATAATCAAGAATCTAAGGAATCTTTTGAGGGTCTGAAGGCTAATGCTAAATATATCACAGTCAGAGAAAAATTTATTATAATTTAAGCAAAGGCGATCAATAAATGAGTTTTGACCATAGTTAGTCCTGTGCCTCCTTACAAGGAAAAGGGAAGTGTGACTGCCTGTTTCGTCGGGCTGGAACCAAGAAGTTCACCTGACCCAATAGGTGCTCACAGTGGATCATACCATTGAGCAACTTGAACACAAATAGGAGTAGGGCATGTTTGCGTCTCTGGGCTAAACTTTGCATACCGCATAGTAGTAGTCTTGTTTCATAAGAGACATTTTGATAAGGAAAATGGAATTTAAATAATAAATATTTTACAAATTTACGTTGTACTCTTTCGATCCTATCTATGTGGCATGCATAATGGGGCTGCCAAATTACTGAACAATATTGCATGGGGTTGTCTCTTTTAACCAGTAAGCTTCTAACAAAGCAGTTGTATAGGGTTACGATCACGTTAGTATCGCTGAAATGCCGAGAATGTCTTTTAATGAATCCCAGCAAATCTAAAAGCTTTACATACAATTGAGTCTATGTGTTGGTTAAAAGATAGACTGCTGTCGAATATGACGCCCAAATCGTTCACACAAGAGGAAATTCCAAGAGATTGTGTCAACAATCTTGTAAGTATTTGGAATGGGGTTAGGTGATCTTGTAAAGCGAATGGATCGTACATTTCGCAACATTAAGGGAAAGACAGTTTAACTCGCACCACTTGACAAAGCGGTCCAAATCCGATTGTAGCGCGGTATTAGAGATCGTATTAGAACTATAGAATTTCAAGTCGTCAGCAAACAAAAGGCAGTTACTATTCCTAAAACAGGAAGAGGCATCATTTATGAAGAGAAGGAATAATATTGGTCCCTTTTACCCCTGTGGCACTCCTGAGGTGACCAAAATATCACTGAGAAATTTGCTGAGTCCTGCACCACAACCCGTTGATTACGATGGCTAAGATAAGAGGCGATCCATTTTAAGTAATTGCCCGAGACACCAATATCAGAAAGCTTCTTCATTAATAGTTTGTGATGTACACTATCAAATGCTTTTGATAAATCTGTATAGATATCAGTCCACTTGATGAACGCCATAACACTTCGACCCCAGGAGACCAGATAATCCTGATATATGGCAAGATTGGTCGCTCTCCAGACGATCCACTGATAAAAGCCATGTTGACTCGGGGAAATGTAATTTTTGTAGGTGTAAAATATTTCGTCAGTCAAAATAGCCTCTTTTTCCAAGAGTTTTGGAATGGCGGAGATCATTGAAATTCCTCTATAGTTAGTGATTTCAGATTTATCACCCTTTTTGTGAATAGGCACAAGGTTGGAGAACTTCCAGATTGAGGGAAATACTCCCATGTCAAAAGATCTTTGGAAAATGGCATATTTATATGGAGCCGATAGTGTGTCTCTTACAATCAACCCAATAAAAGAGAGGCTGGTAACCCATCAGGACCCGCGCTCTTGTTTGAATCCAATTTTTTGATTCTGGACGCTACTTCGCACTCAGAAAACGTGTGGGATAATAAAGCTGACGAGAAGGGAACTGACTGGAGAAAATCACGACATGGCTGTCGGGCACGGAGTAACATGTCTGAAAATGATCCGCAAAAGCATTCGCGATATCTGAAGGATCATTGTACTTTAAACCGTTGTAGGTCATTAGATTCGGCAGACCAGAAGATACCCTCAAACCCCTAATGAACGACCAAAAGTACCCTATATTCTCCGGCATCAGCTGCTCGGAACTAGTAACGAACATGAGATAACACCAATGGTTCGAAATTGAACCTCACGGCGTTTGTCAGAGTAAACAAGATAGTCAGAATGAAGCAGAGTACTCTTATATTTTTTGTACAGTTTGTTTTTTTAGCAGGGCTGAATAAATCCTTGGAGTGTTCTATCAAACCAAATGGGGTACTTGTTGGACTTAACCCTCTTTTTGGGTACAAACCTCGCCAGTCCATCCGTAACAACATTGTAGAACTGTCGTACGATTTCGTCAATATCATCACATTTCTCCACAAAGGACCAGTCAGTTTCTGCAAAAAATCCATTAAGCCCGTGAAAGTTGGCCTTATGAAACTGAAAGACTTGTCGAGTCGCCCCATCTTGAAGCAATGGAGATCCCCTGTCTAAAAAAGAAATATTTAGAGGAGGATGAAGAGTGTCGACATTTGATAATGGAAAATCGCATCTAATACATGATATCGCCTCAAAATTATCAACAAATATGAGGTCAAGAATACGTAGGCGGGAATTGAAAATATAATTGACTTGATTAAGTTCAAGAAAACACATTGTGTCGATCACAGTTTCCGCTGTTGCTGGTTGTATTCTTGATGGGATTTTACGATATTATTTTTAATCCAAGGACCATTCAATAAGTGGAAGGTTAAAATCACCACATATAATAAATTTATGCCTTTTAAAACGATCCCTTAACGATTCACACAAATCACAAAAAGACACATAACAATCCAATAGGGACCCTGGAGGAATATATACAATGGTAAATAAGAGAGCAAACTTAATTTTATATACCTGTGTACATTAGGCAGTAATATATTGCTTATATTATAAGTTGTATGAAAATGAAATTAATGTAATAATACTTTAACCTGTTATTTTTAAAGGAAACCATTTTGATATGTTATATTTTACACATATATCCCTCTAATATTACATAGAAATACATGTAGGTAAGATACTAAAATGTTTAATTAAAATAAAAGATTTTGAACTCATGAATCTGTTGTTGATATTTTCGATCATTTTAATTACATTATTTAACATATCTGGTACGCAGCTAGTTTCTTAGTAGTTATTCAAATACTGGACTAGAAGAAAGTAAATAAGCAGTCGATTATATTTGAAATAGCTGAATATACAGTGTGTCCAAAAAAGTATTCTATTTCTCCAAAAATTTTATTCATAAAAATTTGTGCTTATCATTAAACTAAAAAATAAATTTATTAGATATAATGTAGATGTATTAGTGAGAGCGCTAGTGGTACTTTTTCGAAATTGCTTTAAGAGTAAAGTTCCCTTATTTTTTTAGGAAAAAGAAAATATATATTAAAAATATTTAAAACTATAAACAGATATAAAATTTCATGTAAATAGATAGTGTAATATATTTTTTTTGACAATTATGACTTAGTATTAATTTAAGGAATGCAAGCTTGTATATGAATTAAAAATCTCATGAATAATCTACATCTACATGTTGTGAAAATGTCAGACAACTTTTGTTGTAAAATCATTTAAATTAGATAAAAAATGAGAAAAGGCCTTTATTCTTTTGACCTGTAATAATAGATAACATATAATAAAATTTACTTTACTTTAATTGAAAATATAATAAGTCGGGGTAATAAAGGGTATTCTGAGATAATAAAGGGTACTCTGAGGTAATCAGGGATAATCCGGGGTACTCGGGGGTAATTAAGAGGTAATCTGGGATACTCGGGTGTAATCAAGAGGTAATCCTGGGTACTCATGGGAAATTTGAGGTATTCGGGAGGTAATCAGAAGTAATCTTCGGCAAAAAGGTAATCTGGTGTACAAAATTTTGCCAGCTGTACACCTCTCGATAACACCGCTTTAAATAAATAGGACACTAAGCAAACCCTTGTTAAAGAATCAGCATTAAATTAAAATCTAATAAATTTAACAGGCAATTGTTGAATACTTTAGTAAGCCATATTTTGAGAGAGTTTAATTTTTTTTTATTCAATGTCTACAAATTCAATGTACTGTAGTGATAAATGCATAAATATCTTTATTAGAGTGGACTAGTTTTAGATGTACTCGTCAAAATTTTGTTATATTTATTCTGAATTAAATATTTTTACAAAATGAAACTTCCTACTTTAATTTCTAATACATTTGTTTTCTTTATTTATCTAATGAATTGGTAATAAAAATATGTTTTTATAATAACTTTCCAATATGTATTGTTTAAGACGATTTTTAATAAAATGGTAATATGGTCTAAATAAAATAAGTTACACACTTATTCTGTGTTAGAATTATTAAAATACCTAATAGGATTTATTAAATCAGTAGAAAAATAAACAAATAAAAGTTAATACTTTTTATCATTTAATTATAAAGTTTAAAATAAATACAAGCCCTTATTGAAGAAGGGCAACCATCAGCATTTAGACTTGTACAACTTTGCATTTTAGGGTGCTTGGGCCCCGTGTTCTCCCACTTCTGTCAGTGTGTCCGTACGCAGCATAGCTTAAAAACTACTTATCCAGTTGAATTTAAGTTTTCAACGGAATGGAAATATTTTGGTAAAAATCGAATATGGCGAAACAAAATGGCGGCCTAATGAAATAAAATTGCATTAAACTCAAGTGAGAAACAGAGACAGACTGGTAAAATTTTAGTCCAAATCTTGTATGACAAAACTAAATGATGGCCTAATAAATTATTTGAATATGCAGTAAATTGTAATGACAATTTGTATGAGGGAAATTGATTGCCATTTAAAGTGATCCCTCTCTAATATTTTTATTATTTCTCGTACTAAAAAATATTATGTACAGTGCAATTTTTTACATGAAATGCTCTGTATAAAGAAGCCTTTTTAAGTAATACTCTATTTGTAATTGTTACGAAATAATATGGCACGAAGTTTTTTGGAAAGATATTTTTTAGCTTTTCATAGGTGTAAAAAATAGACAGGGTATTCATTTAATAAAAATACATATTTTGTCACTCTCTATATATTTCAAAGATACTGATAATTATCATATGATTGGGAAGGAGAAAATTTACTTTGCATTTTTTTCATTGCATTAAAAATAAGAAAATTACTGCACTGTTGATTTTATACCTAATAGAGTAATTTTATCGTCTAAAAACTAAAAATTGACGTTTGGAGAGTTTACATAACTACCAAAATAAACAGTTGGAATGGCAAAATAAATATTTCCACTTTCATACCTTAACTTTTGGAAATATGTTTAAAGATTTATACATAATACTACCCGTAACTAATTTCATAATGGTATGAACCTCTAATTATCTATATCCCTGTAAATCTGTATTTATAAAATGCCTAAATATAATTATTTTTTTAGATTTAAGTGTAGTCATAAATCTTTAAGATATAAATGAAATAATTTTCCATTTTGATTATTAGAAATTGACTGGAACTTCTTTAATTTTTTTTTAAAGTGTTGCAATATTTTATCGTATCTATATTTGTCAATCAATTCTATATTTGTCACTAAATTAAAAAATTTTACAATTGGACATTTTTTTATTGTTCAAGTTGTTACAAGCTGAAATTAGTTTCCATTGCTGGTGAATTCTGGTGAAATGTAAGTACACACCATTTTCTTTTACAACGGGTCCAAAGGAGTTACACTGTGACTTGAAATGCCTAAAAAGAAGAAAAAGTATTGTAAAAAAATTGCTCTTCGAAAAATCAGCTGTAAAAGAAGGATATTTTAAATGAAATAATATGCTATTAAAAATCTTCGTTATTGATAAAATAGGTATATTTCCAATTTTAGTTAAAAATTAAATGCACTACTTAAGGAGTATATTCCCCTCAAGAAAATAAAAAGAATATCCCTATAAATATGGCTTTTTAAACTTTTGTTTCTAACCAACGGCATGTATAGTACCTCCACCCAATTTTTTTTATTAAATATAACCATAACCCCTACATTAATTAACTAATTTTAGGTACTGATGTCCTATAGTAAACTACTGGACACACGCAGTTATACATGCAAATTTGTGGGCAAAAGTCAACTTTACTAATTTTCGACTAGAATTTATATATTGAGTTGTGGTTTTTGATAATGGCTAGCACTATATGTTGGATTTATCGCTTCAAAAATACAAAAGGCCACAAGAGATCTGTTACACAGAGTATTATCTAAGCGTTTGTCATTTTCTCAAAATGTTTATACACACACAATGACTATTACAAAACGAAATATTATATTGTTCCTTTCTACCCAGGATAATCCACACCCGAATACCAAAAAACTTTCTTCATATAAAGGGTGTTTTCACCAAAAAGTAAATTTTTCTGGATGTGTTGTTTTTCTCAGCTCCTGTATGCATCAAACAATTGTTTCTTACCCCATTCTATTGTGAACTTTTTACTTTAAACTAACGTTCATGATACATCAGCTCAAAAGGTCATTTGAGAGTTTAAAAATTAAAGAAACTTATTAAATCATGACAAAAAAGTCTGTTATTACTTAAATTTACATAGATATTAATGAATTCTAATGATGCGTTTGAAGTTAGTTCAAAGTAAAAAATATGCAAAACAGTTTTTTATAATTATAATGTTTTGATTTATATTTTGACATCTAGATACACTTTAACTATAGAAACTAAAAACACAATAATTATAGGATTTTTTCACTATTATCTTCTAAGTATAAAAAATATTACTGAATAGAAGAAATTACATAAGCAGCTATATTTTTTTTAGCTGGCCCCATTTAATGCAACATTAAATGAATCTGAAGTTAGCAATTATATCAGGTTTGGTACCTTTATCTTTAAAGATTACCCAAAAAATTGATAAAAACCATTTCAGAGGCAAAGCTCAAGGCAAGAAATTCGTCCTCTCTCTATGAACTGATATATTTATAATCGGTATGAAAAGACTAATTTAATCGGATAATAATATACAACGTGTCACATTTAAAAAATCCATGTTATGTAGTTTTTTCTACTTTTCAATCATTTTTAGAAATATTTGATATTCTTAGACCATAATACAGGAATAATCCTACAAATTTTGAAATTAAAGTTTTTTTTAAATTTTCTATAATTAAAGATGTAACTAGGTGTCAAAATATAAGTGAAAGCGCTGTACAACGGTCGCATTTATATATTTAGAGACCTTTATTCATAACTGAGGTAAGAAATAATAATTTAAGGGATACAAAACGCTTGCCTCCCCTGGAAAATGTAAATATTGTATATTACATATATAAATTACATTTATATACCAAATAAACTATGCATGATCTTTTTTAGTTTTTTTTTTCATCAGTTATGGTTCTGCGGGAGCCCATGCAATATCCCAAAAAAAAAAACATTGGCTCCCCTATGCCCTCCTTAGTTACGCGCTTGCTAGACAGTTGAGACCTGAATATTGTCCAAAAATTTCCATGTTTAAGTTCGTCATTTATACGTCACAATCTAGTGGTATTCTAAAAATTATACTGAACAAAGCCTATAAGAATGGGTGAATTGCGGGGTGGCTACTAGGACTACACATAAATCTTATAAAACTAGCTTGAGGGAAATTCTCTAAATTTTATATATGTTGTAGTTCTTGACTTTCTGAACAATAGATACCATGAACACCTCCAAATCTTACAAAATAGAGACAGAATTGAATTTATAAAAAGAAGTTATTCTGAAAAAAAAATCGAGAAAAAAATGTTTCTTGTTACAAAATACTGTTTTCACTTTGAGTAATCTTAATTTTCATAGACTTTAGTAAGTTATACTTTATTTGATATGACTAAAAAAGGCAACATACAGATATTTCAAGTAAATTGAGGTTTAAAAAATAAAATTTTAAACAAAACGAATTACAAATTCCTTTTTTAGTTCTATGTATGGTCATTTTTGAGGTATTAAACTTCAGTTTACCAAATTACATAAAAACCAAATGTTTTATTCTTTAATAAAACAAAATAGTCCATAATAAAAAAACAGCAGCTGCACCTGATTCCACATTTTTGGGACATCCTATATAAATATTTAATATATCCTTACAAAATGTACTTTTAGCAACCTAGTATCTTCTAGTACCTAACAAGGTATCCCAGAATTAAATAATAATGGATTTGATATAACCTCTTCTGATCAAAAATGGTAAACACAGTAAACTTAACTTACAAAAAATAAGGTTTCTTGATGATATAGGTATAATGTATATGATGTATAATTTTTCTCTAAAATTAAGTTTTGTTCCTTTTTGTATATCTATGTAGTTTTTTTTTTAATTTTTGACACATCTGATATTTTATAGAGATTTTATGTACAGGACGTTATATTTTAAACGGTACCCTAGAGACTTTATTATGAGTTATCAAAAAACTGTAAATATAAAAGTGTTTAGGTTTGGGCAATTTACAAGAAAAACAAACAAAAGGTAATCGGAAATTTAGCAAATGGGCATCGACTTCGTTATTTTAAAAGGCATACCCTGTATAATAGATGCACCGCAAATGGTCCTTTCTTCCTGATTATTAATAATAGACTATATTGGAGCTTTCTCAGCTTTCTCCATCTCTCTCTTACACATCGGCTCTTATGGCAGGGTTTTTCTAAAATTTCTCTGTTATCTTTAGAGATAAAGTTGAAACCTAGTATATTTATAATCGGCAAGAATGATTAATGAATGATGATTCCGTTCAAACCCAAAAACATTTGTATTTAAAGTTTTTTGATAACTCATAGAATAAGGCCTCTAGGGTACCGTTTAAAATATAACCAGGCATCCTGTACAATTTTACATAAGTATAATTAAATAAATTTCATTGAACATAATGAACTTATTAAGTCATATAATAGTTATTTTTTTAAATAAAATAATTTTATTGTAATGTCAAACTTCAAAAGCGATTCATAGATTTGAACAAAAGACTAATTTAAAAATTGCAATTAGCAAAACCCAAGGAAAAACACACACTTCAAACATATTTGTGTCACACTGTAAGAAATTAAAAAAACATATAAAACATAACGAGGTGTCTAGCACAAAGTTTAATGGATGACATAATAAAAAAGTGCACCATTCATCAGTTGAGTTGCTATGCATTATCTTTCTGCTGTTTTCCGACAGAATATCAGTGCAAAAACCATTAGTCAAATCAAGCAAGGTTTCAAGTGTTAAATTCTGTGAAGTGATGATTTGTTATAATAACGATCTGTTGGAAAACAATATTACTTGCGATCTTTTAAAACTTAAAAACTGGTGTGATGTTAATTATCTTACCCTTAATATATCCAAGACAAATATTGTAAGTTTTAAGTGTCAGTTGGAGAATGTGGTAATGAATGACGAGCAGATACGCTGTGTAAAATATAATAAGTTCTTGGGTTTGTTTGTTGACGAAAAATTAAAATTTGAACATGTTTCACAACTGTTCACAAAGCTTTCCAGAGGATGCTTCGCATTAAGAGTGTTAGCTCTGTTTACTTTGCTATGATAGAATCTCATTTGCAATATGGTATATGTTTCTGGGGATCTTGTTCAGGTTATTTATTTAACATAATTTTTATTTTGCAGAAAAGAGCATTGCGATTCATGTTACAAATGAAACCAAGAGACTCTTGTAGACCATTATTTATTCAAAATAAATTACTGACACTTACAAATATATTTATTTACTTAGAGCTTTTTCCCACATGGCCAAAACTTCAAACCACACTAGCAATTACATTTCCTCTTACTAGAATACCATTTCATAGCATTAAATTGCGTTTCCTATATAGTTGGCCAAAGGTTTCACATATTCGTCAAGGTAGAATGTTTTTTCGTAATGGTTTCACAATGCTCCATATTTCATCCTTCATGGCCCTCTCTGAAGTCAATGTTCTTTTCTTTTAACCATCCAATCAATCTCTGCTTTGTCCATGATTTTCTAATATCCTCTAAAAGGCGTGATAGCTTGCGTTGTCCATCACTATCAAACTTTTTGGAGGAAGGGGTGCCAGCTGATTTGAGACAGCCAGTCTGTTTTTTAAAAAATTTAGAGAGGAAATTCAAACCACACTAGCTTACATGACTAGCAATACTCATATAACGGCGTTTCCTATACCAACTTCCACTTTAGTTAAGAATTCGGTAATATATAATGGGAAAAAAAAATTTAATCACCTTCCGAAGGCTATAATAAAAAGTATTTTATTGAGTCGACCTTACTATTCACTGACAGAATATTTTAATGATTCATTTTAATAGTACTGTTTTTCTATGTTGTTTTTAATAAGTTTAATATTTGAATCTCATTCTGAGATCTTATTTTATGCATATTTTATTTTGTACAGGTTTTTATTATATGCTAAACTAATTTTTATTTAATGACTTTTTAGTGTATTTGTAAAGATTTTCCCGTGTTTTAGTGTATTTGTAAAGATTGCCAGTGAATGGATATATTGTTATAGTCGTATATCTCTAAATAATTTTAAATTTAATTAGATTGTAATTTTTTATTTTAAGGTCTGCTTTGTCAATGAGATTTTCTTTTGATATTAAAGCTATATTTGACTTTGGCAAGTTATACATAGACCTCGACATAGACAATGAAATATAATTTAAGCAAGTACATTCTATTTGCTAAAATATACAAAAGCCGCTTTCTTTCGCGGAATACTACAATCATGATTTTAAGATCGTGATTCCTAGGATTTGTTAAACATGATTCTATGTGGTCGAACGAAAGAACGCCATTCGCCGAAGCATTGACAATACGTCAATCACGCATTGAAAAAATTTGGTTAAGTTATTTTTTGATTGATGATTCGTTTTTCGTTTGGAGCGTCCGCGAATTTTTGCTGTGTTATTCGTTTTCATAAATCACTCATTTCATTAATCTCTGTAAACCGTCTGAAATGAAAGAACTGAACCTGTGGACACTGAGGAGTTAAAGAGGGTGTTTTCTGACATGCAGAACAAGAATGGTACTGGATTAGATAAAATATCTGTAAAAATATTTCAGAATTTGCCACATACTGCCTTAGAGTCCATTACCATTAATTTCTGTATTTCCAGTGGTGATTTGCCAAGCCTTCTGAAGATGGCTACTGTTGTTCCCTTATTTAAGGGTGGTGACAGCAGTTTGCCTTCGGATTACAGGCAAATTTCATTATTACCCACCTACCCACATCATAGAAAAATGTATGCTCAGTTTTTTGGAAAAACATAAATTACTCTCATTTTCGCAGTTTGGGTTCCAGGGTTCAACGAATACTAATGATGCCATATTTCACATATTTGAAGACCTGTACCTGAGTCTCAATGATGGAGAAGTTGCTTCAGCAACGTTCTGTGATTTAACTAAGGTATTCGACTGTGTCTGTTACAGAGTACTGTTGGACAAACTTGAAATGGTTCAAATCATACCTTTCAGAACGTAGTCAGTCTGTCTATTTTCTAAATGTAAATTCAGCTAGGCATGATATCTCAGCTGGAGTGCCCCAGGGTTCAGTTCTTGGCCCTTTATTGTTCCTTATGTAGGTAAATGATTCACCCTCAGCTATATCTTATGGGCTCTGTACTTCTTTTGCTGATGATACCACAGTGATGAAACATATTGAATAATATGATGTCTTTTGACTTAATAACCATTAAAAACTGGTGTGATGCGAACTACCTTTCTCTTAACATCTCTAAAACGAATATATTACTTCAAATGTGAGCTTAGTGATATTCAAATAGCTGGTCAAGCAATTAATAGTCTTAATAACAATACATTTCTGGGGTTGGAAACAAATTGAAGATTGAAGTTTGATAATCATATAACTGCTTTGTGTGCCAAATTGTCCTCTGGTTTGTTTGCTCTTTGGACTGTTAGAACTGAAGTAAACTATACTGTCACACGCAATGTATATTTTTCAATACTTGAATCTCACTTGCGTTATGGCGTCTGTTTTTGGGGCTCTTGCTCACAGTACCTATTTCAGAGAGTTTTTCGACTGCAGAAGCGCGCTATTAGATACCTCTCTTGCCTTGTTCTGCGTGACTTATGCAAGCTAGCTATTATTTCTGGAAAGATCCTTACCCTAGCAGGCATTTATATTTTGGAGACAGTTTGCCTCATGCATAGTTTGCTACACAAATTCATTCCACACCATCTGTTATGACCCGCAGTTCTTATAATATCAGTCTACTAATCCCTTCCTCGGCATTAACAAAAAACTCTATATTTTACAATAGTAAAAAATTATTCAACAAACTGCCAGTTGAGCTTCACAAAGTCAGAATGTACTCTGTTTTTAGAAAAAAAGTTAAGAAAGTCCTTATTACTAAAGCATATTATCTACTGGAAGAGTACCTAGGTGACAGTTTTGATTTTATTTGAATTAGTAACTGTTTCCGTTTCTTTGTTGATAAAAGGTATGCATTGTTATTGTGTTGCTGGTTTTTTATTTGTATTAATGTTCTTATTTGTTCTTGTTAGTTTATATTTCTTTGTTAGTTCTTATTTACTAGTTATTAGGCTTTTATTTGTTCAAGGCTGTATCTTTTGCATATGCAGCCTTTTTCGCTTTTATTTTATTTATAGACTAATTTCAAGCTTTGTCGACAACAATTGTTATGTTTATAGACAATAAAGCATATTTTGAGTTTGAGTTTGAAAAAAGTGGCATTGGTATGTTGATTTATAATAATAATAATAATACTTTTATTGTCATAAAACATTCAAAAATGAACATAGACAACGTCACAGATTACAAAAAAGAAACTTAAGATAATATGGTAGGTCATCAATATCAAAATCATTTATTAATGTTAATGTACATAAATTGCACTTACATAAGTCAAAAGGTATATAAAAAAAAAGGAAAATTGTAAAATATGTTTATAAAAGACATTTAGGCAAGTAAAATCAACATTAAAAAACAAAATCAAAAACAAAAACAAGAGTCCACTGTACAGTCTACACAAACATTAATATATATACAAATCTGACAAAAGAGGTATATACACACTAAAAATCTGTATTTTAAAAATTCATCAAAAGAATAAAATGCTTTAGACATCAAAATGATTTTTATTTTACTTTTAAATAGTTTTACGTCCAGGGATTTGATGTGATCCGGCAGGTGGTTAAAAAATTTTATGCCCCAATATCGTGGACCATTCTGGCATCTTGTCAATCTGCAGTATGCAGGTATCAGATTATTTCTGTTCCTAGTGTCATGGCTGTGGACCTCACTGTGCACTACAAAAGAACCCTGACACCTTTTTACATAGAGGAGACATTCCAGTATATACTGGGAAGGCAGCGTGAAGACCAAAGATACGACTGCTTCCTGGGGCATTCCCCCAAGCTAACACAGAGTAAGTCATGACTGAATGGAATATCGCATAGTATGTGGTCCTAAGTACCATAATACTAACACATTCTGCTAACTGTCGAAGGGCATACAGACCACTCCTGAGCCTCAGTGCCAATTGCTGTATATGGACATCCCACTTCAGTTTTGGATCGATATGAACACCCAAAAATTTGACAGAAGCAGTGTCCCCATTTACACAAGCCTCTGAGTTTTATCCCGGTTCAGAAGTAGCCCGTTTGCATCAAACCAGGCTTCTACATTCGATCGTGCTTCCTCAAGACCCCTTAGAACCTCATCCAGAGAACTTTTTGAAAGAGAGAGAGTGGTGTCATCCGCATAGAGAGTGAAGTCACCACGTACTCAGCCAAACGGCAGATTATTGATGTAAATCAAGAAAAGAATGGGTCCCAGTATTGAGCCTTGGAGTACCCCTATGGTAACTTCCCTCTCCGCAGACGCAACCCCTCCCACCCTAACAATCTGCACTCTATTTTCGAGGTAAGATTTGAGTAATGCTTTACTGTTCTTGGAAAAGTTGTAAAAATTAAGCTTTTTTAAGAGGAGGTCATGGTCCACACAATCGAATGCCTTGCTCAGGTCCCAAAAAATTGAGGCATTGTACTGCAATAGCTCGAACGAGTCCAGCACCCTGTCTACCAGATCAAGCAGGGCAAGAACTGTGCTCCTTCCTTTCGGAAATCCAAATTGAGAACCCACAAAGCAACCATTATCCTCCAGGAATCCCACGATTCTCAGGGCTATGCACTTCTCAACGATTTTGGATGCAATGGGTAAGAGGCTGATCGGTCTATAGTTGGTGATGTCATTTTTATCTCCTTTTTTAAAAATTGGGATAACCATAGCCTTCTTAAGAATGTCCGGAAAGCTGTTTTCTCTGAAACACAGATTTACCAATTTTGCCATAGGAACTATAATAAGGTTTTTTATTGATTTAAAGATGTTGATGCTAAGTCCAAATATGTCACGACTTGTTTTGTTTTGCATGTTATCTATAATGTCCCTCATCTCAATAAAAGATACCTCCTGAAAATCAAAGGATGCTGCTGGTTTGGGTATTGCTGTGAGATACTCCAGTGGATCCATTTGAGTGTTTTGGATCCCTTCCACTAATGTATGAGCTATGTTAGTAAAGTATTACTTAATAACTTATACATAATACAAAGCAAAACAAAAAAATCAATAAGTGTACATAAACATAATATTAAAAAACATTAGCAGGTAATACATTAAAATAGTCATCCAAACTCTAAAATTCACTCGCAATTAAAAATTCCCTTAAATGGGACTTAAATTAATATTTTCCCTGAATTAATTTTATATTGGTAGGTAAAGCATTATACACCTTTATACAATTTAAGAGGGGGCCCTTATGAAAAAGGGATGTGCGATGATTTGGAATAACCAAATTATTTTGACCCCTAATATATTTTGCCTATTTTGATATTCGCCTTTGAAGTCCTAAATTTGCCTTTTTTTTTAGATGGAATTAGCTCGTGCTTCAAGTCCTTTGTTAGAGTCAACTTTGTCATCAGATGAAGATGTTGTAGAAAGACATAAACGAATTAGGATACTAGATTATATAGAGACAATAAATGCTTACTCTAAGGAAGAATTTAAAAAACACTTTCCTTTACAAAGAGAAACAGCCCTAAAATTAATTGATTTATATCAACCTAATATTAAATCTTTTCGAAGAGGATGGAGCCATATTTCTGCAGAGAAATATTTATTTATATCATTCTATGGTATTTGGCCAATATGGAATGCTTTCGACAACTAGGAGACGGGTTGAATGTTACATTAAGTTGTGCTCATAAGAGAGTAAGCTTTGTGGTTCAGTTTCTTGTTAATCAAAGCCCAAATTTTATCAAATGACCATCAGAAAATGAAGCTCAAATAGAAGTTTTTTTAAATTTTAAAGGTAAAAAAGGACTTAGCAATATTATAGGAGCTATTGATGGGTGTCACTTTAGAATACATAAACCAAGAGACCATGAAGAAGATTATGTTAACAGAAAAGGTTATGACAGCATTATTTTACAGGGCATAGTCAATTCTAAAAAGATGTTTATGACATTGTAGTTGGACATCCAGGCTGTGTACATGATGCTTGAGTACTTAGAACAAGTACCATATACAAAAGGGCATATGATGGCTATAACAGTTTATTTTATGGTCACTATATGTTAGTAGGAGACTTGGCTTATCCATCATTAAGGTGGCTGAAAGCTCCACACAAAGACAATGGAGACCTGAATGATGAACAAAGGCAATATAATTATATTCAGTCCTCCACAAGAATTGTTGTCGAACATGCTTTTGGGTTATTAAAAGGAAGGTTTGGAAGATTATGGAGTTTTGAAAATTTAAAAAGAAAATTTATTATAAACTGCATTTTAGCAGCATGTGTTCTTCATAATATATGTTTACTAAATGCTGATTTTGTAGAAGAAATGTTTGCTGATGAGGAAATAAATTAGTGTGAAGAAACATATTTTTTATTTAACAACAAAAAAATAAATATTTAAAATTAACAACTCTTTATTATAGCATCAAATACCTTATATTAGTTAAAGTTAAATAACGTTAAAACATGTTCTTAACTTAGCCAGCCTATTTTGCATATAACTGATATCATAGATCAATCAGTCTAGTTGTTTTTGGCATAGATACCTAAAATATTGATTGACACTTTTTTCTTAAAGTGTTAAATGTTGGACTTAAAATAGGTAAAATGCACATACACACACAAACTACATTATGCATATATCACTAAAAACTAATCTGGACAATCAAACTCCACCAGTGAGTAAACTTTATTATTTATGAGGTTGCTTTAACTCTTTTTTGAATTCACCAGAATTTACAGTTCTTTTACATGGTTTGGCAGCTAATTATACAAGCTCGCCAAAAAACCTGCTGAAATGAAGTGTCTTGACTTAACAATTAAACAAAAAAAAAGTACAATTTAAGGCAACTACCTAAACAGGATCCTGCAGCTTAGCTTCCATAGTTAATTACTCATAGAAAATATGTCAAAAACAAACAATTAGGTATTTCACTATCTTGAAATTAACCCTTAAACGTCCAACGTATCCCATGAGATACGTTCGATATAATAATTTTCCGTAAACATCTGGTGATTACAAACCCAATTCTGGCGTCGTGTACGCTAAGATACATACGCGTCCTATCATCTGTAGGCTGGAGCGCCGCCTAGCTATCGAAATTGAAATGTGTTATTACAGTTCGCGGGAGTTTGTCGCCGCGGTTGTTTAGTTCGCAGTCATGGAGGTAAGAAAAGTGTTATTTTATGATATTATGTTGTTATATGTATTGCTTTTATGGTAAATAAGTGAATAATAGTTGTCTATAATTGCATTATTATCTATGACGTGCCTACATTTAATTTTTTTCTTCAAATAACCTGTCTTGGCAAGTTTGTATCCCGTAATATACATTGCCCGGTTTTGACAATTTAGTATATATTATTTTTTAAACGTTTTTACTATGCTGTAACATATTTTATTATACTAAAACTTGTGCTTGACACTGAAAACATTGTTTTCAGTTTCAGGAGATTACGGTCCGCAATTTTTATGGAAAACAACGTAATTACATTCCTGTTCTTCCCCCGGAAGACCCAGATATATCAGATGGAGGCTTGTCTTCGTCCGACGATGAGGAAACGCTTGAGGGTAATAAAAATAGAAATGAGCCAAATTTGCCAGTTGCTGATTACAATATTTCTGAATCAGAAGAAGAAGAAATTTCAACACGTAATAATCTTCAGAATCAAAATATACACGAAAATGATGTAGCTGATACTATTGATGATACTTGGGAGTCAGAGGATGAAGTGCCACTGGCAAACTTGGTGAAGAAAAAGAAATCTAATAATTTATATAAATACACTTGGTCCAAGGTTGACTTTGCTCATAATAAGATCTCCGTCGCTGATGATTTTCAACCGCCGGCATATGTGCACACACCTTTCCAGTATTTTGATCGTTTTTTCGATCAAGCTGTGTTTGAAGATATTGCCGAACAAACAAATTTATATTCAACTCTCACTACAGGTTCTTCGCTTGATACCAGTCCTTGTGAAATAAAAAGTTTCGTCGGAATTGAAATAATTATGGGCATAGTAAATATGCCATCCATAGATGATTACTGGGCTATGGCAACTAGGTATCCGTTGATAGCTGATATTATGTCGGTAAAAAGATTCAAGAAACTTCGCCGTTTTATACACTTTCAAGACAATCAAGCAGACTCCAATGGCGATCGTCTATTCAAGATAAGACCAGTTTTAGAAAAAATTAGAAGAAACTGTACAAAAATTGAAAATGAAAACCTATTTTCTATTGATGAAATGATGGTCGGATACAAGGGGACAAAGGCTGGAAATCTTCGGCAATATATGCCAAAAAAAAACCCAAAAAATGGGGATTTAAAATGTTTGTAAGGGCTGGAGTTTCCGGCATTGTGTATGATTTTTTGGTTTATACTGGCCAACAAACCTTTGACAATATACAGTTTGCGGATGGAGAAACCTCTTTTGGTTTAGGGGCCAAAGTTGTTTTGGCACTTTGCAAGACCATACAGAAACCTCAGGAATGCACCGTATATTTCGACAATTTTTTTACTACTTTGGATTTGGTTGTCTATTTGAAAAAAGAATATAGTGTGTCCAGTTTAGGAACTATTAGAAGCAATCGGCTGAAGAGATGTGTCTTAGACAACGACAAAGTCTTACTAAAAAGAGGATGAGGAAGCATTGACTACCGGGTCGACAATAATAACGGGGTGGCTGTTGTAAAGTGGGCAGATTCTAAGTGTGTTACATTAGCAAGTTCTTGTGTCTCTCACAACCCCGTACTTTTAGTGAAAAGATATGTAAAGGAAGAAAAGAAAAAAATTGATGTTGAATGTCCTCAAATAATCAGACAGTACAACACATACATATGGGTGGAGTAGACCTGGCTGATATGCTCATAGCACTATACAAAGTGCCTTTCAAATCAAAACGATGGTACTTAGGAATTTCTGCACAGCTAATCGATATTGCAACTAATAATTCCTGGCTGTTGTACAGAAGGGACATGGAATTACTAGGATATCCCAAACACATAAGTCTAAAAGAATTTCGTTTAGATTTGGCAACTACTTTGATAAAACGCCACAAAGTAAAGAGGCCTGATTCTTTTGGGAGCCAATCCATAAAGAAAATTAGAGTGCCAGTGAGTGCACGGCCTCCTGAAGATGTTCGCTTTGATCAGGTGGTCCATTTTCCAAGTTTCGTTGAAAAAGGACGTTGTAAACTTTGTACAGATGGACAAACGACTATTGGTTGCGCAAAATGTAACCTAAGGTTATGCATTGTCACGGGTAAAAATTCAAGAAACTGTTTTACCGCTTATCACTTTAAAACTTAAATTTGTTTATTTTTTGTTAAAAACCCACATTTGTTTATTTTTTGTAAAAATACGAGTTATTCTTTAGTTTGTTTAAATGTATAAGCATTCAATGCAATATGTAAAATTAGAGATTTTGTTTAAAATTTTATACCCTAAACGTTCAATGTATCCTAGAGGATACATAATTTTTTTGAAGATTTTTGAAAAAAAACAATTTTTTTCTTGATTTTGTATTTTTTTAAACTATTTTTTTTTAAACTGTTGAAGTAAAAAACCGTTTTTTCCTTAAAAATAAAGGGGTGCCCGTTTAAGGGTTAAAATGAATAGATTAAAATGTAACTTGATTCTAGTTTTTAGAATCAACAGAAGCTTAAGTGTTGGTCCCTGTATATAAAAATATGAGGTTACAATATTTTCCCTCAGTTTTTCTAAAATTTGTTTTAATATATGTTTTTTTCTTTTTCTACTTCTAATTTTTTTTCTCCATTTCCATTCTTTCTTCATGTCTTCTTTGTTTTGCTTGCTGGTAAATTTCATTGTGTGTAAGAGAGCTACTCCTTTTTCTTGCACTTTTAGGTGTCACATGCGGAGAACTCACTCTAGATGTACCAGGGTCCGAATTATTTTCATTTGTACTTTGATTCACCTCATTATTTACCCCTACCTGAACACAAAAGCTGGTTGTATTATTTGAAGGTTTGTCGCGTAAGATGTCATCAAGAAGATCATAAAATTTATAATTTTGGGATCCTCTTCCACTTTTCTTAGGACCTTTATTGTATTTTATAAATCTGTAAACCCTTAGCATATTGATCCATTTTTGCTCAACTTTTGCAGGAGATCTCTAGAAATTAATAAAGAATTTTTAATTTATTATTATGAAACAACTGACTATAACACTATTTGGGAATGATTTTATATTTTTCAGTACATGCAAATTAATATTTGACAAAGACTGGTCTCCCGAAGGACTAAAGATATTTAATGGAAAATAATAAGTATGATCTGTTATTTATAAAATAATTTCTAAAACAATGTTTTAAACGTTTGATAAGAGATCTATGTCAAAAAAATGTATGTAACATTTTTTCTGACAATATCAGATCTGATATAATAATATGTGATATTTTACTTACATTGTAGTTATGACCGCTCATTTCTTCTGAAATTATAGTCCAAACATGTTTTTTTTCTTGGCACGAGTAAATTCATCCTTATGGGGAGCATACAATGATATTAATAAACGAGTTTCATTCTCTGACCAGTACCCATCGTTACTGTTTACTGTAACACATTCTAAGGAAGTTGTTGGTGTTGGTTCTGTTTCTTTAATAATATCCTCATTATTGTTTTCTTGAATTAAACTAGTTGTCTGAAATTGTTTTTCATATTCCTCCAACATTTATAAGCATACGTCATATCTAAAAAAAATACTTCAATAAATGGTGGCCTATATGGGATTGTTTTAACAAATACAAATAAGTGTTCAAAACTAGTCTGATCTACTGTAATTATCCGGGAATTAATACACTTTTTTATCATTATAATAACACCGCCTCCTCTCTGCTTAGTACTTGTCAAATCAGATCTATCACCACGAAAAGTACTGTAACCATTCACTAAGACTTCAGAATCCAAAATCCTATCACTCGGCCAACTTTCAACCAATATTACCACATCATAATCACAACTCAATAAAGCATGTTTAAGATCCACCAATTTAGAACTAATTCCACCTACATTCTGACAATATATTTTCAATGGGGTTCGGCTATGTTTTTTGAGATCGTTTAGTAATAAAAGGATCTCTATTCTTATATCTGATAACCAAGTCTTCGCCTTTATGTTTCCTTATACTTAATTCCTCGTGCAGTTTTTTGAGTTCACTTCTCTGTGTTATCGTGAGGTCAGCATTTATTCTAATGTTTGAATCACCAGCCTTTCTTTTATGTTTAAGGCAATTCAGAGACATATCAGGGTTAGAAAATGATAGGTACCCGTAATGGTCTCACCTTATCACTCCTTACGTCCGATTCGTGACACTTTAAAAGTAGCACCACAATTCATTTCCAATTTTCCCAGTAGAGACATAATAGTAGCCTTGTCATGCTCTATACTCCGTCCTAAGTTATTGGACTTGCTCTCAGGTGAATTAAAAACAATAATGTTATGGTTCCTTGATGCTCTATCATTAATTTCTACAAACATATCTTTAACTCGCTGCGAATCTGAGGTCTCTTGAAGCCCGGCAGACACTTCGTTTGGACTTCTCAAATCTGATTTTAAATCATCCAACTTATTGTGAAGTGATATAACATCATTTTCCAGATCAATTATCTTCTGATCACTTACATCCTTCAATGCCTTTAATTCAACCAACAACTACTCGGTATTCGTCTTTTGCTGTTTTAAATTGAAACCATAGAGCTGAGTAACGACAGTTACAAGGTCTTTCACATCCATATTCTTTTTAGAAAAAATATCAGTAATATCAGTTTGGGGTTCATCTATATTATATTTAAGAGGTATTACAACGTCAAGATTGGTGAACGGAGGCGATACCGAATTATTATCCGTACGCAACTTACGGATCGTTCTTTTCAAGGCAGCCGTACCTGTAGCCACGGCGATGGGTGGCTCGATGGATAACCTTTTGTTACTGACTTCAGTTTGTTTGCAAGTTGGGCAAGACCAATTACGGCTATGTTTTTTATTTGTTATAACGTGAAGCTCAGCAAATTAAATAAAATAAAAATTTTTATTGTATAACACAAAATAGTATCTATACAAAGGTGGAAAGTACCGAAAAAATCGTATTTTAATAAACAAAACTAAGAAGGTAACATTAAGAATTGGCAGTAATGCGAAAAGACAGTTACAACGAAAGGTGACCAGTACAAATATGTTTCTTAACATTAAATTTAAACGAAGGTATACTTGACACTTTAAAATTCCGCGGAAGAGAGTTATTGAAGCAGCCAAATACAGGAAGCAGTTCTTAAAATTTTCTGTTCTATGTCTTGGAATAGAAGAAATTGCATCCCTGAAACGAACATCCACCTGATGAATATCTCCTCTAACAATTATAAGCTCAGTTAGATATTGAGGTTCTTTGATCTTAATTGCCCTATAAATGATATTACACTTAAATACCTCATTTTACATGACGACTAACGTGATCCCTCATGCTAAAATTTCACACAAACCTAACATAGGAATTCTGCAATTTCTGTATTCGATACTTATTGAAGTTAGTAAGAAAAGGGCCATAAACAACATCAAGGTAATTAGGTATTGAAAGAACCAGGCTCTCAGTTAATATTTTTTTAGCTTTAGAAGGAAGAACAGTACGATATTCATATAATGATTTGAGCCTGAAATAAAATTTTTGACAAGTAATATTAACATGTTTATTAAATGTAAGCTTGTCCGTAATTAACCCAAGGTTTTTTACTTCGTTGGATCATTCTACCGTTCTATGACCCAATATAATGTTCAGATTAGATTTGTCAACGTTATTACGTGAATAGAGAATTGCCTGTGTTTTGTCTGGATGTATTTGTAAAGAATTTCTCTCAGCTCACTGTGATATACTCAGAAGATCTTTGTTAATTAAATCTACTGTGCCAGACAGAGAGGAGGTTGATGCAGGTAGGTAAATCTGCAAATCATCAGCATACATGTGATATCTAGAGTAATGTATGTGTTGTATCAGATCAGCCGTAAATATGGTGAAGAGAAGAGGCCCCAAGACAGACCTCCGTGGGACACCCCGTTCCACCACCCTCCAATCCTATATTATCTCCTCACCATCCTGCCTTAACCTAACAGCCTGTTGCCTACTGTGAAGATAGCTATCAAACCATCCCTCTGCATCGATTTTATAATGTGTTAATTTAGCCAATAGTAAGTTTACATTGAGTCTGTCAAAAGCCTTAGTCATATCAATCAATACAGACGTACAAGAACTACCCATATCAAATGTCATTGTGATGTCACTTGTTATTCTTAAAAGCGCTGTGGTACAACTGTAATTTGACCTAAATCCAGATTAAAATTTTGGAATTCCATTCTTATTTTGTAAAAATTCAATAATTTGATTTGATTCTTTATTTGATAGCATAGAGCATCCTTTATGATACCAAGTTCGACATAGCTTGCATTTAACAGAACTTGCGTTTTCGGAAATATTGTGATCACACTTCCCATGAAGATAAACATCTGCCATGTTTTATTAATTCGATTTTTGACATTTGAAGATATCGATACTAACCCAGTACTAGGCGGAGAAATGAACTACTGTTTGATTGTCAGCACTGGGTGGAACTACTACCTACAATATCCAATAATCCTGAATATTATGCAAAAAATATTATGTTTCACTAGGCATGTTGATTTTCGTTACTTTTGTGTATCCGGTACTAATCGTTACTTTGGTATCATTTACAATATTCGTTACTATGATTACTTTGATTACTGGTATTAAAAGGAATACGAATGATTTATGACCATTACTTATACGTATAGATAAACTTCTTTGAATATAGTTACTTTAATTACTGCTATTGAAAAGTATACGAATTACTAATGACTAGTGACTACTACTTATACATAGAGATAAATTTGTTTAAATATAGTTTCTTTTTTTAACCTTGGAATTAGTTTGTTGATTTTATTTTATTGGGCAAATAGATTCTTGTGATAACATTTTAAATGACAAATAATATAAATTTATTTTTATGTTTCACGTTGTTGCATTTTAATGATTTATATTAATAAATTTCGCTAAAAATTGTTAATTAAGATTAGAAAATGTAATAACATATAGGTACATAAAAACATATTGTAATAAAAAAAACTAAGTACTACATTGCTCAACATCCATTATTTTTTTTAATTTAGAACTCAAAACGCCAATTAAAATATATTTAAAGGAAACCAGACAATACACAAAAACAAAAAAACAAGAAAAATTACAAATTTTGATTATAATTAAGAAAAAGTATACTTTGGACATTTTCCCCTTTTAAACGACTTCTTATTTCTGAAATAAGTTGCCCAGCAGTGGAAAAGATGCGTTCGGACGGTACAGATGTCGCAATTATACATAAATATTGTTTTGCCAGTTTAGACAGATGAGGGTATATTGTCTCTCTGGATTTCAACCATTTAAGAGGATCTTCCTTTCTAAGCAGAAGATCTTCTGCTACAAAAGATCTAACTTCCAAAATGGCTGCGGCTTTTGGATCAATTTCCTTGCGACTTTCTGTCTAAATCTGCCCATGTTAAATTTTCCTCCTCTGCCTAATCTGATATATTTCTTGGATTGGGATGAGCGCTATCATCAATGGTATTTAAATTGCGACGTTCTGCGCCTATCATCCGGGCTACATCCACTTTAAGTATGTCCTTTGCCATGTTAAAAGTGTATTCGAAACTTAAAACTTTGGATTTAAATCTCGGATCTAAGATAGATAGAAGTTGAGCTACCTCTATAAGAATACTTAGATCCACAAATGTTACATCTAGCAATTGCCCTGGAAACATTCGAAAAAATGCAGCCAATTCTCACTACGCTTCAATGTATCTTCCATTTTTAACTAGAAATATTAAAAAATAATTACATATTGGTGTAACAACAAAAAAAATTGCCTGTAAATTATTTTTTTAAATATATAATTTATTTACCCAGGTTTATTAAAAGTTATTTACTGAAACCAAAAATTGTTGAAATATAATTAAAGAACACGTTATTTGTTTATTATTATGCCGCAAAAAATATTGTTTGCTTCAATGAAAATGCATAAACAGCCGAGAACAAAGAACAACGCTAGGATGTCTAGTAGATACGATTGGGCAAATCCCAGAATTCAAACTAAACAACCTGCGTTGCCAAAGTAGATAAGTAAAAATTATCCGTGTCCGCTAAATAAGTTTTTAATAAGGTACAGATATACAAAGCGTATGCCCACATTGCATTTAATATATAAAGTAATATTTTCTTAAAATTTGGAATCATCAAAATAAGTCAAATTTATTATTCGTCTGGAGTCTGGAAAACGAAAAATGTATAATAGTTTTGTGCGCATATGATCAGATTCAAAATTAAATTAATAGCGGCAGCGCAGCATACCACGACAACGTTTCTGAAAGTCGAACAAAGCACAACTTTCACTTAATAGAACGGTTTGTTTAGGTAGGAATTAGATCTAAAATCATGTTATTTTCTGATAATACAATAAGTGAAATTTAAAGTACTTAATAAACCAAGGCGGCAAAATAAAACCAAATATTTCAAAGACAAAAATAACACCAAGAATTAATAATATAAGTTGACATTGAATATGTCTTCCCCTACTAACGGAATCGCCCAATAAATATATACCAGTCGAGGAGTACCGATACGATACTTCCGCATTGCGCGATGCGGCCAGCTGGTGACAAGACAACATACGATACGAGGAGCATCGAACCTCAAAGCTCTTAACACATCGTACAATTCGTAAGCAACGTCAAAAAATTCTTAGTAATCAGAGTAATCAAAGTAATCACTGCGCTTTTGAATTGGTATTCGTTACTCCGGGTATCTACGAGTACCCGAGTAACGAATAGTTACTTTTTCAAAATCTTTATGTTTCACCATCACTTACCGACAACAGCAAGATTATATTGTTCTTCGGTTAGATAGAGAGGAACAACAACTTGTTTTTCAGCATCATAAATTTCTAGTCTGCGTTTTCCCTGTTTCTTGGAATTAGGAAACATTTTTATTTTCCCTTTTTGAAATCAAACTCAAAAAACATAAACAGATAGTAAATTTTAGGTTAGGATTGTTAGGAAAATCTGATTCAAAGTCATCACAAAAATTTTATGTTCACTTTGTTCCGGATCATGATTTCGAATCTGTCAACAGTGTCAATTGCAAAACGCGTTATGTTCAAATGATCAGTCTCAAAGTAAGCGGCTAAATTCATTCCTACCTGCAACAGTCTCAGGTATCACCATTATGATAATCTAGATTCAACTGCCCATATGCTTCTTTAGTCTTTCTATCAATTGAAAATATTATTCTTAGTTACTGGTATTTATGTTCAATTCTGCAATACTTAAATACACCATTATTAAACCAATGTTATGTTTCCGCAAGTTATCCGTCAGTTGTTCGACTTCCTTGTAGTGGTGGAGAACTATCGATAATTATCGCTGGTTCCGACTATCGAAAACAATCGATAGTCTTTTAGTACAATCGGTAGTTTCTGATAGCTGTCTTTTTTAATCTTAGTGGTCCATAAGTCCCATAACAACGTTTATTTTTTACGCAGTTGTTCTGTTTACATTTCTTAATCTTCTAAAAATGAGCGTAAGCAAGCGTCTAAGGTTTTTTGAAAAAATAAGCCCGCACATGGAATTAACACATAATGTTTTCTCACGATCGTCTAGAGTGAAGTCACAACCAGCGGGGTTTGGAACAGCGAGAGAGAGAGAGAGACAGGAGAATTTGCTTGAAAATTTATTGAGGTTAAGAATTTAAAATTTAGATCGTCAAAAAACAAATTGAATCGAGCAGTCTTCCGGTTCGTCTCGTCGAAGGCAGACCTCTGTGTTATTAACATAAGTGGTTCCACGTGTTCGGTTTTGCTGCTTTATTTCGGGGGGAAGCGGGAGACTCAAACGCTCAGAGTGGAAACTAACGACCCCGCTAGAAAGGGAGCAGACGCTGTGAACGTGTGAGGCCTAGTTGTTCCTGTATTCTATCCCGTTCGTCTGGCGCAGTTCTACATAGAATATTAGCGTAATGGTCGCTATGTGGCGGGAGTGGGAGGGGTAAGGGGATAGCTTGAAAGAAAAGGTTATCTCGTGAGACCAGTAGTACTCTCAAGGGGCATCTAGTGGAAGCCAAGATGCATTAGAAAGTTTTTAAATAAAGTCAAATTTAAAGATTTTGAAATACACGGGGTGACTGGGAGCTCAGAGCTCGCCATCCGGACATCCCACCAATAACGTTCCCAAACCGGAATAAAGTGTATCCCGCTCCGAGGGTCGCCGGATAAAGCGAGTAAGCTCCGGACGGGGAGCAATCTGGCAAGTTGCGAAGTGCAGTGCCAAAAACATATATTGGAATTGGAAATTGAATAGAGATTATCTTATCCTAACTAGCAGCATTTCTGTTTGTTTTCACCATCCATGATGGAAAAATTCTTAAATATATAGCCCTCCAAATCAGGCACCCGCACAAGTAAGCTAAAATTTATATTTACAACAGAAAAAAAAAGCCTAACCTCTAAATTACTGTGCATAAAAAATAAAATGAAACATTAATTTTTGTAGGTAAGAAAAAAGAACTCTCAAGATGAAGACCCACCCCAGGACGCCAGAGACTCTCCTTCTGAAGTGGGAGACAGATATAGACATTTCGGTTGAAGATTGAAACAAGAGTTCTAACAAAATAAATAAAACGAGAAAATTTTCTGAAGTTTGGAAATTTTTTAAGACATCTAGAGACAAAAAGTTAGCAGAGTGTTTAAACTGAGGCAAGGAGTATAAAACGAGTGGAAATACTTCCAATTTGGCTGATCACTTCAATTGGTTTCATCCAAATCTTATCACCGATAGGGTCTCTAACTGTAATACTCTTTCTGGTAGTGGCAGTACTAGTGAATCAACATCTAGGTCTAGTGTCCGATCCATTAAGCGAGAATTGCATTAGGATATCAATTCCAAAAGAAAAAAGAATTGGACAGAGCATTGGCAATTATGATTGCAACAGACTTTCAGCCATTCAATATAGCGGATGATAAAGGATTTAAGTCTTTTGTTCAATTATTAAATCCACAATATGTTCTACCAAGCAAGTATTTTATCCGGGAAACAATTATGAAGAAAATAATTACAGATTCTTCAAAAATGCTAAAAGACATTTTAAATGATGTAAAATATGTTGCTATAACTTCAGATTCCTGGACATAAATGACGAGTGAATCTTACATAACGGTTACATGCCACTTTATTACTAAGGACTTCGAACTAAAATCTGCAGTTTTATCAACAAAACCACTATCAAATAGAATACTTCTGAGAATTTAGCAATTGAATTACATACAATATTTAGTGAGTGGGATATTGATAAAAAAATAACATGTATTGTGACAGACAACACAGCGAACATGATAAAAGCATGTGACATTTAAAAAAAAACATCTTTCATGCTTTGCACATATCATTAATTTGGTAGTTCAAGAGAGCATAGGGATAGAACCAATAAAACAACTTCTCAACAAGTGTAAAGATAGTAAGATTTGTGAAAAGTACCAATGCCAAGCGAAATATTTAAAAAAGAACAAGATACGGAAACACCATACAAATTAATTCAAGAAGTCAGTATGAGATGGAATAGTGCTGATGCCTTAGACACTTTTTCAAGTTAGAAAAGCTCCATCTCGCTTAACTCTAGAACAGGTTACATCCCTAAAAGAAATTGAGAAAATATTAAGCTGCTTTCAGGATGCTACCACCCAAATATCAGGAACAAATTATGTAACTATTTCTTTGGCAATACCCATAACATTTGGGATTTTTAATAATTTAAATAACCTAGAACCTGGTTTGTTAACCGAGGATAATAAACAACTTTGTGAAAAACACATACAGGCAGTGCAACCTAGACTATTTCCGTATGAGAAAAGAACAGTAGCACAAATAGGTACTTTGCTTGATCCTCGATTTAAACAGGAAGGTTTCAGAAACTCTGAAAATGACAAATCCGCAGTATTGTACCTACAGCAAGAGATGGCTTTCCCTTTAAAGAAACAACAGGAGGGAGACAGTACTCCTGCCGATGGTGATTGTAGCAATGCTAGCAGCAGTAGTAGCAGCTCATCTTTATTTGCTTTCGTACAAGAAAGGGTTCATCAAAAAGTTAAATCAGCTACTGTGGATGCAATTATTACTAGGCGTCAGTATATGGAGTGACAAAATGCTGAACAAAAGACTGTTTAGTTTTACGAGTTTCGTATTTTCGCTGCCTATTTGGAGGTTCCATGTTTTCATGATTTTCTTGAATATTTTGGTATCTGTTGATTATTTACGGTATGATGTATATGCTAATATATCATGGCTTAGATCTTAAGTAATCCAAACTATTTTTTATCTTATGAAATTAAACTCCAAAACAGTAAATTTAAATATTATCAAAAACTCAAGAACTAGGGATGGATTGCTATTTGCAAAGCTGCTATTTTGAAGCAGCTAAAGGAGTAGCTGCTTATTTAAAATGGTGTTATTGGATCATGTCTATTTGCCACGTCACTGCTTCGCCGGCCGCCGTTGCTTCGCTGCGGTAGAAAAATATACCCAATTGCTGTTGCGTTCGCGAGATAGAAATTGAACAGCAAGGATCGAAAACAGTCGGGTGAAGGATTGAAGGTAAAATTGCGTAATATGTAATGGCAGGGTTTTTGCGGTCTATGTTATATAGTATGTGACTAGGTATGTAGATGTTTAAATAAAAGTGTGCATCGTGCATATTCGTTTATTTTTTGTAGTATTTAATATTGAGATTTAAATTGGGTGTGTAGTAAATGATTTATAGTATTATTTTACTGGAAATTATAATTTTATTAACATAACCCATCAGGGTATTTAAGAAAACTAAATAAAAAACATTATTAAACTCTGAAAACTAATAATTTTTGTTGGAAATAGAACTAAAACGTAAACTCCTTAAAAAAACAAATAAGTAATATCACAAAAACAAAATTACTTGTTTGTTTGTTAATTGGATTATTGACTTCTGTTCCTGCTGGAACAATTTGTCAGCTCATTCTGGGGTGCATCCTGGGAACTGGTCGAACACGTGGTTCTGTCCACTGAATGCAAAAATCTTTCAAATAAATTTTCAATTTTTGAAATGCATCTTGGCTTCCATTAGATGTCCCTTGAGAGTACTACTGGTCTCACGAGATGACCTTTTCTTTCAAGCTATCCCCTTACCCCTCCCACGCCCGCCACATTACGCTAATATTCTATGTAGAACTGCGGCAGACGAACGGGATAGATGTAGGAATAACTAGGCTTCACACGTTCACAGCGTCTGCTCCCTTTCTTGCGGGGTCGTTAGTTTCTACTCTGAGAGGATGAGTCTCTCGTTTCCCCCCGAAAAAAGGCAGCAAAACCGGACACGTGGAACCACTTATGTTAATAACATAAAGGTCTGCCTTCGACGAGACGAACCGGAAGACTAACAAAATTACTTCTGCTCATCTACTGCAGTGTGGCAGACTTCGACCTTGATTTACCAAGAAACAGCTGCTTTTTTTGCTTTTTGGCGCCAAGCCAAATCTGCTCTGCAACGAGTCACGAGTAAGCTGCTACTGACTGAATGTTAACGTTAACACCGATTTCGCAGCACCGCGATTGCTGTTGGATTGGGTCCGCGTAGATCTAAATTCTTGAAAAGATGGGGAATTGTTCTTCTAATCGTACATTTTAGCACAGTTAAAAGAATATATTCTTTTACCTGTGATTCTAGGGTTTAGCACCTAGCAGATATGTAGACAGATTTGTGTCAACAATCACAGTTATGACCGTACAATTTAGAATCGTCACCAGTTTAAAGTAAATAATAAAAAATAATAATAATAGTTTTATTTTTAAGATTTAAAAAAAGCTCCGCCAGACTAAAATATAAAATATTGGTACAAATTGAATTGCATACAACATCGATATGGGTTCCGCAGTATAACCAATCGACTCCGACGGATAAAATCGAATGTTTTTGGAGCCGTAATAGATATTTCACTCTCAAAGATATTGGAAACGCTGTTAAAAGTCAGTGGCCGCGTTCACCCGCCTGATCGCTCGTTGTCTATCGATCATCAAAGTAGCGCTCAAATAATAGCAATGGTTTGAACGGTTTTTAGAGATTTCGAACGCAGCAAATATTTCTTGACCTTAACCTTGATGAGAATGAGAATATGAGACAACGGGAACAAACAAAGAAGGGCTGAAATTAAAAGACATATGATAGTAAATTTGTTTGTATAATATATTCTGTTTTTTGTATTAAAAAAAAGATTAAAAAAATCTATTGTTGCTCTGGTGTATTATTATATTGTATAATTATTGCTCATAATGTTTACATTACATGCCGCCATCCCGTTTGTTATGTCAGCTGATCGTTGCTCAGTTAAGTAGCGAAAATAAAATACGATACAAAACATGGCGTCCGCTCAACGACCCGCTATCAAAGTAGCATGATTAAACAGCTCGTTCATGGTACCGATCTCAGAGCGATCACTGAGCGATCAGGCGGGTGAACGCGGCCAGTAACCATCTTTATTAGTATGTTTTGATTAGAGAGGATAAGTTGGATAAATATTATGCTTAATACATTTGGAATAGGGCATTCGTTTATACTAAAAATATAAAAATGCACCAGTGTTTCCTTAGTTTAAATTAGTAGTTTGTCTCGTATCTCTTTATTTAGAGTTATAACTATTTTATATTTAGAAAACATAATATTTAAAATTGATTTCACGTACATATACATATATTAGTTACTTACATTATACAAATTCTGCAACTCTGCAAATAGGCATAGTAAATACATAGTATTTGTGAAAAATACAATTATATTTATTAATAACCTTAAATATTTTAGTTTGTGCTTCTTATAATCAATCATCTTCTATTACCGAAGTTTGTTTGCAATGTTGGCACTAATTACATTTTTCTAGGCTCATAATTCCTATCCAACAATGAATATAAAACATAGGGCAGTCAACAAGTCAACAACTAATTCAACACACGTAACGTAAACATCGGAGCTAAATGGACCCGTGAACGAATCCATTGGAAGGGATCCACGAGCGGACTGCATCCGAATGGACCGAAACCATGACCGGACCCGGACCGCCCATGTCTAGTAATAGGTTAGTTTTTAACGAACCATGATCGAAAACTCCGGCTGTCATGCCGAACAGCTCTCCGAATGGAGAAAATTTTCGTTAACTAACGAAATGATAAGTGCAAAATCGCACCCCCGGAGTCACATTTCTCTGCGGCAGTGACATTTCGTTTCCGAGATATACGCCATCAAAGTTTACAATCTCATATACATAGTTTTCTACCTTCTTTGTTGTTTTATTCAGTAACTTTTATAAGAAAATTATTGAATACACAATTAAAATATCAGAACAACAAATATTTTTTAATTTATGACTCTATATTACTCAAAAATGACATCAATCAAATTGTATCTGTCAATTGCTATTTTTGATGAGGAATTTTTCTTGATTTTTTGTTTAATATTGGCGATCACTGGCATTCAATCAAAGAAGAAAATGCAGTAAATATTTGAATTTAAAATTCAACTATTTTTATAATAAAAAAATGTCTATAATGATAAATATTAAACTGCTACGTTGATAAAATTTGTCAATTTTAAATGTAATGTTGTTGTTGTTTTTAGATTGTTGGCGCTGATACTAGTACATTTGCCAGATTGCTCTCCGTCCGGAGCTTATTTAGAGCTGAAGCGACCCTTCCAGATAATTTACACCTTATTCCGGTTTGAAGACGTCATGGGTGGGATGTACGACTGGCGAGCTCTGAGCTCCTGGTCACCCCGTGTATTTCAATATCGAATTTGTCTTTCTTAATAAACCCTTCTAATGCATCTCGGCGAACGTGATAGAATGCAGGAACAACTAGACCTCACACGTTCACAGCGTCTGTTCCATTTCTAGCGGGGTCGTTAGTTTCCACTCTAAGCGTTTGAGTTTCACGCTTCCCCCCGAAATAAAGCAGCAAAACCGAACACGTGGAACCACTTATGTTTATAACACAGAGGTCTGCCTTCGACGAGACGAACCGGAAAACTGAATAAATGTAATGCTTGTTTAAATAGCTTCGCTGTAAGGCAATCGCCAGATTGCTCTTCGTCTGAGGCTTAGTCAAAGCGTGGGACCCGCTCCGAGACTTGTATCACGAGATGACCTTTTCTTTCAAGCTAACTCCTCATCCCTAAAAATTGTAAATTTTAGTGACGTATGTCTCGAAAAAGAAATCTTGTCCAAAAAGTCTGACTTCGGATTCATAATCAGCGCTCCGAAATCTATATGTGTATCAAAAAGCGTTGAAATAGGACGAATTACATTATACTGCATATTTAATAAATGTTTTCTACTAGGTAGTAGATCATATGAATAGATTGAGATTCACATGCATGTAAATTTAAGTACAGAATTTACAAAAAGAAGATTTTTTTTGCTGGTTTATGATCGTTTATGTAATATGTGGCCAATGTAATTTGAAGACAAGATAGAAGACAGTAAATTCAAAATGTCAACATGGGAGAATGAGAATTCTTCAATATGAATGTTTCTAAAAATGTTTTAAAAAATTATCATATATACTGTCGTTTGAATAACAGAAATTTTGCTTTTAGAAATTCGTATTTGACTTCAAATAGATTAATAATATTAAGTCATCAAAAGTTTAAGAGAAAATTAGTTTTAACAGCAACGAAATTTTGCTCCTATGACCCTTCCAATATTTCAGAAATCGAAGAAGTAACTGGGATATACCCATATGTAGAGAATCGAACAGTGACTCGGACAGAACTTGCAAGAGCCTGTTTGTTCAGTGACAAAAATGATCCAAAATTAATTGAAATTGAAAGATGTGCATCCGTTGAAGAGGTTTTCAACTTTGTAAGGAATAATGTTAACAGCTTAAACTATGAATACTTAACACAGTTAATTTTGGCACTGCATGATTTACAGAATATATTTATTTATCATTATGAGGAGGGCAGTGATATAAAGCTTAAAGAAAAATTCTTTAAAAAGCTTCTGGAACATCAGGAATTTTATATGGTTACTAAAGCTATAGAAACTATGTTAAACTCTTTTAATCCTTTATGCTTAAGTTATACTCTTTTATATTTAAATAAGTTAGGTGCCTCAGAAGAAAATCAGTTAGTTCAGAATATGGCATTAAAGTTGAGAGATCATCTTTTAAATGATTTTTCAATCCAGATGGCAGCCAGATTAATTAGAGTTATATTTACAGAAAATAGTTTAAGGCCATATAATATTGCTATTAACTTGATCCCTAAAATTTTTGATCAAATTGGTAAGTTGAATATTCATTATTTATTTCTTAGTCGCAGAAATATTGAAACAATCCAACATTTTCCCTGCAGTGATTATTGTTTAATTAATTAATTAATTAATTATTCAATAAATGTACATTACAGAAAAAAATTCTAAATAGTCCAGAGATTTTTAAAGAGCAGTGTCTATCGAACCCTGTGGTGGTTATTTACAATAATTCGACTGCAGTACATGCATATAGTGTCACAGCAAATGCGGCAGATTTTTACTTGACCTTGACCTTCTAGTCCTAACCTGAGCATGATAAAGTGCACAAATGACAAATAGTAAATAGTTTATATGAATAATACTTTTTTATTTGTTCTATATTCATTCTCACCTTGGCTTACTATTTTTACCTTTAAACAAAATTTAGGTACATACTATATGTGTTTTATTTAAACAAACTTTAAAAAGCAGTCAATTTCTTCCAGGGTTACATTATTAGAACCTTACTTAGAACCATTAGGTAAGTCTAGACAATGTTTTTTTTAAAGACATACTGCAAAATATGTTATCAAAATTTATTATATGTTCACAGAATTCAACAATGTCCAAGTGTTTTGAATTACCCCCTTAAATTAAAAAAAAAGGCAATACATTTTCTTTAACGCAGGAGGCAGAAAAACAAATAATTGAAGAAGCAAATAGATGCTTTGTTTAGTAGTATAAAAGAGAGGCTAGAACTAAGGCTAGGCATCCTTAAGTGGTAAAAAGTAATCAAAAAGGTTTTTAAATGAAAATTTGAAATATCAAATAAAATACTGTTGCATACATGCTGGCCAAGAATAAGACAAAGGGACAAGGTGTCTGAAAGAAAAAGTGAGTCTTGCAATTCGTAATTATCTTTTCTTTGAATTTTTATGTTTGATTGATTTATTTAGATTTGTAATTAGTAATTAATAATATATTCTATTGATCCTGATATTCTACACCACTTTGGTTCAAAAATCATTTTAAATATTTCAGCTCAACTCATATGTTAAGTTTTTAAGAAATTTGTTAAAATATATGGTTAATTACGTATTGTTTAAATTTTTTATTTTAGAACTCTCCAGAAGGAAAAAATATGTCTCATCAATTATTAAAGTGTGGAAAATACTTAATTTAATACACATAAATATAAGACGTGTAAAAAAAAATTTTGACTCTTAGCAACTATAAGGGCTTTTGAACTTGATTATTGCGATATAATTGTTATAAAATCAGATTGAGGTCTTTACAGGTGATGTTAATATTAATATCAATGACAGTGATAACGATAATGTTAATTCATATCTCTCGACATTAAGTAATTTTGGTTTTCTCTCATATATAAACTCTTCAACAAGAATTACCTCCACAACTGCCACTTGTATTGATCATATTTTTGTGCGAAAAAAACTTGATAATTCTATGCTTAAGTATCAATCCTTCATATTAGACTCTAACTTAACTGACCATTTCCCAGTCATGCTCAATGTAAGAAAGTGTAATCCGGACTACGACATACAGAGACAAGACAACGTAAATAAAGAAACTCTTAAAATTGATTATATTGCTTTATTAAACCTTTTTGCAATGCAAAATTGGCAATATGTTATTGATTGTTCGACTTCTGAAGAAGCCACTAATATGTTCTATGAAACTTTTCAAACCTTACTAAATAAAGCAAAATCAATAAAAGTACCAATGAACAAGTCAAAAAATCAAACCTTGGATTACAATTGGTGTTATAAACTCCATAAAACAAAGAGATAAACTAAAAAAGAAAGTTTTACATTCAAATAATGAAGTTTTAAAAACTCAGTATAAACATTATAGAAACCAGTTAAATAAACTAATAAATAAATGTAAACTTAACTATTATAGAAATAAAATAAATGAAAATATAAGCGACATTAAGAAAATTTATAAAATTATATCTGAAGCCACAAACGAAAAGGTTAAAAACAATGACATAATAAATAATTTGGACAAAGAAAACAAAACTTTTAAAACAGACAAAGACATGGCCAACTTTTGCAACAACTTCTTCATATCAGTCGGTAATAATATGGCTAAAAAAATACCGCTAGCCAGGGAACCAGAATGTATTAATAAAGAACCATCATCATCACTTTTCTTAAAACTGGTAAATAAAAATGAGTTAATAAAACACATAAACTCACTCAAAAACAGTTCGGCTCCTGGAGAGGACGGGGTATCATTAAAAATTATAGAATCGGTGCATGCCTATATTTTGGATCCTTTATTACATATAATAAACTTAATTTTTAAAACTAGCATTGTAACTTTAAGATTTAAAACTGCTGTAATAACCCCTATTCACAAAGCGGGTAATAAAAATAATATTAATAACTACAGACCAATAAGTGTCATTAACAATTTTGGGAAGTTGTTTGAAAAATGTCTTAAACAAAAAGTAATGGAATTCTTTTCCGATTTAGGAATCTTGTCTAAAAAACAATTTGGTTTCGTGGGTGGAACCAGCACTTGTGATGCGATGTATGAATTAGTGGATCAAATAACTCAACACTGGTGAAAAAATTATTGCAGTTTTTTTGGACCTGGCTAAGGCGTTTGACACGGTGCTATGCTAATTAAAACACTTGAAAAAAGTGGTATCAGTGGCTCCGTGTTGGACATCTTTAGGTCATATTTAACAAATACAAATTCAAATTATGTTATTGCCATTAGGATTATTACAAATATAGGGTCGTCAAAAATTTAGTAATAGATAAAAAAGAAATAGAACTTACAAACTACAATTAAAAAAAATCAAAATTAAAATTAAAATTGGTCTCCAGGCCAGTCCCATATCAAAATATCAAGATAAATAAATGAATGAATAAATAAACCCTGAGAAGGATTTATCTCTTCCTCCTGAAAGGAGTCATACTCTGAACTCATCGGGACTGCCCCAGACACCATCCCTGAATACATGAGAAAACAAACAATTAAACAGTTTAACACAAGTAAGAGAAACACTAACAGTACACACAGTGGTAGCCAAGGATATTGCTCCTGCCATCCTTGTGGGTAAAATATTCGTTTATAGAATAAAACGGATGAGAGCTAAAAAACTTTTTAGTTTTTAATCTAAATCGGTTAAAGACGGTTTCCCTTCTTATTGATAGAGGAAGAGCATTAAATACCTTTATGCCCAAATAAAATGGGCCTTTTTCATAAAGAGTTGTAGAATGCTTTGGTACCACCAAATTGCTCGCATGCCTAGTTTGAATGTCAGTTGATCTGACAGTATCATTAGATAGAAACCCTTCAATATCTCTATGGACGAGGTAACATAAGTGAAAAACATACAGAGAGAAAACCGTCATAACTCGCAATTTATAAAATAGTGGAGCACAGTTCTCCAAATACTCAGCAGAGAGTTCTAATAATTCTTTTTTGCAGCAAAAAAACACGAGATGCGGTTTGCGTATGCGTGCACCAAAATACAATACCATATGCTAATCTTGATTGAACATATGCATAATAAAAAGTTACTAATGCGTGGTGAGTAACAGTGTCTCTTAGGCTATAGATTGCATAGTTTGCAGACGAAAGTTTTCCACATATAAAGTTACCATGTTCATTGTAATCAAAACTCTCGTTCACAGTCAGACCCAAGAGTTTAACATTACACACCTGTTCAATGTTATTACCCCCAATATTCAATGAGAGATGTTTTTCTTGCTTAATTCTATTTTGGTAGTTCATAAAATGAGTTTTACTTGTATTAAGCACGAGGAGATTTTTTTTACAACATTCTTGCATTTTATTAGCTGCTGAATAAGCTAGTTCAAGAGCAATTTTTTCACTGTTATGTGATATGGCAAGTGAGGTGTCGTCCGCAAACTGTACAACCGATACACCAGGGGCATCTATACAAGCATTTAGGTCATTAGAAACCAATTTCTAAAAATAAGTAACTCATTAAGTGATCCTCTTAAAAACACTATTGGTATACCACAGGGAACCTTACTAGGGCCAATACTATTTATCATTTACATCAACTCAGTGACATTTCTTAACATTGAGGTTTCCATCATTTCATATGCGGACGATACTGTTCTAGTTTTCTCTGGCAGAGACTGGAACAGTACTAGGGATAAGGTAGCCAACGGCTTAGCTATTATTAAGAATTAGCTAGATTTTAACAAACTTACTTTAAATTTAGATTAAACCCATTATATAGCCTTCACATCTACCAATGTAAATTGACATAATTTTTCCAACATCCAAATAAGCGAGTCAAACACCACAATAAAAGAGGTTTCTAACGTAAAGTATCTGGGCATAATTATTGATTGCTATTTAAAATGGGATCACCACATTTTAAAACTAACAAATAGCCTTAGAAAACTTATATATAAATTGTTTATAAGGCATCTTTAATTAAGTATGGAATTGTTGTTTGGGGAGGACTTTATTCTTCTGCCTTGACACAACTCAATGTGACACAAAATTACATTCTTAAAGTCATAACCAAAAAAGAAAAATTATTCTCAACAAACCTTCTATTCAGTGAAAGAGTCTTTAATGTTAGATCCCTATATATTCATTCTGTTTCTTCCTATGTCCAAAAGATTGAAGGTCTTAGGAAGTATGTAAATCACTGTCATTTAACTAGAAGTAGAACACTTAATAAGTTGCAAGTTCCTATTAGTCATAAAAATATTAACCAAAGATTCATTGGATACTTAGGACCAAAATTCTGTAACTTATTACCAGGTAATATTAAGGAAATAAAAAATCTAAAAAAGTTTAAGTCAGCCTGTAGGAACTATATTTTTGTAAATAACACAAAATTTATCACTTTGTTATAAAAAAAAAAGAAAAAAGGAGAAAACCTCTAATAGTTTATTATTAAATTGTTTTTTTTTCTTCTTGCATATTGTTATAGTTTAAGTTAATACATAAATAATATTATTTTCTATTTTGGCACATACAGCTATTAATTCCGCTAGGTACCTTCTGATAGTGCCACCTGATATATTACATTAAGAGTTATTATTAATATTGTAATGATATGTATTACTATTGAATTAATAAATGAATTAATAATTTATATTCAAATTCATATTCAAACATGCTTTATTATCGTAAATACATATTATTTGTGGACAAAGCTTAGTATACTATAAAACAATATATATATAAAGAAAAATAGATAAAAAATAAAGCAATTTGTGACTAATGCTAATGGAAGTATCATGAGTTAACACTTTCCAAAAAAAAAGAACACATTAAAAATTATATATATAAAGAAAAAAAGCATATAAAATAAGTAAAATAACAAAAGAAGATAAATACAAACAACAAAGAACAGATAACACTATGTCAAAATATTAAAATAGAACAGACTCCAAAAAAAAAAAAAAAAAAAAAATTCGATAACTTAAGTTTTACTCCAAGTTGCACTCAAAATATTCATTCAGATTATAAAATGCCTTGTCTTTAAGAAGTGATCCAACTGACTTTTTGAAGCATGTTAGAGATCGTGCTGTTTTAAGATTATTTGGTAGATGGTTGAAGATCTTAATACTTAAATATACTATAGAGTTCCTAGTCAATTCAGTTCGCGGAATTGGCATTGGAATGTTGCAGTTTTGTCTAGTATTATAAGGTCTATTAGAAGAGGCAGTGTCAATAAGATGTATTCTGAACTTTTTATAAATTAAACAAGTTGTCTCAAGTATAAAAAGACAACTCAAAGTCAAAATTTTTAAGTTTTTAAATAAAGGTCTACAAGTCTCTCTAGGGGCCCTACGACAAACAATATATTATTACAAATTGATAGTTCAGGAAATAATTAAGATAAAAAATAAACATTTATCTGCCACATCAAAGAAGGCTTAGTGAGTGATTAAAAGAAGAAGCCATAAGGTTTCTTAAAGTTAAGGGAAGTCAAAGCATAATCCATCATGATTTGCAGCTGCAATCTGATCAGGTGATTACAATTACGGATTTAAGCAACTTGAAAATTTCAGCGAGAAAGGAACAAAGAACTGATTTAAATAGTTTGTGTTCCAAAATAAATACAAAATATTGTAAGTACCCACCGAGGGAAAACCTGGTTTACAAGTAATGGGAAGTCTGGGGACGTCTTGAGGAAGTCCAAGGATATCTGGGGAGGTCCGAGGAAGTCTGGGAAGTCTGAGGATGACCAATATATCTTAAGGGTGTTCGAAGATATCTTGGGGTGGCCGAGGGATAACCAAAAGATATGAAGGTCTTATAAGCAGCACTGACAGCAATGTTGCCAAATGTTGTATTATAAATGAGGATTCTCTCTTCGGTTCTAGAATATTTAGATGATCATAGGCATGATATGTATATTTTTGTCTACAATAGTTTATTTAGTAATATGTAACAGAAAGCAGTAGAAAATAACATTTAAAAAATTATAAAATACCCATTTGCATACATATATGTATATTCTTTATTTGATTACAATGTACCCATAGTGTGTAGACCATATCAATAAAATAACAAAGTTATGATATAAATCGTCAGTAAAAAAATGTTGTTTATAATATGTTAAGAAAACTTTCGTAAAATTAAATATATATTTTGTACATGAAAGTGACACATTTTGCACCACTTGGCAGGTTGTAAAATGGCAAATTTATAACCAACAGATAATAACATAATTTTATGACTGGCCGTCCCGGTAGCATTTATACATTTCATACAGATATTTATTTATTTAAGTGCCAATTAACAGTTAACAGTGGGTACAATATGTTAAACTTAAACTACAATTTGTTAGTTATTAATTTGAAGGGTTCTGAGTTGCCTCTCAAAGTGAGATACACTACCCAAAAAAATTAGTTCTGAATACATATTTACCAATCTTGGTGCTCATGATACTCAACTCAATTCAAAAATAGCTTTATCATAAGAACAGTCTCATTGACAAAGCAAACACTAAAACTAGATCTCAAGATAAAATAAAATATGTGATACAACAGATGAAATGAAAAAAAAAAATATAGAAAAGTATTTGAACCATTGTTCATTCGATTGTGCCTTAGTGAAAACATCATTATGAATTTGGTATCTCTAGTAGGGGTTCAAAGTCCCACTTGGGACAGTAGATGGCTGCAGTCCCGCGGGAATTAAGGATCTTATACAACATTTTAAGGTCTTTTTTGTCACACCTAATTCACAGTGGCTCAAGATTGAATGTAGGGTACAAAGGTAGCCAACAAATTTACGGTGCACCTGTTCGAGAGCTTTTATGTGTACCATATACAGGGGGATCCAAACCGAAAAGCAGTACTGTAGAAATGGTCTAAACAACGCACAATATAACATTCTGCTGGAGGCAACATTGTTGAAATCCTTGGTAGAACGCTTAATAAAATCAAGCATTTTCAGCGACCTTTGGACTATTTGTCGTAGGAGTGGTACAAAGGATAGAGAAGAATCAAAAATGTTGTAATTCTACTTGATAGGATTGCATACTCTTGAAAAGAAATCACTTTATACTTAGCAGTGTTAAGCTCCATCCCATTCAGCCTACACCACTTAATGAGCCTATCGAGGTCTGATTGCAAACCCAGGCATTGATCAGTTGATGAAACCCTGACAAAGAACTTCAAGTCATCTGCAAACAAAGAAAAGTACTATTCTAAAAGCAATCTGAAATATTGTTAACAACCAAGTTGAAAAGTAAAGTCCCAGATGTGACCCAGGGGGACATCAGATGGATTGATTGATTGATTTGGCACCAATGCTAACCTAGCATAACCCACATTTTTATTAATTATTAGTTTTGTTCAAGAAAAAGGTAAAAAAAAAAGTTAAAAAAGTCATACACCTAACTTGGATTCGAGCACAGGACCTTCACATTGGTACTGCGATGCTCTAACATTGTGCAAAGCGAGGTCCTGAGGAGAATTCAATGAACTTTGTTTAAATATAAACATAATTTGTTAATGTTATTACATATTGTGTTTACACAGGTCAAAATAAAATGAATACAATAAAATTTTTGGCTTCACAAATCAATAAAATACATAAATTTAAAAAGTTGACAATGGACATATAACTTTGACAAACACTAAAAACACAATTTAAAACTTCTGTATTTCAATTAATTGTCCCAGTTTGAGCATTGGAAATCCTCTTTATAATAAAAATGGTTTCTCTCAGCTACTGCTCTTGGACCCTGCTCTTGAATACTTTATCAGGTAATGTTTTTATGTTATCTCAAATTTTATTATAAAATTTTATTGCCAAATAGTTTGGTCCATTTTCACATCTTGGACCGATTTTATTTTTAATTTTTATTAATGATGCTGTATCTGTATTTCAGAAATGTTAATGCTTATTGTATGCTGATGACTTGAAGTTTTTCCCGGTTGTATCAAAGGTAGAAGACTGCGAGGATATACAAAAGTACTTAGTTAGCCCCGTTGGTTGGTGTAAAAGCAACGGATTAAAACTCAACATTGAAAAATGTTAAACTATGAGATTTTATAAATGCAGAACTTCTATTTTGTATAGTTACAATATCGACAACAATATGATGGCAGCTGATAATGAGTATAATGACTTGGGAGTGCTGTTTGATCATGAGCTAAACTTTAATAAGCTTATTGATAACATTATTTTAAAAGGTTTTAGAATGCTTGGCTTTGTGAGGCATACATGTGAAAATATTAATGACACAAAAGCTGTTCAGTGCTTGTATAATGGTCTTGTTCGGAGTGTTCTCAATACAACCCTATTATATGGAACCTTTTCTATGAGTGCAATATTCAAAGAGTGGAACGCGTGAAGAATAAGTTTCTGAAGCTGTTATTGCACAAACACCGATTTCCATATGAGAACATACCTCATGAAGTTCGCCTTCAGCTGGTTGGATTAGAAACTCTCAAAAGAAGACGGGATAAAGCAATGGTTATATTCTTGTTCAAGTTATTGAATAGATTAATCAACTCTACAGAATTGCTCAACTTTATCCAATTAAATGTTCCAGTTAAAAGCACTCGCACGAGACGGTTATTTTCCGAGGGCTTCTACCGAACCAATTATGGTTTATCCCGCTTTTCAGATCGCGTTGTCAAAAATTATAATAACAATTTCTCCGAGATTGATTTGTTCAACTGTAATCTAGAAACTTAATAAAATCAAGCATTTTCAGTGACCTTTGGACTATTTGTCGTAGGAGTGGTACAAAGGATAGAGAAGAATCAAAAATGTTGTAATTCTACTTGATAGGATTGCATACTCTTGAAAAGAAACCACTTTATACTTAGCAGTGTTAAGCTCCATCCCATTCAGCCTACACCACTTAATGAGCCTATCGAGGTCTGATTGCAAACCCAGGCATTGATCAGTTGATGAAACCCTGACAAAGAACTTCAAGTCATCTGCAAACAAAGAAAAGTACTATTCTAAAAGCAATCTGAAATATTGTTAACAACCAAGTTGAAAAGTAAAGTCCCAGATGTGACCCAGGGGGACATCAGATGGATTGATTGATTGATTGATTTGGCACCAATGCTAACCTAGCATAACCCACATTTTTATTAATTATTAGTTTTGTTCAAGAAAAAGGTAAAAAAGAAAAGTTAAAAAAGTCATACACCTAACTTGGATTCGAGCACAGGACCTTCACATTGGTACTGCGATGCTCTAACATTGTGCAAAGCGAGGTCCTGAGGAGAATTCAATGAACTTTGTTTAAACATAAACATAATTTGTTAATGTTATTACATATTGTGTTTACACAGGTCAAAATAAAATGAATACAATAAAATTTTTGGCTTCACAAATCAATAAAATACATAAATTTAAAAAGTTGACAATGGACATATAACTTTGACAAACACTAAAAACACAATTTAAAACTTCTGGCTTTCAATTAATTGTCCCAGTTTGAGCATTGGAAATCCTCTTTATAATAAAAATGGTTTCTCTCAGCTGCTGCTCTTGGACCCTGCTCTTGAATACTTTATCAGGTAATGTTTTTATGTTATCTCAAATTTTATTATAAAATTTTATTATAAAATTTTATTGCCAAATAGTTTGGTCCATTTTCACATCTTGGACCGATTAACTATATAACCAACAGTGTTGAGCAGAATAGCAACATTGCATCTGTAAAAATAGGTTAAGTTTCAGAAAATATAGTTAGGTTCACAGCAGAAGTCCAGAGAAATTAATTATTTTGTAGCCACAAAATCAAGTCGTTTGGCATCAGTGAACAAAAAAAAAACACTATTTTTAGCAAAACAATCAACTTTTTAAATTGTTTTTTTTTTAGTTCATAGTTCTTACAAGGTATAAAAATAAAAATTATTTTGTTGTCATAAGAACGGTTAAGTTAATTAAGTTTACAAAAATTTTTAATTTTTATTAATGATGCTGTATCTGTATTTCAGAAATGTTAATGCTTATTGTATGCTGATGACTTGAAGTTTTTCCCGGTTGTATCAACAGTAGAAGACTGCGAGGATATACAAAAGTACTTAGTTAGCCCCGTTGGTTGGTGTAAAAGCAACGGATTAAAACTCAACATTGAAAAATGTTAAACTATGAGATTTTATAAATGCAGAACTTCTATTTTGTATAGTTACAATATCGACAATATGATGGCAGCTGATAATGAGTATAATGACTTGGGAGTGCTGTTTGATCATGAGCTAAACTTTAATAAGCTTATTGATAACATTATTTTAAAAGGTTTTAGAATGCTTGGCTTTGTGAGGCATACATGTGAAAATATTAATGACACAAAAGCTGTTCAGTGCTTGTATAATGGTCTTGTTCGGAGTGTTCTCGAATACAACCCTATTATATGGAACCTTTTCTATGAGTGCAATATTCAAAGAGTGGAACGCGTGCAGAATAAGTTTCTGAAGCTGTTATTGCACAAACACCGATTTCCATATGAGAACATACCTCATGAAGTTCGCCATCAGCTGGTTGGATTAGAAACTCTCAAAAGAAGACGGGATAAAGCAATGGTTATATTCTTGTTCAAGTTATTGAATAGATTAATCAACTCTACAGAATTGCTCAACTTTATCCAATTAAATGTTCCAGTTAAAAGCACTCGCACGAGACGGTTATTTTCCGAGGGCTTCTACCGAACCAATTATGGTTTATCCCGCTTTTCAGATCGCGTTGTCAAAAATTATAATAACAATTTCTCCGAGATTGATTTGTTCAACTGTAATCTAGAAACTTTGAAAAGAAAATTGTCATTACTGCATCTCTAAATTTAAGTAATACCAATGTTTGTTTGTATTGATTCTTATTCGTGTATTTTTCTTTTAGGATTGTATGTTTATATTTACTTAGTATTATGTGTAATATCAACTCTATTTTTAAACAAAATTTTATTATTGTCGATTTACGACCTTTTATATTGTTTTATGACTCATGTATATGTGTTAATTAGAAACACTGTTTGATAAAATGTATATAAATTTATTAAGGTTTAAACTACAACGAACGAATGGTTAAATAGAACTGTCTTAGAAACGAAACATTTCAAAACATATACAATATTATTGGCCTTCATAATTATCGTTCTAAGAAAATATAGGTGGCAAAACAAAAACAACGATAAGGCGGTCTAATGTTTAAACTATAATAAGGTATCTGTTCGGCGTAAAGACTCAAATATTATTTATTCAACACTCCCACTTACTTGAGGCTTTCACTTTAAATTTCTTAGCTGCTAATTAAGAATAAGTAACAAAATCTAAATAAAAATTTGGCATACAAACATAAAACATCCCAGCATACAAACATATGCCATCGAAATATTTAACTTAACAAGCAATTGTTAAAAATGGCTTTTGTTAAAGGTTTCGTAAACAAGTCCGCAAGCTGATCACTACTACTCACATATTTTACGAAAATATTGCCCTTTTCACACTCATCCCGCACAAAATGCACTTTAATGTCGATGTGTTTGGTTCTATTATCAAGTTGATGAGCTTTCGATAACTTGATAGCTGACTGGTTGTCGACACCTATTGGCACTACTGACACGTTGAGGTCCAACTCTTGAAGAAATGACTTTAACCATAACGCCTCTTTGATTCCAAGTGCTAGGGCGATATATTCCGCCTCGGTCGTCGATTGTGCTACCACATTTTGCTTTTGACTTCTCCATGTAATCGCGCCATTGGATAGAAGAAATACATAACCACTGGTGGATTTTCGTGTGTCTAAGCATCCTGCGTAGTCTGCGTCAGTATATCCCATTAAATTCATCATATTTGTTTTAGAGTAAACAATTTTATAGTGCATTGTATTTTTCAAATATCGCATAATTCTTTTGACTGCTTGCCAATGCTTACCGGTCCAATTATTGAAAAAACGACTTACTTGATTTACCGCGTAGGTAATATCGGGTCGCGATGAAGTTGCTAAAAACGTTAAAGAACCGACCGCTTCTCTATATGGCTGTTCTTGATTGCATTTATCATTATTAGTTGCTGATAACAAATGTTCACCGGGCTGGACGGGAATCGATAAAGGTTTAGCATCAATCATTTTAAATTTACACAATAATTTTGATATATAAGATTGTTGGTGAATGCTTACTGTGCCTGTATTCAAATCTTGTTCAATTTCAAGTCCCACAAAATTTAATTTTGAACTGTCTAGATGCAAGGTTATTTTAAACATTTGCTGTAATATATTAAAAGTTTCTTTAACTGCTTGAATTTGACATCAAATGTCCATCATCGACGTATAGTGCTAGGTAAATTTCACAGTTTGAAACATGTCCAATGAAAACACATTGATCGCTTTTTAGTTGTTTAAAATTATATTTACCTAAAAAAGAAGTAAACTTTCATAGTCATACGTCTAGTTCCTGATTAAAGCCGCACGCGACAAGACGTGCTTTATACCTTGCGTCATTATCTTTTTCAATGTTTTTAACTCGAAATACCCAATTATTGCCAATCACTTTCGCGTTTCCTGGAGGTTTCACTAAGTCCCAAGTATTATTTAAATGAAGAGCGTCCATTTCCTTTTGCATGGCTTCAATCCAATTTCTGGAGTCTTTACACTTTATTTATATATGTCATAACAGGTGGGTTCACTTAAGGAGCTGTAACTTGCCATAATCCCATAATAATTTGGCTGCGTTAATTTAGTTCTGTCTCTTAATTGTCTTTGTTCCATATTTGCACTGTTTGGTAAGTCACATTTAAAATCTTCATCATCCGAGTCGATATTTTCTTCAGTACTTTCCGATTCAGTTTCATAACTATCTTCTTCTAGCGTTTCATTTTCTTCTTGCGGTTCTTCTGACTCAACTTTGGGTTGGACTGCTTGATTATTTATTTTGATGTTTCCAAATTCCAGAGTAAAATGCTCCTTCTCAAAATGCATTATCTCAGCTTCGTTAAACTCTACATTACAGCTAACTTCTATACGTCTTTTGACAGAATCCCAAAGTCTGTAGTTTGAAGAGTAGACGTCATACCCAACAAACAGTAGTTTCTTGAATTTGGGGCCCCATTTCTTGCGAAACTGTGATGGAATTAGCATATACGCTGGACTACCAAAAATCCTTAGGTGTTTTACTTCAGGCTTGCGTTGAAACCATTTTTCATATGGTGTCATGTTCTCGACTTGATTAGACGCTGTTCGATTAAGAAGATACACTGCACTACTTACTGCTTCGGTCCATAATTTTTGAAGTACATTCTTGTTTATTAACATGGCTCTTGCAGTTTCTACTATGGTTCTTATTTCTCTTTCGGATCGGCCATTTTGTTGTGGCATATAAGGTGCTGACAGCTCATGATAAATCCCATGTTTGGTAAGAAAGTCTCTAAATTCCTTATTCATGTACTCTCCTTTTCCTTGCTGCTTTGTATTCTTTAAATTTGTTAAACACATCTGATTTGTGCTTTAAAAAATAAACAGTTCGATAACCACTATAGTCATCTTTAAATAATACAAAGTATCTCGATCCGCTGGGTGACGTAATATTCATAGGTCCACATACATCACTATGAATCATTTCTCCTGGATTTTTGGATTTTTCTCTTGTCGAAGTCTTGTGTGATGTGCTTGATTGTTTCCCAAACTGACAAGGTTCACAAAAAAATGTCTCATTTTTGTTAATGTGTAAATCCTTAACCATATCAGCTGTTTTCTTAAGTGTATTAATATTAACGTGACCTAGACAGTCGTGCTATAATTTTAATGTATTTTTATCGCTGCTACTCAGGTTACATTCTTGTAAACATTTCGGTCGAAATTGCATAAATTATCTTTTCATTTGCCGATACAGGATACTTTTCCTTCGCTATCGATAAACTCACATTTATTTTTGTTTGAGCGGAAAGTAAAATTTTTATCAGTCATTACTCCCACTGAAAACAAATTTCGGCTTAAATCCGGAATGTAAAGTACATCATTTAGGGTTCTATCATGCTATTGCCCATTGACAAATGCTTTAATTTCTATTATTCCTTTGCTTTTTGCGGTTATTAGCTTATCATTTGCTATTCGTACAAAGTGGTTTTTCCAAGGGCTGAATCTCTCTAAAATATTCCTTTTTACTGGACATATGCACACTTGCCCCTGAATCACATATCCATTCGGTTTCTCTGGCACTGGAAGTTGTAGAAAAAAGAGATGTTATGTTACAAATGTGCGCTGAATTTGTCGACGATTTATCTTTATTTTTCTGTAGGTCTGCAATCCTTTTTCTACACTCGCGTACCCAATGTCCTTTCTTTTTGCAATAGTTGCAGTTGCTGTTTTTCTTTAATTCTTGGATGTCAGATTTCCTGTCTTTAGATTTCTCTAGTTTACTTTGCAAAGCCCTAACTTCTAAGGCCAAACGAGACACTTCGGACTCATCATTGACATTCGGGTTTCTTCTTTTAGTAATCTTGCTGTCAAATTTTCGAAGGTTTGCATATTACTAGCTACCGAGTCCCATGCCGTGCGAAAAGCGTTATACTTGGATGGTAAACTATTTATCACCTTAGAACAGATTGCACTGTTACTTATGGTTTCCTTAACATCTTTTAGTTGCCTTACTAGTAACTCAATGGACGAAATATGCTCGGCAATCCTTGCATTTTCTGCCATTTTATACTCATAAAAACGCTGCCAGATTAACTCGGCAATCCTTTCAGTTTTCTGCTCGTGAATGGACAATAGCCTTGTCCACATTTCCGCTGCATTTTCACAGTTAATCAGGTACTGCATTTGTTCTTGACAGATTGTTGCTATCAGGACAACTTGTGCTCTGGAATTACTTGCATCCCAAGTTTTCCATTCTGTCGACGTCTTATCATTTGGCTCTGCTTCTGTTCCATCTACTATAGATAGAAGTTTTTCCGCTTTTAACAAAATTGTTAAACTGAACTTCCATAGCTGGAAATTCGAACCATCTAGCTTCGGTATGCTTGCTGAGTCAAATTTAACCGCTGATGTAGCCATTTCACTAGGTATGCGAAAGTGTTTGTCTTTATACGACTTGAACGTAATTCACTGCAAAACACAAATTCGTATAGACACTTAAACCGACAACTGTACGACTTGAACGTAACGACTTTTTTTTTATACACATATACTACCGAACAGTTTGCCCTTATCGCGACGACGTACCTGGGCCCATAACCTGTTAATTAAAAACATAAAATATATATAAATTTATTAAGGTTTAAACTACAACGAACGATGGTTAAATAGAACTGTCTTAGAAAGGAAACATTTTAAAACACATACAATATTATTGGCCTTCATAATTCTCGTTCTATGAAAATATAGCTGGCAAAACAAAAACAACGATAAGGCGGCCTAATTTTAAAACTGTAATAAGGTATCTGTTCGGCGTAAAGACTCAAATATTATTTATTCAACAATATGTATAGTAGATTTTGTTTTGATATTCTATTTGGAGCTTAGTCGATTTATGACCTTATTGTTTTATGATGCTTATGTATATGTATAGTAGATCTTATTTTGAAATACTATTTGGAGCATGCTCTGTAATGTATGTACTGAATAAATAAAAATTGAGAATTGAGAATTGCCCCCTGCCCCGAGTTCCATGCAAGTGTATTTGGCCTGATTGAGGATACTGGTCTAGATTGGCTCTAACTCGCAGAGCCCTGAGATGCAGGGAGAATACCTTGGGCCAGTGCGGAGCCTGTTCCCAAGCCAGCATAGCATAGGACATCAAAGAATGAAACATGGCAAAGTATGCCGTATGTAGTACTTCACTACTATCAAGATTTCCATAGGGAAAAGACAATATAGTTAGTCTTTGTCTCATTCAAAATTAGACTGTTTTTGAAAACCATTTTTCAGGTCTCGAATGTGTCTCACAGGCTCTGCTTAGTAATTTTTCTAAGTTTTTGTCTTTCATCGAGATAGTGGTGTCATCAGCAAACAAGATGTAATGCTCTTAGTATGCTAATATTCTGTTGTCTCCCTTCTTGAATATTGAGATCACAATGTCGTCCTTAAAATTATCTGGAAAACAATTTTCCTGAAAGCATATATTAATCAATTTAGTTATGGGTGTTACAATTAGTTCACGGATAACCTTTATGCTCCCCACATTAAGCTTAAAGGCATCAATAGCCTGTTTATTTTCAAGTTTTTTGATTGTATCCCTAACCTCATTTATACTGACTTCATGAAAAGCAAAGTTGGCATCTGAGTTCCAAGTCCTATGAAATAGAATATCTTCTACAGTTTTAAATATGTTCAGATTATTTGTTGCGTTTAGATTGACAAACAAAAATCTTTTTTCACTTTTTCATTAAATATTTTTATTCAGTTGCGAAAAAGCCAAAAAAGATTTTTGTTTTTCAATCTTCTACAGTGTTTTGTTTATTTTTCAGCAGATTTTTTGCTGCATTAGGAAAAAAATTATTGAATTAATTAGAACTTATATTATTTACATTGTGTGTCTGATTTGTTATGATTTATAATATTCCAAATTGTTTTTGATTTATTTGATGAGTCAGATATAACTCTGTCATTATAGGTTTTTTTTAGTTTCTTTAAGAGATTTCCTATAGTGGTTTCTAAGTGTATATTTTCTTGTAGTATTTGTAGAGTAGGGCGTTGTTTATAAAGATCCTGCAGAAAATGCAGATTCTCTCGCATTTCCTGCAACTCACTGTTAATAAATATTTCTTTTCAGGAAGCTTTTTCAAATGCTTTCTGAATTTATCTGTAAAATGTCCACTGACACTTTCCAATTAAATAGAAAATAAACTTACCTTCAGTAATTGGATAACATTTTGTTTTGTCTCAAATGGTACTGTAAAGAAAAGTTGGATACGGAGATGATCGGAGAGATTATTGTCAATTATATTTAAGTTATTTGAGTCTGTTTCAAAAGTTAAAAAAAATGTTATCAAGACACTTTTTGTTGCGTGTCGTAGTACTGACTTCTGCATGAAAACCACAACTATCTAATATATCACACAAAGTTAAGGAATCTTGGTGAACTGTGCCAAAATGGACAATGAAATCTCTACTTTTACAATTTTTCTTTGATGTCAAATACTACGACAAAATCCCTAGATGGGGACCTGTAAACTGAAATAATAAAAAATATTTAACTTGATTATTAGTATACAAGATAGCAGCATCCGGGAAAATTGCTGTTCCTCCCCCTCTATGTTGTTTACCACAATATATAGATCCTAGGTGGTAGTTGGGTATGATGAACTCATGGGCTTCCTCTTCTGTAAGCTAGTGTTCATAGAGGCAGGGTATATTGAAATCTTTATCACAGATATAAGTTTGTAATTCTCAAACTCAAACTCAAACATGGCTTTATTGTCATAAACAAAATTCATTGACAAAGCTAAAATCCTAATACTAAACAAAAAGAAACTTAACCTACATATAAGTCATGTGGTCGGTGATATACACAAAACAATAGAATACAAGAAGGACAAAATTCAATTATAAATATATATGTATATTTTTTGTTTTTTTTTTACATTTTTTCTTTAAAATGAGGATTCCAGAAACTCGTCTACTGAATAATAGGCTGTTTCAACCAAAAAGCTTTTTACTTGTGTTCTAAAAGATTTCTGTTATCTGTTTGTCTCAATTGGGTTAAAAATCTTCCTGCTATTATAAAGTAACGATCTTTTGGTAAGTGCTGCATTGGGTATTGGCAGAGGAATTTGACGTGTTCTACGCATTAAATATGGTCCAGTCGTGATACTGATCTGATCCCCGAATTTTTTATGCAATAAGCACACTGTTTCCAAAATAAAGATACTGGGCAGTGTAAGGATTTTATGACTACAAAATAAAGGTCTGCAGGATTCCCGTTTTTTTACACCACATAAAGCTCGTAGTGCTCGCTTCTGAAGAATAAAGATAGAATTAAATAAATATCTAGCGCAAGAACCCCAGAAACAAATGCCGTAACGCAAGTGCGATTCCACAAGTGCAAAATATACATTCTTTGCTGTAGGGAAATCCAGTTCGCGTGCTACAACTCGCACTGCAAAGCAGCCTTTCGCTACTTTAGTGCAAATGCTTTTTATATGTTGATCAAACCTCAATTTATTGTCTATAATTAACCCCAAAAATTTGTTGACCTGAACATTGGACATTAATTGAGATTCTAAGTAAACGTCACTTAAGCTGCATTTAAAGGTCATTAGATTGGTCTTCGATATGTTAAGGGATAAGCGATTTGCATTACACCACTCCTTGATTATTGTCTTCATCAAATTCATCTTGCTTGTTTTTTATTGATCACACATTTTGGGAAAATAATTTGACAGGTGCAATATTTGCTTCATGATGCAAATAAGTATTCAAAATCTTACCATTGGTTAGTGCTGGATGTTCAGAAAATGGTTTATGGATACTCCTGATGGCCATAAGTTTGCTGACATATAGATGTCTTTCTTGCTTTCAGGTATTGACATTTTGAAAGAGCTATACACCTTTTGGTTTTTAGTTTTCATTTTGTAGCATACAACATCATTCTGGAGATTCTTGTTCTTTAGGTGCCTTATAATATCATCACTTTTTGCTTCAGGAGCCAATCCTGTGATAAACAGCCAGACTAGTTTGTTTGCTACTTTGGAATAGAATTTTCTTCTCTGATGCCACGTAATGGTTCGGGTCGAGTTTTTTCCATTTTTGGTGTATGTGGAAATTGTTTTAATTTCATCTTGTCGCCATTTTTTATCTTTCGTCTGTCAACCTTAATTCATTGATCCTTTATGTCGCTACCTTTTTTGAACACTTTTTGTATAATAACCTTTAATATTTTCATAACAATCAGGAAAAAACAACGCATATATTTTGCCTTAAATTCGCCCGATTTTCTAATATGTTTGGTATTTTCGCCAGATTTGACTAATTAACATGAGTTCGAGGGGTAGTCCCCAATGGGGATATCTGGTGTATTCATACAAGTATTAGGAAATCCGGGGTTGTCTCCGGAAGTACGGGGATGTCTCGGAGTTCGGGGAAGTCTGGGAATATCTGATGTAAGTCTGGGGATATATGAAAGATATCCGGGGAAGTCTGGAGATGTCTTTATTAAAGAGGAAGTCTAGTGTACAAAATTTCCTGATAGGATTACCCCTTGGTACCTGCATACACTGTGTTTCTGTAGGAAAGGGAAATACTCTTAGATTGTTTTTGCGAGGTCAAAACAATTAAAAAAGATTATATATTTATAGGTTCGCAAACTCTTAGTTTCCGAGATACAGAGTGTAAAAAAAAATTTAGAAAATAATCTATTTTTTTATATTTCGGAAATGATTATTATTGTTTTTTTTGTTATTTGAATTCATAATTTAAGGATATGATTGTATTAAAAAGCAGTATTTAAATTATTCCTCAAAAACGACGTATCAGACGAAAAAATATAGACAGAAATTTTTTCTTTAGAATAGACTGCCAAAAAGTTATTAATTCTGAAAAAAAGCAGTACCGATCAATTTTTTTTGTGAAAAATATATCACCATGTCATGCACGCCACTGGCGAAAGTATTAGAATTTTTTTCCAAAAGATGCTCATTTACATCATATAAATGCATATGAAATTTCAGTTTGATATCTAAAATTGTTTCTGAAATATTTAATAAAAACGGATTTTTTAAATTTTAAGCATTTATAAATATTTAATCTTTTTTAATTCTTTTAACCTCCCAAACACATCCTTAGAATATTTGTCTCCTCTTGAAACACTCTCTGTATACCGTGTTTCCTCTGATATTATTTTATGTTGCTCTAAGTGAGAGTCGCAAAGAAATATCAGTTATTGATCACTTATATTAACTTATTTGCAACTTTATAACTTTTTTATGAATAATTTGGACACTGATCAGGATCATTTACTGAATTATTTCTTCAATTAAATAAAGATGTTCCACAGCTTAATTCTTAGATATGTTTTATTTGCTGACAATTAAATTTAAAATTATGCTTTCAGCTTGGGTTATTAGTTTATATTGATGATTGGTGTTTGTTAGCTTTATTCCTATAGAAGGGTGGTTCACATGGTTACTGCTCTGCGATATAGGGATGATTTCAAGGTTACCTATGTAAGCCTAGGGATAATGACTGTCTCTTGTATTTATATTTATGAGTGTATATTGTATTATATTAACAACATAGACAAATATACATATGTATGTGTGTAATTTTATTTATGTGTATAACTTTTAGTAAACTTTTAAATTAATAGGTGCATTAAATACAAGTAATATTTTTTAATTTTTTGAGCACCCTGTATGTGTTACCTTAATTTTATCATTCCAAGCACTAGAAAACAAATTATTACTCTCAAAATAATTGTAAAGTTGTTTTTTCAACAAAGACTCAAACATTTTTGACAATGTTGGGATGAAAACGATCAGTCTATAGTTTCCTGGATCGTCTTTGCTACGTTTTTTGAAATTATGTACGATTTTAAAATGTTTAAAACAAATTGGAAATGTGCCCTCTATAAAACATTGATTTATAAGTTTTGTTACTGTGATAAGAAGAGGTTCTTTGACTTTTTTTATAAGATATGTGTTAAAGCCATAGATATCCATGCTGTGTTCGGTTTTTAACTCATTAAATACTTGCCTCACATCATTGAATGTGACTTCCCCTGAAAGAAAATCTGCTACATATTTTGTTATCTGAATTATTTCGTATTTGCATGTTTTTTTAGCTGCTTTTATTTCATTTCGATAGTGATTTCTTAATTTATTTTTTTGAACGCCTATTTGAGGAGTCTTATACATGATATACGATTCATTTAGGAATTTTAGTTGTTCCCTAATATCAGCTAGGTGTTTGTTTGACCAGGTTAGGGTTTCTTTTTAATGTTTACACTTTTTCTTTACAGGAAAAGCCTCTTTATAAATTTCTTGAATGGGATTAGTGAGAATATTACATTTTGCTTCAACTAACATATTAGGTGTTACAAAATCTAGATAAGCATTTTGACATGTATTAATGAAAATTTGTTGACAGAAAGCATACGAGTTTAAAAGGTCTACAAAATCGTTTTTCTTACTATTAAAACATTAATTAAAATGTATATTAAAATCACCTGTGATGACTAAATATTTAAAATTGAGACATATATCTAAAATTAAAGTCATTTGCTCTAAAAACATTTTCAAATTTCAGTTTGGAGGACTATAAACAACAATTACAACTAAATTTTTTATTTTCACAGCACAAACTTCGCAACACATTTCCATTGACAGTTTAGTAATTTCCGGTTTTTTTTCGTAGTCCAAGTTTTTCCTTAGTAAGACGGCAAACGCCATCATGAGCATGTTGTAATCTGGCAAAGTATGAAGAGGTCTTGTAGTTCTCTATTTAAACACCTTTTATCTCGCGTGGGGCCATGAAATGTTCGCTGAAGCATAAGCATCATAGTGGGCTTCTTTTTCATACAGAAAATGTTCAATTTCTCCTATATTTTTATATAGGCAGCGTATGTTTTGATGTATTAAGCTGAATTGGGACTCGCGTTTAGATTGCGCCTCTCAATGTTCAAAAAATGGTTATGGAAATAAGGATAACAATATAAAGAAAAATATACTTTTCCTATGACCACTAGCGCAAAAATATACAAAACATAAAATATAATAATTCTTCAGAAAATTTTGATTGGTCATAGGAAAAATAGTGTCCAGAAATTTGTCAAAGTTATCATTTTCCAATTCGAAGGATTTTCGCACACGGTTAACGCCTCATGCTAAATACCCCCTCTTTTGTAAAACTTCAACTTTCAACACTTGTTATAAAAATACTATAAAACACAATCCAACAAAGAGAGTCATCAATAAATCTATATTTCTAATTTTAAAACTGATGATAATAATTTGAATGAATCAAAACTTTATAAAAGAATTTGTTTTGACTAACAGCACTAAATTAATATAATATCTGAAGTTATTATAAAACTAAATAATGGTATTTCCGTATCAGAAGCAAATGTAAACCACAGCTTGGCAGATATAGAAATTCCCCTTGTGTAAAAAAAAGGCAGGATAAAAGGAAGTGATTTGACTGCCATTGGCTTATCTTCGAAATGAAAAAGAAAACATTTACTATGGATAGAATTGCCAAAGGGTCAAAAATCAAATGGATTTTATTGGAACCTAATGCACTACCCAAAAAAAAATCTGATTTGAAAATTTAATTAATATTGATATTGATATTATAATAACAGAAGTTTACTGATGACTCATTCAAAATTATAATAAAGATTACTTGTAGAAAAATGGACACTATTACGAACTCTTACGAGCACCGTACATAAAAAACATACAAAAATATATAAAAACAAAGAAGAGCAAGGTCATCGAAATATAAGCAATGCATATCACATCTGAAACCCACAATATAGGTTTTATTAGTATCGAATGATAGACGGTTTGAGTCACACCATCTCTTGATGTTAGCAAGGTCATTCAAAATATAAATCCTTAATTGTTTCGAATTGCTGTGGTGCCACACAATAGAAGTGTCATTGGCAAAAAGGGTGAAATTGCCAGAGATTTTCAAACGCACCAGATCGTTTATGTAAATCAAAAATAAAATGGGGCCAAGCACTGAATCCTGAGGGATTCCACATAAAATGTTGCAAGGCGAAGAACGTTTACCTGCAGTAGCTACAGATTGACTGCGTCCGGAAAGGTATGATCTAAACCAATTCAAAAAATTATCCCTAAACCCATACAATGAGAGCTTCAGCAGCAATATTTCATGATCCACACAGTCAAAAGCTTTAGACAGATCACAAAACAGATTCTCCGCGATTCAGATTGGTGTAAACTGAATCAAGAAAATTAAAAATGGCATCGTGAGTCCCCTTAGAGCCTTGAAAGCCGTACTGATTTGAAGTCATGAGATTAAAGGATTCAAGATAACTGCAGGCTCTTTTCCTTAACCACTTTTTCAACAGTTTTTAACAAAGAAGAAAGCAGGGAAATAGGGTGAAAGTTAGACGGTTCATTTAATTCCCCACCCTTATGTAGTGGGATACCAATGCGGATTTTAAGTAGGATGGAAAACTTCCCCGCATCCATAGTCATTAATTGCCCAAGCCAAAGCCTCCAAAGCACAGTCGGGCAACTTTAGAAGTAACTCCACAGAGATTCCATCCTCCCCACAGGTCTTCTTATTCTTGATCTCGCGTAAATAAACACAGACCTCGCCCAAGTCTGTGTCTGGAAAAGAAAATGACCCAGGAATGGCAAAGCCGCTCAAGAACAAGATATGATCAAGTGATGAGGGCAAGTACAATAATAATTGTTTAGTAAGTCTGGATCCATTTCAAAGACAGACTCCCTGGGGCCAGATCTGTTGCGAAAGTCGTTAATGATTGCCCAACTTTTCCTCTGTGGGTTGCTAGCAGAGGTTAGCCTATCATTAAAGTACAGTTTTTTAGCTTTTTTGAGGACCTTTCGGTAAATTGTGCGATAGAATAAGAAATTTGCTTTGCAGAAAATTTTTTGAGGTAATTGAGTGATTTCAAATTTCTTGCTGATATTCTTAAGCCATGGGTAAGCCAGGATTTGCGGTTTTTATTTTTTGGTTTTAGCCAGCGCAGTGGGAAAGTTTGGTTGAATATGTCAACTAAAACACCATGAAAACTAACAAACGGTTCAGGAGAGCGTAGTACCAAACCAATTGACATTTAGTGCCAAGCTGCGAAAGTTCTAAAAATTAGGTTTATTAAAGATACTGCCTTGACTGGTTAAAAGTACGAGTCTTCATTTGTTATATGATTTTTTTAGATTAAGCATAACTTTTAGGTTGCTTTGTCAATAAACGCTATGGTTGGATAATAAAGTTTTCTAAAAAAATTGATAATAAAAAAGTTTATCATGTTGCATGGACACACTGTATAGAATATCGAATTTTTTATAGATGCTAAAAATGCAAAACACAAGTTCTATCGATATTGATTGATAAAATATATGTGAGTTCGGTAATGTCTTGAGATCGAAAATGAATGTTTTTGCCCGTGGCCTATCTAGGATTTTGATCGTGGAGTGGCCAATGGGGGGCACAACATGTAAGTGATGAGGCCAATAATTATTTCTAATTTTCTAAGGTTTTTTCTATTTTACTGAGGATATTTCAATTTTGTATTAGCAGTAGGAATTTAATATAGTAAGTACCTATTTATTTATTTTTTAATGAATTAAAAAAAAAACAAATTTATTACTCATAATTATTTTAGTAAAAGGAAAGTAAGTATACAAATGCTAATTCAGTAGAAACTAAGCTAAATATAAAAGGTAACAATACATACAAACATTTTAGAGAATTAAATCTAATCTTCAGCTTCCAGAAACAAAAATGTTCATAATTCTATCATAATCCAGTTTTTTGTACATTATTTTTTTTTTTCTATATTAAGAATGGTTAGGTCTGAAAGCCTCTCATCTGTCATGGAAATAAAGACATATTATTATTATTATTGGTACTATTTCTGAGGTAGGTCTTAAGTCGGTACATTAATTAATCGCAAAATCTTTTTTAAGGAAATAAGCTGCCAAATTATATGGTCCTAATCCTATTGGAGATAAATATATGAGTGGAATTCTATACATGGTTTTGTTTTATGTGAGACGTCTAATGATATATCCTAAACTAACCTCTGCGGCGTTTCGATAGCCACTGCTTTTTTTAAAAACCCGAAAACAACTATAAAATATTATAAAAAAAGAGAGATCTTGATTTGAATGATCAATATATAAAATTAAAGTAACAGAAATAAAATTATGAATTAATTTTTGACACATATGATGTTTAATGTCACAGCAATTGGAATTGAGTTATCAGGGTATCCAAACTTAGTTAAAACAAGTCTACATTTGGAAAATGCTTATTGAAATTTCTCAAAATCTGTGGTTCTCAAAGAAGAGATGGTGCAGTCGTGTAACGGTGCATGAATGAGATTGGACTCATACAAAGCGCCACATTCTACAAACCTGTTTAAAAGTTCACATTCAAATTTCTACTGATGACTATACATACAGTTAGTATTTTCACAAGTCAAAGGACAGACATATATCAAAGCATTTTATAACAGAAAAACAATTTTTTTATGACAACAATTCAGCTATCATTTTATAAAGTAAGTTTTACACTCGTGGCCATTATCAAAATGAACAGGACTCCAATAATAAATAAAATGAAAATATATAAGAACATACCTTCATATCAAATCAGCTATATAGTTTGCTGAGTAAATACTCTTGTGCTGCTCCACAATATACAAAGCATGTGTCATAAGAAATGTTTTTATTATTATTTTAAAAACCTTTAATTCTAGCTGTTTTATTTGTTGTGGAAGTGCATTATAAAATTCGATATCGTAATTCTTTTTATACTATCTTTGGTTCTTGTAGTTCTGCTGTGTTTTATCGTAAGGCTGTTTTCCCATTGCGCGTTGTAGCTATGAATGCAACTGTTGGAGGAAGAGCCGGTATAATTTTTTCTGACATATACTAAGCAGGTAAATATATAAAGGCAAGGTAGAGTTGAGATACCCAGTGACGCAAAGGCTCCCCTGTAGCACTCGTTGTTTTTTAACCCCTTAATAACCCTGTCACAGCATCTCTGTGCTGCAAAGACCCTAGAGGCATGTGCCAAGTAACCCCAACGCAGTACCGTGTATGCTAAATGAGAACTGGATGTAAGCATGGTATGCATTCAAGATAATCTTTTGAGATACACAGAACATTAGGTTTCATGGATTGTAGGTGCCCTTATTAACCTTCATTCAGCAGCAATTAATCAACTTAGGGGCTAAAAAGACACCCAGAAATTTAACAGGTACATCCTCATTATTGAAAGGCAAAGTTTAATGTTTGTGTTTTTTTTTTGTTAATACTAAGTCGATTAGAGAGAAACCACTCTTGGATTTCCGCTTCTGTGTCCAGGACTATTTTGTTAAATAGTTCATGTTGCACTGTTAATGGTTGTTGTGTTATTGGCAAATAGTATGACCTGCATTTTGTGATAGTGCATAGATGATAATGTCATTAATAAGTAGGAGAAACAAGATAGAAACCAGGTCGAACCCTGAGATATAACTGGGGCTCTATTTAAAATTCTGTTGTTTAAACATGTATGATTTCAGAATATTTATGCTATCATCACTGCAGTTGTAATATTTAAACTTTTGGATCAAAAGGTCAGTGGACATGCAGGCAAATTGTGAGGTTAAAAAATGAGGCCTGGACATATCGTTTATCTTCAAAATACTCTGGATGTTTGTTAAGAGCTGGCTGATTGTAGTAGTAGTGGATTTGTTGGGCGAATATAAGAATTCAAGTATATACAAAGTAGCATTTTTAAAATATCCTGCCAAATAAAGGTAAAAGTGATGTACGTCTATAATTTGAAGTGTCTTCCATATCCCCTTTTATGAACTGGAACTACGCGGGCCATCTTTATTCAATTTGGAGTTGTGATGAGTTGAATATGCTTTTTGTAGACATCGGTTTAAACTTAGCTGAGAATAATCTACACATCCTACTTATTTGTTTATTTATTAATAGGTAATCATTTACAAATGCAAATATATAAACATGCAAATGAATCAGTAATCTTAACCTAATCTATCTATATCCAAATATACTACCTCAAGAGTGAAGTCTTGCATTTAAGAGTTGACCATTAATATTTTAACATTAATTTGACGGAAAGATATAGTTTGACATTTGTCAACATTCAGGTCTAGATCGTTGGTTTTGCACCAGACAGAGAGGGCTTCAGGGTCCGCTTGTAGCTTATTTAAAAACATGCACACTCATCTGCAAACAAAAGAAAAGGACATTTTAGATAAAATTCGAGATCATTAATAAATACATTAAATAAAAGCAGACCTAAATGAGTTCCTTGAGGGACATTTGAAGTAACAGAGAACTCCTCAGAAACTGCTCCTTTTATATGAACAGACTGCAACTCCCAACAAGGTATCACTCCCGCTAATTCAGCAAGTACCCCAAAGTCAAAAGCCTTCAATTTACGATATAATATTCTGATATTTATTGTCTTGAATGCCTTGGAAAAATCAGTAAAGACTACGTTTACTTGTAAATAACTGTCCAAGGCATCCAAAACAGATTGAGTAAACCTTATCATATTGGTAGTTGTATGTGCTACAATTTTTTTTTATTTAAGTGGTAATTATGTTCTCAAATAGTAATATAATAAATAAAGAAAGAGTAAAAAGTGTTAGTAAAGGCTTGATAAGGGAGCAACTACAAGCATACAGGAGAAGTGATGGAATGCCATCAGGCCCTGGGTCTATTAAAAGCCGAGCATGTCATACAGAGTCTGCAAATCTATATCACAATAATTAAGATTGACAGGACCATTCGAAACATTAGCTGTCTCATCTACAAGATCCAGCTTGTAGACCAATTTAAGATGTTTAAAAAACAGAGAAGCAGCCTCAACGGATGAGTTGCTGAGTGTTGTTTCCAAGAACATCGATTGTGGTATGGTATTATCAGGGCATTAAGCATTAACAAAATTCCAAAAAGATTTTAGGTTATCTGGTATTGAGTTCTCTGTATTTAAGATAAAGTCCTGATAACAAGATTTGCTAACATTTTTGTCATTTTGTGTTTTTTACGAGATTTCTTTTTTTATTATCAAACTTTAATTCATTGTTATACCACTGAGGGAAGTTAGAAGTCTATAGTCTTGTCAATGGAATAAACTGTTCGATGGCAACTGCCAGAATGTCATCAAGCACAATATTTATATAATAGCCAAGAGTTATTCAAATTAGTCAAATTACCTCTTGTAAAGTTGTAGAAAAACGAATCATACTCAAAAACCTCGGTTTTGGTTTTGATTGCTATGTATACATGTACAACTTGTCTGTTGTGGATATTTAATAAAAGGAGATCAAATATAACATTATTACAGTTTCTAACTCTATTGATTTGTTGTAGCGTGTGAAAAGATAAGGTATTATATAAAATTTGTCTCCAGGGATCATTACTAACTCCAGCAAAATTATTATAAAAGAAATAAGAGACTATAATCACTCCATAAGCATATACTACTATCAGGATATTTATTCAAAACATTGTCAATAGCACTGCAATGATCTTCATATGTACTCAGGGGGAAGATGTAAACGCCACCAACAATAATGGTTTTAAAATTAATTTGATTCTTAACAAATATATGTTCAACACTTTCCACTTCCAAAACAATTTCCAGAGAATTTAATGAATTTCGCACCCCTACCAAAACCCTATCTCTGAAATTTTTAGAACTGGTTAGGATTGATTGATCTTTCCAAAACAAAACAAAGTCAGTCAACTGTAACTCATCAAACTTATCATCCAACCATGTTTCTGTTAGTAGCCGATATAGAATAGCCCAGGTCCAGTAGCATGTTCTTCATTCCAGTTTCTGAGCCCGAGTTAAAAAATTATTACATCATTGGATTCAAAAAAAGCAACTGATGATGAAGCCATCGATGTGCAGATTTTAAAAAGATGCAGTGAAGAAGTGTCTCTAGTGTTAACCAAAATTATAAATCAATCTATAAAAGGGCTGGTCTGTGACCCCTTTTCAAAGACAGTAATAAAGAATTGGTGGATAATTATCATCCATATTTGAAACAATTTTAAATGTTAAATTGTTAAGATACTTTAAAAGGTCAAGATTTCTTTACAACTATCAGTATGGCTTCCGCGAGTCCAGTGATACATGTGCCACTTTTGATATGATTTCAGATGTTCAAATAAATGTAGACTTAGTAAGGCATTTGATACAGTGCATTATAAAACTTTGTTCCAAAAGTTGGATATGGTTGGTGAAAAGGGGGAACTGTCTTCAGTGGTTCAGGGATTACTTGCACAGCAAGATTCTTCTGATGACCCAAAGATTTTTTCTTGCATATATGAATTCAATTTTTAATTTAAATTTTAAGGGAAAGGTGAGATTGTATGGAAGGGACACTTTACTTGTTTACTATGGAAGGATTAAAGCAGAGGTCAAAGTCAATATAGAAGAATACATGCGTTTAATTGTCAACTAATTTCAGAGTGATAAACTAAAATTAAATATAAATAAATCCTGGTAAAAGAAGCTGGTTCCTCTATTTTACCTAATAACAACCAACATCTTCAATACTCTGACTGTTTTAAATATCTAGGATTGAAAGTTGATTAAATTTTATTTTGGGGAGGCTACATAGATGGGATGAGGCGGAAGTTGTATGCCACAGTTGGCACATACTTTGTCAAGAAACTTGTTAAGATCAAAATATTTTCCACTTTCAGTACTTAACATCTGTGTGGTTTATCTTCAGAGATAAACTCATCAAAACTCTTAAAATAATTCAGAATAAAGCGATAAAAAATATTTACTCACTTTCACTGATATATAGTATACAGGCTCTATATATAAATTTTAATAGCGATTGTTTAGAAAATTTTTATAAATACCAAATCTGCTACTGCATAAAATTGTTATCTTTAAAACAAAACATTCAGGTTTAAGTTTTACTTTAAGCAATTAGGTACATAATCAATCAATCAGTCAATAATTGATTCATGTTAATAATGTCCCTAGGGTACTAAATTTAAATTTGATCTTAAACATAAAACTATATACGCAGACAAAATAAAATTACTAAATTGTCGCATTAAATATAAAACAAATTTCACAACAGATTAAAATGCATTAGAACGAAAATGTGTTTTATTCTTAAAGCTTACTGCATGCAGACTTCTAATATGTACAAGGAGTACATTATAAAATTTTATAGACAAGTACCCCGGGCAATCCTGACACCTTCTCACGCGCCAGTATGTGAGAACCAAGTTGTACCAGTAATGGGTACTATGATTGTGTATGTCTTTGTAAGGGAACAGCCTCACGTTCTCGTTAGTGAACACTAGACAATCCAAGACGTATACAAGATACAGTCAGGATTTTTAAATTCCCAAACACACACCTACAGTCATCCCTGTATCCCAACCCAGATATCAGTCTTAGTGCCTGTCATTATAGACCAAATACCCTGCGTACCTCTACTAAGTGCCCCCAAGCAAGAATTGATATCAAAGTCAACTGAAACACTGAGATATGTTCTGGACAACATAGAGACCCTTGTTCAGTTTTTTTTTGCGAGGGCATCAATATGTTTACCCCACTGTAACTTTGAGTCAAAAATCACTTCCAGGAATTTTGCTTCAAAGGTGTTTTGCACATTGGTCCACTCTCTCATAGTAAAGATTATCCTGTTCATCTTGTCAGCATACAGCAGCAACCTATTGGAACAAAACTCTTCTGCCTTCTCCTGCGCCACCATGAATCCATTTAGCTACTCCTCCAGTACATCAGCAGCGAAGAATACTGTTGTGTCATCAGAAAAGAGTGTGTATTTTGCGCAATTAATCTAGCAAGGAAGGTCATTGATATAATAATTTTAAAAAACTGTATTCGGTACAGGAACCATGTAAACATTATGCTGTATTGCACTAACATAGGTCATAACTAGGCAAAATTACAAGAAACAAAATATTTATTATAAAAACGAAAAAATTTTCAGCTTTTGACTCTGCCTCACCTGTTCTCCTTAACACATCTTTAACTGATTTTCCAGTCCAAGAAATCGTGATGTCACCAGCAAAAGGGTATACTTTGCACATGGGTCCACTATAGGTATATTATTTATGAAAATTAGACAAAGCAAAGGATCTGAGATTCAGTCTTAAGGGACGCCTATATTCATCAGCCGACAACACCCCACCCACACTTACTGTTTGGTATTAGTAAGATGCCAGAAAAGTCACACTTTTGGTGCTGAAATGGCAGTGCGCCAGTTTTTTTTAGATCATTCGAAACGCAATCAAAAGTTTTGACAGATTTTCATTGTTCAAAATGCCCAATAATAAGTCGTGGATTGCCAAATTCTGCCCCCTCTGATGCCAAACTGGATCTACTCAAATAAATTATTGGTCTAAAAAAAATCAGATAACTACTTTGCTATATATTTTTCAAATACCTGTATTTTCAGGCATGATAGAGAAGACAAAAAAGGATGGTGGAGTCTGCATCTGGGCAAAGACAGATAATAACGGGTAAAAATGTATAGTAGTCTCAATGAAGGATATCATGTCCCTCCTTCTTCTGTATGGTCTGGTTGGATATGAAAGTTGCTGACAAAACATTGAGCATGACCTGTGTCTACTGACCACCGAATATTTTAACAACAAAATAAACAACTGATAATAACCCTTAAAAGATTTTTCAATGAGAATCCAGATGCTTTAGTCATGGGAGACTTACCCAAAAATATCTTGGAAAAACCTGCCCTTAATCACAAATAATACAAATGCCCATGTCTTTGTTGATGGGTATAGAGAATGGAACTGCAAGCAACTTGTATATATAAAAGATTTTTCAATGAGAATCCAGATGCTTTAGTCATGGGAGACTTAACCAAAAATATCTTGGAAAAACCTGTCCTTAATTACAAACAATACAAATGGCCAGGTCTTTGTTGATGGGTACAGAGAATGGAACTGCAAGCAACTTGTATCAGCACGCACAAGAATTAGGAGGGACCAATCATCTCTACTCCACCTTCTTATGGTAACTGATAAGAAATTCATATCAAAAATTGATTTTTGGCCTCTTTTAGGGGCAGTGATCACTCTTATCATGGCCACTGCTCACCTTAAGTTAGGAGATCGTCCAATAAAAGGGATACTAAACCGCAAATTCTGGAAAACTGATTAAAATAAAATAAACATCCACCTTTTGGAGGAGTTAACAAAGGAAGGGCATTCTATTCACTAGAATAGCTTCGAAAAAGTACTAAATAGAAGAAAGAAGAAAAACTTTTTGCGTGCATCAATCTTTAAATCGCAATTCATCAGAACTCACACTGAAAGACCCACTTACCGGAAATAAAATAACAGATCCCCAGATAATAGCTGATATGTTTGCAGGGCACTTCCAAAATGTATACATTAGAAAAGCTCCTGGCTCCAGCCCGACTTTACCGAACACACTAGATCACCAGATTCTTTTGCTACTGTTGATATAACGGAAGATAAAGTCTCCAATTTTCTTAATCAACTGCTCTTAATCCATTGTCCAATCATTGGCCATGATTTTGCTTCAGTTCCAATATTTAAAAAGGGAGATAAATTTAACCCAAAAAACTACCGATCAATAACCTTGACTTGCAACTTATGCAAGACAATGGGAAAAAATAATGGCTCCAGAAATTACTAGTGTTCTTATTCAGAACAGAACTATCCCCCCTACTCAACACGGATTCCTCCCCCAGCGATCTACCACAATCAACCTGCTTCGAGAGGTAGACAATGCACGCCCTGTGGATATGCTATACCTGGATTATGAAAAGACATTTGATAAGGTGCCACTAAGGAAACCATTATACAAATTGGAACACTTCTGCATTAGAGGTAAACTACTTAAATGGATTAGTGCCTTCCTAAATAATCGAGTATCGCGGGTAAGAGCCAATGGCCAATATTCCTCAAGGGTCAGTTCTTGGTTCATTGTTATGTATAGCATACATCAGCGACCTGCATCCACTTATAAAAACAAACATTCCCTTTTTTGCTTTTTGGAAGACCTCATAAATTTCTAAATATGGACGATAAAATGGCAACTCACATTAAATTCTGGAAAATGCACGATTCTTCATATTGGCAAGAATAATCCACTTCTGGTCTATCATCTACCTAACATCTCAGTAAAAGCAGTAACAGAACAAAAGGGTCTAGGAGTAATTCAAACCAATAATCTACAATGGGAAACTCCCATCACATCATAAATTGTAAAATAGGCCAATTCCCTAATTAACTTAATACAAAAGGCTTTTTGTGACACATCAGTATCCCTCAATCACCATAATATAAAAATCATCAGGCCAAAATTGGAGTTTGCACACAGCATTTGGAACCCTTATTTGGATATTGAACTGTTGGAGAAGGCTCAACGTAGAGCAACAAAAATACCTACCGAGATCATGAATTTTCCATATGCTAAGACACTGGCTAGGCACAAGATAACAACCCTAAAAAAAAGACGTGGAGATCTAATTGAGACATATAAAATCTTGAGTAACTGCTACTCTCCAGATCTTCAGTTAGATTTCTTTCTCAAAAATAGCAACCTAAATCTCAGAGAAGTGTGTCTGTCTAGAAAAAACTGTTTAAGCAATAGGGTGGTGTATGTATGGAATGCTTTGCAACATGAGACCGTCAGTGCCCCTTCCAAAAATGTCTTCAAAAATAGATTGGGCAAGAATCTTACAACTGTCAACTCAGCTTTTGTACATTACTTATAAAAACAATCTTAACTGTTCAGAGAAAGCGGTGTGAAATCTCAGACTGAACCTGTGATAGCTAATAGCAAAATGGGGCGGTAGTTTGCCACTTGATCGTTTGAATTTTTAAAAATAGGTGTGCAATATCTCGGTTTTAAACCTGAGGTAAAATATTTTTTTTAGGCAGATGTTCATAAGTTAAGTCAGTGGTATAATAATGAGATTATTGATAGCGTTTATTATTTTTATGGTCATGCTATATATGTCTGAGCTATGAGTGTTTAGAAAGCTATTAAAGCTTGTTTATGTTTCCCTTTATATTGCATTATGAATCATTGTGTAGTTCCGCCTTTAAGTTGCTTATATTGCTTTTTGATAATATGTGTGTTGGTTTGGGCATAGTTTTTTCGGTTTGCAAATGTACTGGGAGTTATTAGTTGCCATTGAGGAGATTGAGGTGCTCGCTGTAGATGTAAACATTCTTGTGGATTAGTCGCAGTGGTCTATAATCGAAAGGAGTTGAACAGATCTTTTAGCAGTTTGTAGTTCTGTTCATATTTTTTAAGACTATCTTTGTTTAAGTCTCCACTCAGCACAATATTGTTAATTTTTTTTCGAAATATATACAAGAAGGCCCATTAATTGTTGGACAAAAATGTCTATATTTCCAAAAGGAGATACAAATATTGTGACAATTGCCGTCGTTTGTTTAGCAGCCCAGATTTATAACGCACAGCGTTCTATTTGTAATTCAATTCTGTAAGGATTCGCTTTTTCCACTGCTCTATTTGTGACTTTTGCTTGCGTATATGTTGCGACCCCACCATGTATGTGGAACTTTCGGCAGAGGTGGGTTATTACGTTTTATTTCTTTTTTGTCTCTTTCCTACTTGCTGGCTTGTTGCCGATAGTTTCAGTTATTTTTGTTCTATTTCGAAGGCAGTATTAGTGGTTTATCTTAATTTATTCGCTGCCATTTTCCTTTATTAGTGAATTAGTCGTTCTTCTGTACTTGGCGTGGACGTATTACTTTATTGCAATCGACATAGCTTGCTAGACTATCATGTTCAATTAAGTTCAAAATGTTTTGGTTTTGCCTATTGATACATTAGTTAATATTGGTCTACCTGGCACCAATGGTGCTCAAACAATCATTCTTTTCATATACGCCTTGTCAATATTCGTACCTCTTTTAGCATTTCCACTTGGCCTAAGAATTATTTTGTTGTTTTTCTTAGTAAAATCTTTTGATAGCTTCTCACGTTGGGCTCTCCCGTCTTTCAGGAGTTTGTTTTCTTCGTACTGGCAATTTGTGTCAAAATTATTGTTTGCTGCACTCCCAGCATCCTAATTTTCGCGTTTAGGTTTAGGATTTTTTTCTTGAACTCTTCAATATTTTGACAGTTTCCTCTTTTCCTTTTAAAATTGTATCATTCGTTTCAACAAGATTTTTTAATACTACGTTTGTTATGCGCGATCTCTTCTCCTTTCTGTGTTTCCCTGGTTTCCTGTTTTTCTTCGGATAAGGTCTTTCTTGAGACCCTTCGTGTTTTTCTTTTAGCTTTGGTTACTCAATTTCGTTTATTTTCCTTTTTGGTTCGTCCTCAGCTTTACTTTCTAATGTCATTATTTTAGCTGCATTATTATCTCTTTTTATTTCCCTCGTAAAAGGGAGTATTGTAATTGTGAAAAAACGGAGTTTTACAGATCTTCACATTTTTCGGTCCCTAAAAACCAAAAACATGTTTTTTTCAGTTCCGTCGGCATAGCTAACGAACTACTTATCTGATTTCAAATTTTGGTCAAAAACTATGGTTCAGAGAGGGACGACCTGGTATTATTTTGGTAAAAATTCGATATGGCGAATGAAAATGGCGGCCTAGTGAAATGTTAATAAAATTATTACTAACAAACTAATTATCCAGTTTACCTCAAATTTTGGTGGTGACATTTTGGTACGAATCCTAGAGGGCAATACAAAATGGCGGCCTAATAAAATATTTTAAAAAATCATTCTGGAAAAACTACGTATTGGATTGTTTTCAAATTTTGTGCAAGAATTAATTATGATATAGAGAAAAACTGGTAAAATTCTGGTACGAATTCAAGATGGCGGCCAGATAAACAGTTTTTTTATTTAAATGGCTTTATATTTTGTACAAAAATTAAATGTGATATAGGGATAAACTGTCAAGAACTCAACATGGCGGTCTAATAAAATTTTTAAAAACTCAGTCTAAAAACTGCTCATCCAACTTATCTTTATGCCCAAAAATCAAGAGTGGCCTAGGCAGAAACTGGTACGAATCATGACGTTTTGCAAGGCAGAAAATATATGCATATTAAGGTAAGGCATAATAAATGTGTCATTCATATCTGAAAGTGAAGACTATTCCTAATAAAAGGAATTATTTTTTTAAAACTGTTCTTCCAATTCACAGGCTTCACAGGTTTCAAATTCAACAGAATTTCTGTTTTGTATTTCCAATACACTATCTTCTTCCTGTGCTTTTTTTGAGTTTCTACATACAATCACCAAGTTTCCTCAATAATGGCATTTCAGAAACTCTTAAGTTTAATTATATCTACTAAATGTTCTGTGTTTGAAATAAAACAAAAAAAGTAGCTCATAGAATCTAAAAGCAAACAAAACCTCAAGGCGATTATGATAACTTTAATATACTGAGGTCGACATGTCAGTTAACTATTAAAAGCTCATATGACAATTATATCGTTTCTATTCAAGGTGTCATTCTTAGGAGGTTTGTGAACAAACAGAAAGACAGATTAGATCCCTCAAAAGATGCATAGAGATGTCACAGTTACTACTGGCGGCAAAAGTATAGCTGATATTTTTGATGATAGTTTTCAGTCTAATTATCTTAAGTCAATACACATACTATTTTTAGTGAGATTAGATCATCTGGGACTGTCCATTTACAAAATATTTTTATTGCTAATGAGTGGGTATTAAAGTTATTGACTACAGCTAATATTAAGAATAAAAATAGGCCTGATAGGATGCCTCACATTTTCCTCAGGAGGTGCGCCGAATCGGTGAGCTTTCCGGTCTGTCCTATTGTCAATCCGTCATTACTCCAATTTTGAAAAATGGAAACAGACCAAATATTGAGAACTATAGACCGGTGGGTTTATTGTGATTCTTGCCCCTAATTATTTGAATGATGTGTGTAGCTTTCTGAAGCTTTTAAACATATATCGGAACATCCGCATGGTTTTATTGTTACCACGTCAACAACTCCAAATTTATTCTCTTTTGTTAATTTTGTTGTTAATATTGTAGACAGTGGAAATGAAGTCCACTGTGTCTGCACGGACATGACTAAGACTTTTGCCCGAGTACCATTTGGTTTTCACGTTAACTAAAACAAATATTACAGGGATAAGAATAGGTACTGTTTATACCGTATATGTCTGTGATTTTAAAAAATAATTAGGTACTAAATAAATTAAAAAAAAAATCTTTTACTTATATTTAAAACAAACAAAACATTGATTATATGGTAAATATTAGATTTCTTCCTCCAATAAATCATTTTCAACATCACGTACTTGAAATACATTGCTGCATAAGTTTCCTTGGCACTGTCCACACAATTTGGAGCAGCTCAAACCTGATTTTCTACAGCTACACACATCTTCCTACAATCGGTCTTGCAATTATAGAATATCATCTTGAGGATGAATTCAGGAGCAATTGGTTTATCCGTGGTCATAGGCTGAATAACTTCTCCCTGCTTCTTCCAACCCCAAAATATAGGTGATAATTTATTGCCTAACCATTCTTGAATTTGATGATATACCTGTAAGCTGTGATAAGCTGCTGCATCTGACGTAGGAGCTAAGTAAGCAAGTTCAAAAGTTCTATTTAAAGTTTACCGTGTTGTACTGTTACTAAATTTGAAGAATCAAAGTTTATTTAATGATTTCACTGTTTACTTTGATCTATAGAGTCAATAAAACCTCCTCCCCAGTAGCAAGACTATGGAACCTACTTTTTCCTGAAGTATTCGAACGTCCATTGTTCTATGAGGCTTCGCAGAACTGCCAGGTCTCAGTGTATATGCGTTGTCCATGTTTGTTTTAAATGACAACAGGACCATTAGGTCAATGTCTTCACCTACCAATGTAACCGAATTTTTGATTTTTCTTCCTTCAAGAACCGTATCTATACCGGCTGTTTTCATAATTTAGCCGTTCAAATTTAATAGTTTTCAGCCCTAAACTATTTTTCTTATATGGTACAAGTGGACGAAAGCTACATTTACCGATGTCTTTTGCTTTGGACACGATCTTTGGTCGAAGAATATTACTGGGAAAAGTAACTTCACTATTCTGCGATATACATACATGCCACCCATAGGGTGAACTATGCCATGGCCATCAAGGGTTTTGATATTGAAGGCAATTATCAAACACAACGAGATTTTATTTAAGGGCGGATACTCATCTAAAATGTAAAATTTAGTTAGAATATTTTCTTTTCAAATTTTAGCAGCACCACAAATAATTTGCTTTCGCCTACCTTGTCGTTTTTCTATGTGGACAATTTTCTTTTCTTATAAATCTCAGTCGTAGTGCTGTGTCCAGAAATTGCTTGGCAAAATAAAATTGAAAACTTCATGGAACCTATTTTTTCCTGAAGTTTTCGAACGTCTGTTGTTTTATGAGACTTCGCAGAACTGCCAGGTCTTAGCATATAAATGTTGTCCATGTTTGTATTAAATAACAACAGGATCACTAGATCAGTGTCTCCACCTACCAATGTAACCGAATTTTTGGATTTTCTTCTTTCATTAAGAAGAATTCTGATGTATCGAAAAACTGCCTTTAAAACAGAAAATTACGGGATTACTGTGTTTTTCTATAACTAGCAATTCATCTTGATAATGATTAGGTAACTTTTTTTAATACATTTGGAAGACCCTAATTCAATATTACCTTCGCTTAATTACTCCTATTTATTTATTATGTCGGTCATAGTAAATTGACATATTTTTTCCTCGTTTTCATCAAGGTATTTACATAAATTATTAAATAATTCCATATTTTGAATGTATAACGGTCGCGCTTTATCTAAAGCATATTTATGTACGAATGTAGCATAGCAATTTTGATGATAACGAGCTTCTGCGACAAGTTCAATTTCAGAGATTCGGCAACAAACTTGTTCCCACCATTTATCATTTTTTTGCAGACAGTGCTTTAAAATTGTTTCTTTAATAGAGAGAGTACTTACAATGGAGAATTTTAAACGTTTTCTCTTTTTCATCGAATCATCACATTTTTGTTTAACAAAACAAACAGCAATTTTTTAAGTTAAAATTTTCAGTAGCAGATCGTCTTATGGAAGCCAATGGTAAATTGGCGGAACCCTCGGAATATTAATGCATGCATTGTTCCTGGCTTTTATACTGGTAGGTCTTGTATAGTCTCGCCGACATTTTTCATGCATTTCATTTGTGTTTTTATTTTCAAAAATTAACCACTTTTTATCATTTCGCAGGCGGCTTGTTTTTATTAACTTTTCAAGTCCTTTTTTAGAAACATTGACTGTTTTTAAAACCTTTAGAGGCTGTTTATAGATAGCACATTGCTCCATATCGGACTTTGAAAACTAGAAAAATAAAGTTCTCTTTTCAAAAATTATTTTATGTTAAAATCCGGCCGATACCTTAACTCTAGTAGGTACGGCCTTCTAGCACTGAAAGTAAAGTACACCACACGGATCTAAAACATTGACGAAAGAGGGAGGAAAGTCAAAAGCAGGCCATTTCCATGGATATACAGAGTTGTGGCCAACCGCGAATGATCATTGCCCGTTTCTATAGTTACTCACATTCTTTTCATAGACTCAGATTCGTGTGCCAAACTTTATATGAAACAAAGGCCTATTATAATCAATAAGGTAGAAAAAGTAACGTGATCCTTGTACAATCGATCAATTCAAATAAAAGATAAAAATAAACAAGCGAATTTTTATTTAGCTACGATTATTAGAAACAAACTGCGTATTTATATTTGTAAAAAAGTGTAGCCGCATAGTTACTTACCAAGTAATTTATTTCGGGGGCATCAAAATTTTTAGTGCAAAACGGTAACTTATAATGTTAACACAACAACACTCACTTAATATTAAAAACACATTGATTTGACTTAACCGCTTCACTCATCTCTCACAAGGAGCCACTTATGGTTACACCTGATTATGCATCTACTATTCGGAAACCGATCAGTTGTTATAGCTGAAAGGTAGTGCTTCTGATTTTTTTATAAAAAAAAAAACTTACAAGAAATATTTTTTCACTATTTAAATGTTATTGCCTTATTTACAAGTATGTAACCATAATATTCTTTAAATATTCTTTTACTTTTTTAAAAATTTAAGTTCGTAGCCTCGTAACTTTTTTGAATCAAATTTTACAATTATTTTGTCTTAATCTAGATATACAACTAATGGTTTGGTTTTCGAGGAAGTGCCACAGATAACCTGGGTGTCATAATGTATAGTAAACGTTCATTTACTGCTCATTATGACAAAGTATTTGCAAAGGCGACTAGGTCCTAGACTTTGTTCAAAGATTGACATCTAATTTTACAAGTATACGTACGCTACGACTCTTATACACCTTTTATAAAAGGAGTAATCTATAATATTGTTCGGTATTGGTCGCTATATTACGCAATTCATATGAGCAGAATCGAAATCATTTAGAGGCAATTTATTAAAAGTCTTCGATATCGCTGTTAAATAGATTTTTATAACCAAAATTATATCAGTGTTTTGAGATATTTCAACTTGCCTCTATTAGAAGAAAAAAGGGCTTCTAATGAAATATTTATTTAGATTTTTTAACGGTATGATTAACTCGTCAGATAACTTGGACTGGTTTGGACTGCATGTAGCAAATTAAAATGTAAGGAGACAGATAACTTTTTATGAACAACATAGAACAAATTATGGTTGTTTTTATTGTCCTTCAGGCAACTGCCAGGACTGCTAATGCACTTTTTTGTTCCTTTAAGAATTTTAAAAAACCTGCTTACAGCTAACTTAAATATATAGAGTACTTGCTGTACTACTTTTTATTTATATCTTTGTACATAGAAATTATCCGTAAATAAATAAGTAGTACATATCTGTATGAAGCCTTACATCACGTCTAGCATACGAAAAAGCAGCGTAGTCGCTATCCAATCCTGTTCTTTTAAACCTCTTATGGAGCACATTTTTCTGAGCTATCAACTTGTTTAAATGTTTACTGAACCATTTGGGCATCTTCACTCTGAATCTTAGGAATACATTTTTCAATGCTCTATAGAATGTATCTGCAAGCGTCTATATCATCTTTGGACGCCGAAAGAATCGACCAATCCACCTGGCTGTAACATAACAATCATTGTTAATTAAATGATATTGTTAGTTTAAAAACAAATTATAGTGACCAACAGAATTGTTAAAGTTAACAATTAACCACTTAAGTGGGGAAATTAAATAAATTATTGCTGCCTTTTTTAATTAAAGGATCTTTTTGGCTTTTTCGCAACATAAATATGATATATAAATATAGGTTAAATAAATACATTTTAAGAAATTGATGTCACTATCACGCGACTGTAAATAGTTATGGTAAATCACGATTTAACTTTTTTTTTCTTAAAAATATTATTCTTGATGTGTGTCTAACGCATTCATAGGCAGATTAGTCTACATGTCGAAATAAAAAGTTTCTCTAAAAGTTGAAACTTTTATTTAGTGCAGCTAATTTAATTTTTTTTTTAATTTTGGATGCTTCATGGCTCGTGAAGAACAGAATATTTTGTCACGAGCGTACCACTTCAATATTTTAACAAAAAAACATGCTTTAAGAACGCACAAACTGATAATAGTCAAATTGAAAACATAAATAGTTAGGGGCAATGTTCTGACATTGAAAAATTGTGGAAACCATTGGCGTAGATACTTATTTTTTTTTATTATATATACATTCCATCCTTCTCTAAAGGCTATATAAGCGCGTCGAATTTTGGTTCAGTTGTAATTGAGATTTCGAAGTGTTAACAAGCTGACATTGACAAGTTTAAAGTTATCTTAGTTGCGATTGTTAGGTATAACGAGTGTTTACCTGTGATACCTGTAACCTATGTTTTGAATAAAAGGAGTGCATTCAGAAATTACGTGTTTGTGTACCGGCCAATCAGGAACATTTGGTGTCGGAAGCAGGATTAGGATCCAGTTGAAGCTAAAGAAGTAAGAAATAGTTTCTATTAGTAGCAATAATCATGGCAGCAAATTTGGATTTTTTGATGAAATTGATTATTGCAATGCATAATGACATACAGAAAAACCAAGAAGATGTAAAACAAGAAATGAAGAAGAACCAAGAAGACATAAAGCAGACCCAAGAAGAAATGAAGAATGAACTTAAAGATATGAAGAGAAATCAAGAAGATATGAAGCAGGAACTTAAAGAAGACATAAAGAAAATCCAAGAAGAAATGAAGAATGAACTTAAAGAGGACATGAAGAGGGGTCAAGAAAACATGAAGAAAAGTCAAGAAGACATTAAGAAAAGTCAAGAAGACATGAAGCAAGAACTAGGCGACCTGAAAAAAAAACAAGAAATCAAGGAAGATATGAAGAGGAACCAGGAAGAACTAAAGCAAGCATTTACAGATGATATGAGGAGGCTCCAAGAAGACTTAAAACAAAAAATGCAAGAAATGGAAAAGAATCAAGAAGAAATCACTAGAAAAACGTTGCTTGAACTGACACTAACCAAGGAAGATGTAAAAGAGGAAATGGGACAAGTAGAGAAGAAAGTACAAAAGCAAGTTTAGGAGGTCCATAACCAAATGCAGCAAGAAGTCCAAAGTCTACGTTCCCAGATGCAGAAATTTGGAAACCAAAGTGAGTTCAAATCCGACGTCTCATCACATGTGATAAAACTACCTACGTTTGATGGCAAAGTGCGGTGGGTTACTTACCTGAGACGATTTGAAGCTGCCGCAACTGGACGTAATTGGGAATCCATTGAAAAGGCAAGAGCACTGGTTTGTTCCTTGCGTGGTGAAGCAATGGAGGTGCTAAGGAACATGCCGAAGATAAACAGAATGACTTTGGGACATTAGTAAGCCATCTAGAAATGCGTTATGGTGAAGCATATCTACAGGAGATTTATAAAGCCCAACTTAAATGTCGAAGGCAAAAAGTCTTCAAGAGTACGAAGCAGATATTGTGCGACTACTTAACTTGACTTGTTCATCCTACCCTGAAGAGATCAAGAGTTAGCAGTTAGCAGTTTTATTGAAGGCCTTCGTGATCCTGATACCAACCAAGCTTTAAGAATGGCTAGAATAATGAAGATTTCAGAAACTCTGGTATATGCCCTTCAGTTCGAAACAGCTAAACAAACATCCAGAGGTCAAAACTACGAAGACTACAGTACACTCCAGAATACCGGACTACAAATGAAAATGCCTCGAACATTTTAAAAGAACTGCAAGACATTATTTTTAAACATCAGAAAGTCGAAAATAAATCTTTAACTTTCCGACAAAGGAAAGGCATCCGTTGTTGGAAATGAGGCAAAGAGGGACATATGCAAAGCCGCTGTACCAGCGAGTTGGCTAGGTGCTACCAAACCCCATCATCATCAATAAAAATTAAAGTATCCCGGCTGCGGAATAATGGCTCTAGCTTAGTAGTACCGGGGAAGATATGCGATAGTGGGACTGTGAAATGGTACTGAATACCTACTCACACCATCATAAGGTCAGATATTATAGATCCTTGCAAGACAGAAAAGCCATACAAAAAATATGTCTTGGAAACCGCCAACGGTGAAATTATACCTGTGAAAGGCATCCATGAAGCTGAAGTAACTCTGGGGAACACTACCGTCATACACACTGTTTTCGTCGCAGATATAATGGATGATGTCATACTTGGTCTAGATGTTATGAACCAAAATAAGTTTGTCCTTGACATACCTCAACGAGTCCTCCGTACGAAAAATGAAGAAATAGTTATGAACCTGCCACGAAGAAATAATTCCACTATTCGAGAACTGGTTTTGCTGGAAGATACTCTCTTACCTGCCTGTTCGGAATGTGTAGTGAAAGCGACGCTTGATGATTTCGAGGAAGAAGTAATTTTATTCGAACCAGTTCAAGGCTGTCCACTACATGTAAAGGGAATTTTACCAGCAAGAACCTTAACTTAATGCAGGGGAAACATGATGTTCGTCAAAATGATGAACTTAAAGGTCATCCCCAGCAAATAAAAAAAGGTGACAAGATTGGAACTTGCCAACCAACCTGCCAGTATCATATTTACCTGTACAACCTTGCCACCCTCAGGACTTACAAATATTCTCCCTAAGGTACTTCAAGACGTGGTGATATCGTCAAAATATTTACCAAAATGAATTGGAATCAAGATATTTTTTCCTTGTCTGACAGCGACTAGGAAAAACCAAAAATATAAAGGAGTGCATTCAGAAATCCGGAATAAAATATATATATATATATATATATATATATATATATATATATAGTATTTAGATTATTCTAGAATTTTCTAGATCATTCCATTCTTTTTTAAAGGCTATATAAGCACGCCGCGAGGCCACATTTTGATTCAGTTTAGTTTGAGATTTCAAAGTGTAAACAAGTAGACAGTGACAAGTTTTAGATTACCTTAGTTACGAAGGTTAGGTATAACCAGTCTTTACCTATACTATCTGTAAGCTGTGTTTTGAATTAAAGGAGTGCATTCAGAAACTACGTGTTTGTGTACCGTCCAATCCGGAACATTTGGTGTCAAAAGTGGGATTAGGATCCAAAAGAAGTAAGATATATAAGTAAGAAAATAGTTTCTACTAGTAGCAAATTTGGATTCTTTGATCAACCTGATTATTGCAATGCATAATGACATGCAGAAAAACCAAGAAGACGTAAACAGAAGTCAAGAAGACATAAAGAAAACCCAAGAAGAAATTAAGAATGAACTTAATGAATGAAAAAAAACCCAAGAAGAAATGAATAATGAAACTAAAGAAGACATGAAAAAAACCCAAGAAGATGTAAAACGAGAAATACAAGATATAAGGAGGAATCAAGAAGATATGAAGCAAGAAATAAAAGAAGACATGATGAGGACCAAGAAGACGTAAAGCAAAAAAAAACAGTACAATACAAAAATACAAGACATAAGAAAGAATCACGAAGAAATAACTAAAATGTTATTTGAATTGACAATGACCAAGGAAGATGTAACAGAGGAAATGGGACAAGTGGAGAAGAAGGTACAAAAGCAAGTTAAAAAGGTTCATGACCAAATGCAGCAGGAAGTCCAAAGTCTACGATCCCAGATACAGTTTGGAAAACAATGTGAGTTAAAATCCGATGTTGTCTCTTCATCACATGTAATAAAGCCACCTACGAAGCGTTACTTACCTGAGACAATTTGAAGCTGCCGCAACTGGAAATAATTGGGAATCCACCGAAAAGGCGAGAGCACTGGTTTGTTAGAAGATAAACAGAATGACATTATTAGTAAGCCATCCAGAAATGCGTTATGGCGAAGCACATCTACAGGAGGTTTATAAAGCTTAACTTGTCAACAATGTCGAAGGCAAAAATATAACGCCTATATATAGCCTTCAAGAGTACGAAGCAGATATTGTGCGACTCATTAACTTAACTTATCCATCCTACCCTGAAGAGATCAAGCAAGAGTTGGCAGTAAGCAGTTTTATTGAAGGCCTTCGTGATCCTGATACCAACCAAGCTTTAAGAATGGCTAGAATCAAAAAGATTTCAGAAGCTTTGGCATATGTCCTTCAGTTCGAAACAGCTAAATAAACATCCAGGGGTCAAGGAAAACTACGAAGACTACAGTACTTTCCAGAATACCGGACTACAAATGAAAATGCTTCGAACATTTTAAAAGAACTGCAAGAGATTCTTCTTAAACATCAGAAAGACGAAAATAAATCTTTAACTTTCCGGCAAAGAAAAGGCATACTTTGTTGGAAATGTGGTAAAGAGGGACATGTGCAAAGCCGATGCACCAGCAATGGGATTCCTGAGGGGCGAAAGCTGGCTAGGTGCTACCAAGCCCCATCGACATCAACAAAAATCAAAGTATCCCGGTTGCAGAATAATAGCTCTAGTTTGGTAGTACCGGGGAAGATATGCGGTCGGGAATGTGAAATGGTACTGGATACCGGCTCAACACACACCATGGTGAGGCCAGACATTATAGCTCCTTGCAGGAGAGAAAATCCATACAAAAAAATATGTCTTGGAAACCGCCAACGGTGACATTATACCTATGAAAGGCATTCATGAAGCTGAAGTAACCCTGGAGAACACTACCTTCAACACGCTATTTTCGTCGCAGACATAATGGATGATGTCATACTTGGTCTTGATGTTATGAGCCAAAATAAGTTTATCCTTGACATACCTCAACGAGTCGTCCTTACGAAAAATGAAGAAATAGTTATAAACCTGCCACGAAGAAGTAATTCCACTATCCGAGAAGTGGTTTTGCTAGAAGATACTACCTTACCTGCCTGTTCGAAATGTGTAGACGATCGACGCTTGATGATTTTGAGGAAGAAGTAATTTTATTCGAACCAGTTCAAGACTGTCCACTACATGCGAAGGGAATTTTACCAGCAAGAACCTTAACTCATTGCAGGGGAAACATGATGTTTCTCAAAATGATGAATTTAAAAGGTCATCCCCAGCAAGTAAAAAAGGTGACAAGATCGGAATCTGTGAACCTGCTAATACAATATTTACCTGTACAAACTTACCACCTTCAGAACCTGGAACTACTTTGCCTAAGGTACTCCAAGACCTGGTGAAATCGCCACATTTACTGAATAAGGTTCAGATGACCAAGTTGGAAGAACTTTTGAGAAGAAATCAAAATGTTTTCTCTCTGTTTGACAGCGACTTAGGAAAAACTAATATAGTTCAACATCGAATTAATACTGGTGATGCAGCGCCGATAAAACAGCCTCCAAGACGAATACCTTTGGCAAAGCGGCATGAAGTTAATCGGATGCTTAAGGATATGGAAAAACAAGACATAGAACCATCTCAAAGTCCATGGTAGTCTTAGTTAAAAAAAAAGATGGCTCCACCAGATTCTGCGTCGACTTCCGCAGGCTCAATGACGTCACAAAGAAAGATAGCTTTCCCTTATCAAGAATTGACGATACCGTGGACACTTTAACAGGATCAAAAGAGTTCTCAACCCTGGATCTGAAAAGTGGTTATTGGCAAGTTAAGCTTCATCCAGATAAAGAAAAGACAGCGTTTTCTACTGGGACTGGACTGTGGCAATTTAAAGTTATGCCTTTTGGATTATGCAACGCCTCAGCAACTTTTGAACGTTTAATGGAACTGACATTACATCGAATGACATGGGAAATATGCCTAGTATATTTAGATGACATCATTATTCTTGGGAAACATTTGAAGGTTATTTAAGGAATATTGAAGCTGTTTTCCAGAAAGTGAGAATGGCTGGCTTAAAACGTCCAAAGTCCCAAAAAGTGACAGTTTTTTCAAAAAGTATTGAAATATCTAGGTCATGTAATTACCGAACATGGAGTAAAAACCGATCCTGAGAAAACTGAAACCATTCAAAATTGGCCAATACCAAAAGACAGACATGAACTAAGGAGTTTTCTGAGACTTTTTACGTGCTACAAACGATTCATAAAAGGTTTTGCTAATATCGCTAGACCATTACTATGTATTACTATGTATGGGACCCAAGCATGTGGAGAATCATTTAACAACTTGAAGCAAGCCTTGTGTAATCCTATCCTGAGTCATCCCAGATGTTTATTGTAGACACCGATGCCAGCAATGCCGCTATTGGTGGTATTTTGTCACAAGTACAAAATGGCGAAGAAAAAGTAATAGCGTATTTCAGCAAGGTTCTTTCTAAACCTGAACGCAACTACTGTGTGACAAAGAAAGAACTACTGGCTATTGTTAAAACATTGGAGCACATTCATAAGTACTTGTATGGGCAAAAATTCCTTTTAAGAACGGATCATGCATCACTGAAATGGTTGCTACAATTTAAGGATCCCGAAGGACAAATAGCCAGGTGGTTGCAGCGCCTACAGGAATATGACTTGAAAGTTGAACATCGCAAAGGGTTAAATCATAATAATGCTGATGCTTTATCAAGAAGACCATGCCCAGAAAGTAGTATTGGTTGGGAAGTCGTACGGATGTGAAAGATTGGTGCCGAACCTGCGAGGACTGCGCTGCCAGTAAAGAACCCCAAATTCGTACTCGTGGCAAAATGAAGCAGTACAACGTGGGAGCACTCTTCAAACGAATTGCCACAGATGTAGCAGGACCATTTCCAGTTAGTAAGTCCGGGAATCGCTTTGTGTTGGTAGCGATAGATTACTTCAGCAAATGGCCAGAAGTCTACGCAATACCCAATCAAGAAGCCATCACTGTCGCCGACGTACTATTTCATGAATGGATTTACCGATATGGAATTCCAAGGGAAATACACTCCGATCAAAGCAGAAACTTTGAATCCGATATATTCTGTGCAGCCTATTAGGAATTAATAAGACAAGAACTACACCTCTTCATTCGCAGTCAGATGGAATGGTTGAAAGATTTAACAGAACTTTGGAGAACTACCTGAAAATCCAAGTTAATAAACAACAAAGTGACTGGGATAAATTTATTCAACCATTTTTACTGGCCTATCGCTTTGCAGTTCATGAATCCACCGGAAAAATACCTGCCAGTGTAATGTTTGGATCTGATTTACAGCTTCCAGTCGACCTCCTGACAATAAGATAACTACTACGGATTATGTCAGCCAGGTTAGTAAACGCCTCAGAGAAATCCATGAAGAAGTCCGCCATAAATTACAGGTAGAAAGCGATAGAATGAAGTCACGTGATGATCTACGAGCCAATCATACTGGATTTACAGTCGGTGAAAAAATTCTGCTGTTATATGTATATATATATATATATATATATATATATATATATATATATATATATATATATATATATATATATATACAACTTCTATAGATATAATTGAAACTACAAAAAAAAGACACACAAATATATATATATACTTCCACACTGAGAATTGTAGGGAGACATTACCCAATCAAACAAAGTTATTCCATTATGCAAAAGCAGAAAACTGGACAATTCCTGTAACTTTTGACCCATCTCGCTGCTGTCTCTCCTTTCAAAAATGAGAGGCTGGTTTAGGAACATATTGTGTCATTTCTTGATTATTATCAAATTCTAAAAAGCAACTAATGTGGATTTCAATCAATAAAGGATACAAATGGTACTGATTTACACTTTTTATCGTCGGGAAGATCTTGCGGCAGTTTTCTGTGATTTGTAAATGTTTTCGACTGCATGATTCACAGAATATTGCTGTAGAAGCTTTCTTCAAATAGCTTAAGGGTGGAGCGTCACGGTGTTTTAAATAATTTTCAGGGGGTCGTTCTCAGTGAGTGATTTTGGGTGGAACATGTCAGAGAGTGATTTTTGGGTCGAACATGTCAGAGTTTGTCAAGATAAACTATGGAGTATTAGATCCGATATTTTTTTATTTTATATTAATTATTTGGTTTTAGTTGAAATTCGGGGTAAATTTACCCTTTTTGCCGTCGATACTACATTTTTCTAGCATAACTCTAATTCACAAGTAGTGCTTCGGCAAGAGCTCTTGGATCTTTCCAAGATCAAGGAATGGTTTGGTTCTAATCTCCTGTCTCTGAAAGTTAACAAGACTTTTATATGTATCCTGGATGACGTGGACATTGACAGGTCTATCTTTAGCTACACAATGCATACAAAGTTTCTAGGTGTTACAATAGATAACCAACGTATGTTCAACATACATATTTTAAATCTAAATAAAAGAGCGGCTTCCAGTTAGTATGCGGTTCGGCTTGTTTCATCCGAGACTGGTACTGCTACAGTTAAGTTGGTGTACCATTCTTTGATAGAGTCCCACATATAATATGGCACCACATGCAAGTATCTATTGAAAACTCTCTTGCAGAAAAGAGCGGTGAGTTATATTTGTTAGGCAGCCTTGAGCCCCAGAAAATCGTGCAGACATTTGTTTGAATCGAAGAAAATCGTGCAGTCACACAAATAGATCGTGTACATTGCATCCATCACGCGCGATCGTGCACGACCAATCGTCTTAGACCGGTTTAGAATTGAAAAATGTTTGTTTTTAGTCAACGTTCGACGGTTGTCACAACAACACTGGGCTCTTGATCGTATTTGACTTTGTAAATTGCACATTTCTGACTGTATAATATATCGTAAGTATCGATATGAATAGTATAACAAATCAAAAAGTTTGTATGCCAATCTCAAAACTGTTAAATATTAAATGACATTGTGCACACGCCTTTTAGCATGCATTTTCAGTCGACAGCACTTGGTTGTACGCGATCGATTACGATTGAAGACGATTCTATGTGACTGCCACCTAACGCTACCATCTCTTTTTGTATTGGAAACAGTCTGCTTGATTTATAAAAACAGAAAAAAGTTCCACGTGCCTATTCACTCCCATGACACACTCGTCTCTGTGAATTTATGATTGCCGATCCCTTCTTCGCCTTTTACCAGAAACTCAATTATTTATGAAAGCAGGAAGATATACAACCAATATATATAGTTAAATAAACAGTTACTGTTGGAGAGAGCTTATTGTGAGTTATTGGAATATTACAGCGATCATTTTTACTTAATTTTATATTACCTTTTATTGTTTAAGTTTTCTGTGTCGTATTTTTATTATACATTTTTTTTATGCACAATGCTATGATCTGGTTCTTTTCTTTTGTTTTATATAAGTCCTGGCACTTTTTTGTATATATGTTTTCAAACATTGGAATGTTTTCTGGGGAAGGGGGGGGCATATGACAATAAGTTCCCAGTCTATTTTTATTTTTATTGAATAGATTTTACCAGGTGAATTAATTATTACATTAAATATAATATAATCGCATTAAACTTGACCTAGCAATCATTAGCATTATTTTTATTATAAATGAAAACGCGATTTCCAGTAGATTCAGACTAGACTTGAGTCTCAAACAGCACCCCTAGTATCTGCAGTATTAGCTATAAGTGGGAGGCCAACTCAGATAACTAGTACCTAACCCCATATATCCCAACCTAAGCCTGCCTGTAACCTAAAATTAATACTCAAGGTGATAAAGCCACATACATATTTGTTATGCTTACAGCTTCATAAGTATCTGTTATTCTTAAAAACTATCTGAGCTACGTACCCCAAAGATCACGGTCGAAAGAACACAGTGACAATATTGTTGTCTCTGTGATTGTATGAGTAAATGTAAAATTTTTACCTACTTACACACAAATTTTGTTTTGGACCCAGGATTTCAGCAGGTCTTAATATTAATTCTATTATTATATTAGGTGTTACATATCTAATCAATGATATCATTTATTTTGGTTATTACAATAATTCAAAATTGCTCAGATTCTTTAACAAAATGTAAGTTTACATCGATCTATAAATGTAAGATTTGTATCAGAGTCAGTATGTTATGCCTATGCAAATTTACAGAGGCATACAGGTATAAGACTTAATATAAATTATAAGCAACTTACCTAAAGAAAAACATTTGCATTTTTAAAAACAAATTAGGGGTTATTTATAGAATCTACCCAAATATACAAAAAAAATCAAAAACCATTAACACCGTCAGGTCACTCAGGTCATATGACCGATTCACATTTCTAGGTACATGAATGAAAAAACATTATGACCTTTATATTTTCAGAATTAAAAAGCATCATTTGAGTTTGGCATAATTTTTATTTTCTGAGGCAATAATGAAATCCTAAAAAAAATATTTTTTGCGCAAAAGAGAATGTTTCCTTTAATATAGATTTAAACAATCATGTAGATCACAGATTATACTAAAAAAAAAACATTCCCCCAGTATATGGAGTATATTTTTTTGAATGCTTGGTATTTTTACTTACAACATAGGAATAAATCCAAACTAAATAATTTAAACACATATAACACTCGCATATTGCCTGGCAATACCTGCATTATTTTGTAATACCATTTAGGATATTTTCCTGTAGTGGTACAATCTTTATAAATAAAAAAAAAACATTTTCCAATTCATCGAGTCACACTTACTGAAAAAAAAACATTATATGTGTTTTAAAAACATTTAATAATTACCTAATAATGTAAAAAATCAAAATATTTCGTTTGGTCGTTAGTAGAAAAAAAATCATTTGCCGAAAACACAAGTAAGACCGAATTTAGAATTCTTGGTGCCCAAGGTCACAAAATAAGTAGGGGCCCCATTGTCTCCAGACAATTTATTTCTATGTTTTTTTTTACGAACGAAGATATGTTTATTTAATATCGGTATTGTATTTTTTCTATTAATAGTTGTAAATAAAAAACAAAACATCTTATAATATACACCCCCATCAAAATATAATGTTAATAATTGGGCAGGGTTGGCCGATTTTTTCAGTGAGCGCTGATTTATCCTTGAGTGGCATCTGAGCATAAGAACATATATGGGTTTGCTAAAAATACCTTCCAAAGTAAAAAAAAATCAATTTATTGAACGTTTTCAGACCCATTGGTTCTTCTGTCCGTTTAAGATGCCTAACAGTATAGAAAGGAAATTGTTATTAATAGTTAGGACAAACGTTGTATTTTTTTTTTCAAGTGGCAGCTTATATAGAAGTGAAATAAAAGCCGATGGTTAAAATTGGATTGTCATAATCATAACAGTTCCATTCATAAGAATGTTTAGGGGTAAATAACAAAAGCAGAAGCGATGGTGCACTCTGCAGGTTATGATCAAGTTGCAAATTTATTTTCAATAGCCCAAAGCATTATCAGGTCACATTCAAGATGGAACTGGAATCTCCTAATGGCTATGCAAGTATTGGTCAGCTAACGTAACTGTAGCACATAACGGGTTTTCTAGCATATTTGTTCAAAGTGAAAATTCTCCACTTGCTAACAATATTGCAAGTAAGTTGTTGAGGCCCCTAGTATACAAATTTTGCATGAGACCATATGAAGGCGTTTATAATAATTTAAGAACGGCTTGTTTAGATTTCAAAAATATTCTCGTATGCGTGCCGTGCCAGTGGTTCATCCCTTCGAGGACGAACGATAATTATTTCAGGTTTGGAAGGAATGTTTGGACTGGACAGCCGCATGTATCTAGTTCAAAATGTCACACATATTTCCAGGAGCAATTGGGGATAATTTTATTTTTTTTAACGATAATGTTCGTCTACACAGAGCTTTTGTCTTGCACCAAGGTTACCTGATCTAAATTGCATTGAGAACGGAGGGCAATACTTTCTAAATTTAGTTTTTATGAACTCAAATAGATACGTTCCAATCCTGCTTACTATCAGGTACCTAAAACTGATTTAGGCTAAACTCACAGCATCCAGATAAATCCGTAGATTTCGTCAGATAAATCCGTACAGCTTAAATTCTTCACTGTAAAATGTACTTCGTCCTCATTCCTCTGCCTGAATTACTTTCCTCATTTGACACAATACAATGAATACTTAATTGTTGACGTTTATCAAATTTTGATGACACTTTTGCTTTATCAAGTAATGCAAAATAATAGCAAAAAGGCCACAATTAAGCATTTAGGTTTCGATAAACTATGTTGACACTCTTATATCTCGTTTATTTTTGTTTCTTTTTTGTTTTTATCTACCATTCTAGTAGTGAAAATTGAGAAAATATGTGGAAAACTCTCATCAGCACTCAAGATTTACTTTAAGATGTAATTAGTATACAAATGAAAGGTTATTTTGATTTCAAACATCTTTCCGACTATTCCCATCGCCATGCTTGTTTTTAATTTGATGTGCGACGCTGCCATATTTATAATTAAGAAATACTTATAAGTTATGATACACGTAAAACTAATTTTTTTTATAACAAAACTTATAATTAATAAAAATGTGGATTAGGTTAGGTTAGGATTAGTTAAGTTTTCTGTAAAGAAAGCGCGCGGTAACGCGCCAACCGAATTCCGAGTCTATATTGAAAGCGGGATGTTTCTATAACAAAAACTATATTGTTAGGTGGATCTGTCCCGCGAACGTTAGGTTAGCCCAGGTTCGTCAATAAAACCTTCATTTAAGGCAGTCAAATTGTGACCGAGTGTGACTTTAAATTAATTTTTTTTAGGAAAACTCTTGCATATCCCGCAATTTTTATTTTTGAAATGTAATATTACAAATGAATACTTTCTGGAAAAAAAAATAAAATATGCAAAAATCGTCAGTCAGGATAGTTTGCCGGACCCAGCATTTATGCAATAACTGCAATAATTATTCTAATGGAACAAAACTAGTTTTTCGGGAGAGTGGCAATTTATTTTCGTATAACTGTCCAGGAAATCGTAAAAAAATGGGGAGAGGTGCATACCTTGGAGCAGGGGCAGGTTTGACCGACAATACGACACATGACAAGGAAGCTAACTTAATGGGGCTCCTGAAGCAAAACCTGTTTGAAAATGCAGTCTTCGCGAAACACTGAACAGTGTTTCCAGGTTCGCATAGCTCGGCGTCGTATGATACAATGTTCCGAACCGAAAACTTGCATCTGCCCCAAAAGATTTCTTAAAACCCAGCGATAAGGAGAAAATAGCGAATTTGCTTTGGAATATTTGTCGATAGAAAATGTCTGAGGTTTGCTATGGAAGAAACGTATGACGCAGTAGGGTCAAATAAAAAAATTTAGAAAGAGGAAATAATTGTTGGTACAAATAGAAATAAATTTGTTTCTATCGATGAGTGTCAATGATTGGCGTGAGGTTTATCTATCATAATGATTATTTTTTATTAGTATGTTGTATGAGTCTATATAAGCCCTGTTTTATTGGATCTAATATATGTCTTTAAAAGTAACTTATTTTAAATCAAACCTGTTATTTGGGTAATAAAACCCTTAATATACCTTTTATTACCAATTATTCCGCATTCTAGCTAACCCAGGTAACGTGTGAAAATATAAGCCTATATTACCAAAATATAAATTGAAGGTTACACAGAATTTATACTGTACGGGTTTATGACACTAACTGTACTTGGACAAGTATATTACTGATTTTTTTACAACTATTTTTTGATTATCACACATACTTTGGATTCCCACTTATGTTAGATTCGTTTTTGTTAAGAAACAGATTAAAGAATGAACAAGAAACGTGTTGTGCAATCCGATGAAAATAATAACAAATAGTTTTTGTTCATCCATGGACATGGAGATATGGGCTTCATTGTACTAGAGCGTATTAGTATAATGATTGTATGTGTAGTTGTTCTTTTGGGTCAAGGTTAAATCTGAAGCTAGATACAAAGATACCTTGACCAACTTTTTGAGTATGAGTATAATGTTCTTAATTCAGTATATGTATTCATAGTTGTGTTTTTTTTAGATGAAGTGGATAATATTAACGACTTAGAAGCTTTAACTATATGCTTATACAAGTTGAATAATATATTAAAGGAAGATATCCTAATAAGATATGAAAAAAAAGTAAATCAATTAATTAAAGACAATATAGTGACTGCAGCAGATTACCAAGTGATTATTAAAATTATATCAATATTTCATTTTTCGAAGTGGAGGAATAGATATTGCGCAATGATATGTAAGGGTATTTTGCTGATGAAAAGTTCCATGGAATCATTAGGTTTAATTGAAATGTTTACTCTGTATGATGTAAGTATACTATTTATTTAGTAGGTACATAACTTAAAAAAAAGTATATATATAATATATATATATATATATATATATATATATATATATATGTATATATATATATACATATATATACATATATATACATATATATATATATATATATATATATATATATATATATATATATATATATATATACATATATATATATATATATATATATATATATATATATATATATATATATATATATACATATATATATATATATATATATATATATATATATATATATATATATATACATATATATACATACATATATATATATATATATAGGGGCATATATATATATATATATATAAAAAAAAAAACACATATATACATGTGTATATATATATATATATATATATAAAAACTATAACTATACATATATATTTTATACAATAATAATTTCAACTTCATATTATATATATATATATATCGGACACGTCATATAAAAACTCTGTAACTGTTTTAACAGCACAGAGCGCCTATAACTATATATATATATATATATATATAATATATTATCTGTTAATGACTCCGTTGTTACTAGACTATCATCAATTGTTTGAAAGCTATCTAGCTCAGGAAGATACATTTTGACGTTGGTTAGATCTTCATAGTTGTTGTGCAACCAATCACTAAGGGGGACTTCCCAGTCATCGTCGTCAATATTTTTGTACTTCTCGACCCACTGAACCAGAGGTAAGTCATCGTCTGAATCAAACCCATCTACCGATTTTATCAGACCTGCATGTTGAAAGCAGTTTTTAATAGTGCTTGGCGTAACTTCATTCCAAGCTTGAGCAATTAATTTCATTGACTCTAGGATAGTTATGTTAAATGTCTCCTTATTGTCCAATGATTGGATCAGGCGATGCATAAAAGATCTACGATGATATGATTTAAGACACTTGATTATGCCCTGATCCATAGGCTGTACGACTGAGGTGCAATTTGGTGGCAAAAACTCTAATCTGATATTTGTAAGAATCAGGTTTTTTGGATGAGCTGCACAGTTGTCAACCAGATATTTTTCTCTTCTGTCGTCTTAATTTTTCATCCCAATCCTTTAAATAATTTCCAAAAATTGCTGAAGTCATCCATGCTCGATTGTTTGACTTGTAAATGACAGGCAGATTTTTTACATTTTTCATGCATCTGGGTCGTTCATATTTTCCAATAATAAGTAGTTTGCATTTTTCATTACCCGTCATATTTGCACAAACCCAAACGGTGTACCTCAACTTGGACTGCTTCCCTCCCACACACTTTTCCCCCACAAATTAAAGGGTACGATCTGGAGTCATCTTGTAAAATAGCCCAGTCTCGTCCCCATTGAAAATATCCTCACTGCTATAATGTTCTGAAATTTTGGGCCACTTATCTTCTAACCAGTTTAACACACTTTGCTTGTTAACATCTGCTGCTTCACCCGAAATCTTTCCGACCTTTATGCTGTGACGAACTTTGAAACGTAGCCAACCTGTAGAGCAACTAAAATCGTCACCTTGTAATTCTTTAGAAAAATCCTCGGCTTTTGCTTTTAAAATTGGACCACTTATTGCAATATTTTCGGATCTTCGAACCTCAAACCATCGTAGAAGAGCTTGATCGACATCATGGCGTATAGGATAATTTTTTTAACACTGTGTGACTTACTTTCACTTGCTTTCTTGATTTTTTCGCGATTACTCCAAATTGTAGACACTGTTGTTTTTGCTAAATTTTTTCGTCTCGCAATTTCCGTTTTGCTGATGCCACTTTCAATACTTTTAATAATCTCTACCTTTTCTTTCACAGTTATTGACTTGCGTCGATCCGCCATATTTATCACATATAAAAAATCTTACTAGCGTACCTTTTCGTAAAACAGTCGAATTAAAAATGCCGACTGTCATCGCAGTAAAGCGCTGCGCCGGTTCGATCCCGCAAACGATTATGGGGAATTCCCGACAATGTTAGTCTGGTTTTAACGTACACTATATAACCGAAATTGGGCTACTGAAAATCGTACTTTATATCCGGATAATTACATAGGGTACGTAATATCCAATTAAAAATCAAGATATTTTGGCCGGGGCAATCAAAAGTGTACGCAATAACCGGAAGTACGTTATATCCCGTGTACGTTATAGTATATATATATATATATATATATATATATATATATATATATATATATATATATATATATATATATATAGGCAGGTTTTTTTTTTCAAGTTTCTAGGGTGTGAACATACAATACACAGGGTGTTCTATTAAAGAAAACTTGCTGATGTCTTAGGATTTTCTTTTTGTATTCGAAAATAACCAGTTTTTCCCAAACATTTTTTTAACTAAAATATAAATTATCTCCAACTGAAGAAAACTGGGCAGACCTCTAAATGTAACACGATCAGCAATAAATAAAACAGAAATAACGCCAAAACCAAACGTTGTAAAAAATGTCTTCTTCGCAGAGAAGATATCTGTCATTAAACGATGATGAAACATATGCCGCAGGTTGACTGCGAATATTACAAGACAATTTTCAAGCTATAATCTCTTCAAAGTTTTTGATTTTTGGCAGATAATTTTCGTAATGTTGTTTTAGTTGTATGTGTTATAATTAACATTTTTGTTTCATGTTTAGACAAACATGTTGTATGTTCTCTTAGTTTAATCTATTTTTAGGACATTTTCCTTAAAAATGTTGTTTTTTGTTTAAAATTTTATTTTCTTAGGGTATAGGTCTAATAATAAAAAAAAATTATTGTGACATATTTTTCTAATTACATATAGTGACAATTTTATTAAAATATTTTGATGTTTCAGTGGGAGGATCTTTGCTTTTTTAAAATTTTAAGCCTAAAAGCAGAACAGAACAACAGAACAACATAATAAGATTACATATGTTATCTTTTATAACTCACCACGAAACCTAATTAATCCATGCTAAATATTATGTCAAATAAAAAACAAATTCATAGTTTCTTTACGAACTACATATATTTTCCTTTTTTAGAATGGTGAGTCGTCAGGCGACTGGAGGTTCACCGAAATTTTTGATTTCCATTTAATATCCAAGCGCCCCGCTGAATGGCACATTGTCGTTGCTATTGTTGCATTTACAAACAACTGACCGGATATCATAGCGTAATCTCCCGCTTTATTTCTATTTTAATAAATGGTGCAAGACATTTTTTTATCTCTTTGTATATAAAAACAGTTTTTTTCGACTACTTAAGCAATCCTATACTGGTATTCAAAAAACGAGCGCCAGATGAGAGGCTATAACATACTCTCACCGGAGAGTACTTTAGCGAGCGGAGGTTTGGCGAAGTGCCAAAGGTGCATTTCATAGTTGAGCTTTGCCAAGTCGCTAAGTAGCAAAAAAATGTTGTTGCGCGCTGTCATGTATAATCTGAATGAAAACTTCATCTTTTAAAGGTGCTTTCATATTTAAAAGTTATCAATCTCTTATATTAGGATGAGATATTGCCGATTATAAATAAATTAGATTTTTTCTATATACTAAATGAGTTGTAAAAATAATTCAAAATAATATAGAATAATAAAAGAAAGAATATTTTATATGCAAAAAAATGGAATAGCCAACCGTTTTACTTCCATAAATTTGCTTTGTGTTGGTGATTAGAAAAATGTTTTTCCTCTTTTACAGTAAACGAAGTCATAACCCTTAAAAAATATTTATATTGTTCCAAATGCTACTGATACTGTGGTATTATAAAAAGTAATATGTAATCCAATCTTTAGTTAATTATGTTTTTTAAAGTAGAATATAAATTTAAACACTTAAAATAAAATAAAGGGCTTTATATAGACTAGAAGTTTACATAAAATACCGAAATAATCACACCCCTCGACGAGAAAGAATTTTTCTCTCGCCACGAAAGATCAGACAAGGATAGAGTGGTCTTCTCTAGTCGTCATTTCTCTAGATCTCTTTCGAGTATTAAAAATATGTAGTTCCTATTTTTTAACGTCAATAAAAGGTTTATAGTTAAGGATATAAAAAAATTCCTTTTGCTACTTGTCACTGTAAAATTCCACAGGGTTTTCATTATCCCTACTATATGTTTTAGATATTCGTACACCGTCTAACACATTTTTTTCGTGAACTTTATCCATTTCTGCATTTAATTGCACAGAACTATAAACACACAGCTATTCGCTGACAATCCTATCATATATGCTCTGATTGCCGCGCTGTTATCCAGAGAGTTGTTTGTAAATACGAGTATCGCAACCATGCGTTATTCAGTGGGCGTTCGACACGAAACAGAATTTCGGCGAATCTCCCAATTGGTTGCAGGCTGGGATCAAACAGCTCCGTAAACACGAAAATATTTTTATTTCAATAACGGCCAGCTTATTTAACAAAACGATGAAACAGTTTAATTTTTATTTATACTTTTGAATATAAAAACAATGTTTTTTTTTTATTTAAGATTAGTTTAAATGTTTTTTTTTTTAACATTAGTCTACAGGGGTCCCTGAAAACAAGAATAAATGTGTATTTTTTAAAGGTGTAACACGTAAAAATTTGTTTTATTTTTGTTTATCTGGTATATTTTTTGACATTAAAAAAGTGTACAAATCATTAGCGTACATTATTCTTTGTTAAATAGATATATTTAAAAAAATTCCAATACAATATTTCGAAAAACGCCTAAATACGTCAAATTTCTTTTATTTGTTTTGTATACATTTTTCCCACAGTATAGGGTGGCCCTATATGGCGATATAAAACATCCCCAAAAAAAACGTATATATGTTTTTATTTTTAAATGGTAGTAGCTAAAAAAATGGTGATACACATTAACAAATTGTTTAACATTTTTGTGATATTTTAGAAATTAATTGCTTTTAAGTAAAACTTTTTTCAGGGTAGCCCTAGGAAGATAAAACCGCCCTCTAAAAATATTTTTTCCATTGCAATTTTTCGAGAAATAGCGGTAGCTAAACTATATAATTACGAATAGTTTAATAATTTCTCCGGCATCTAGCGATACGCCACACAAAAACTTTACCGCTTACGCCGGCGTGGGCGGATGTAGTGGCGTCTCCTGGAGCTCAACTATAATGCATGTTTGCAACTTTGCAATCTGCAATATTCTGGCACTAAATTTTGCCTAAACCTTGTGCTGTACTCATGAACATCCTGGTGTTTGTTGTGGGATTCAATGTTCTTTTTAAGATGGAGAAGATTCTCCAGTATGTATAGAGATGGGAAAGTAAGAACTTCCAAATATCTAAAAGTCTGCTTGCAGTCGGCTCTGTAGGAAATACCAGAGACTATAGGAACCACGTGCCTCTGTAGTCCGAAAATTTGGGAAGCTCCTGCTGTTATAGCCCCATACCAGGATAGCATAAGACATATAACTGTGCAAAAACGTAAAATAAGCTTCTTTAGTACTTGATACATTTCTAAGAAAGATGATAGAGCTCTGCCCAGGATTTCAAAGATCTATATATGCATGCAGTTGAGAATCAATGTCCACCCCAAAAATCTCTCTCCGTGCTCGATTCCTCTGGTAATGTTCTCATGAACACGAGCATCTGTTCTATCTTCTCAGAATTAAGGTAAGCGATTAGCTTAGATGCAAACCGGTTTTCAACCATTGGACCCCCTGACATGATTAAATATAGATCTGTAATGCTAGCCGAGCTGGACAAGGTGGTGTCATCCGCGAACAGAGTGTAAGTGACTGGTAAAAATTATTTTGTGTAAAAGTTCTTGACCATTTTACATTGCTAAGATTTTATTTTCTTAGGGCATAGGTCCATTAATAATAAAAACAGACTTGTGACATAGATTTTTCAAATCACATTTACTATCAAATTTTTTAAAAATATTTTGGCGGTTCGGCAAGCTACCCTTTCCACCAACTTTTTTAAACAAATATAAAACATATATCTTTTGTCACATTAAATCTATCTTGAATCGTTTTCACAGAGAAACTCTAAACATATTCAAGCAACTAATATATTTAACAACTTTAAAGAATATGAAATAAGATGAAATAGTTTTTCAAAAATGTAAGGAAAGGAACAAACGTAAATCTAACAAACACTGAAGTTTGGGGAACTAAATAAGAAAATACAAAAAAGACAACCTTCTTAAAAGAACATCCTAATTCAACTATTTTCAAACCAGGCATATCAAATAAAACTGTCACTATGGAGGCAATATACGATGACAAAATAAATAAATTACTAAATGACACCATAACATATCAACAAATTAGCCGTCCAACGACGCAGTATAAAAAAAACATAATGATCTCGTTGACAAATGGAATAAGAAAAGGTTTTATTTCACCCGATACTCTTCAATGCTTTTTCAGGTTTTTAAAAATTATCATGTTAAAAGTAATAAACAAAAATCAACATTACACTTTCAAGCACCACAATCCCGTTTTAGTATATTCAGATGTAATTTCGTTATATACAAAAGTACCAATAAATCTAGCAACAGACATAATAAAAAAATAAATGGAATGATATAAAAAAAGTACACAAATATACCGCTGACAGAGTTTATGATTTTAGAGCCACGGTGCTTACATTACATTCAACATATTTTTTATACAAACATATCACATATAAACAGGCAGAAGGATGTGCCATGAGTGCAAGAATATCTAGCGTAATTGTTCAACTTGTTCTAGAACATTTAGAAAAAAAACTTAATCTCAAAACTAGATTTTAATTTACCATTTTTTATAGATATGTAAACAATTGTGTTACCCTAGCTGCCAAAGAAAGGACCGATTCTGTTTAACAGTTACCATACAAAATTGCAGTTCACACAGGAAATTGAAAATAATTAACAAATAAGCTCTCAAGGCATAACACTACATAGAAAAAACAACACTATCAAAACATAACGGCATACAAAACAAACATGGTCTTGTAGGTGGTACACAAATTACACATCCTATCACTCTCTTATACAAAAAAATCAGTGAACATTTGCCCTGCAGATTGAGCAATTCAATTATCAGATCCTGATTTCCGAAGGGAATTAACTTAAAAAGCAAAAAGTGGATTAATAAAAAATGGTTACCCAAATCAAACGGGACTATCTAAGCAAGAAGTCAAAAACTACCATACTTTTGATAATACATTCTAAAAAAGGAAAATATATGTAGTTCGTAAAGAAACTATAAATTTGTTTTTTATTTGACATAATATTTAGCATGGATTAATTAGGTTTCGTGGTGAGTTATAAAAGATAACATATGTAATCTTATTATGTTGTTCTGTTCTGCTTTTAGGCTTAAAATTTAAAAAAAGCAAAGATCCTCCCACTGAAACATCAAAATATTTTATTAAAATTGTCACTATATGTAATTAGAAAAATATGTCACAATAATTTTTTTTATTATTAGACGTATACCCTAAGAAAATAAAATTTTAAACAAAAAACGACATTTTTAAGGAAAATGTCCTAAAAATAGATTAAACTAAGAGAACATACAACATGTTTAGACAAACAAGTACTAAAGAAGCTTATTTTACGTTTTTGCACAGTTATATGTCTTATGCTATCCTGGTATGGGGCTATAACAGCAGGAGCTTCCCAAGTTTTCGGACTACAGAGGCACGTGGTTCCTATAGTCTCTGGTATTTCCTACAGAGCCGACTGCAAGCAGACTTTTAGATATTTGGAAGTTCTTACTTTCCCATCTCTATACATACTGGAGAATCTTCTCCATCTTGAAATTAACATTGACTCCCACAACAAACACCAGGATGTTCATGAGTACAGCACAAGGTTTAGGCAAAATTTAGTGCCAGAATATTGCAGATTGCAAAGTTGCAAACATGCATTATAGTTGAGCTCCAGGCGAGACGCCACCACATCCGCCCAAGCCGGCGTAAGCGGTAAAGTTTTTGTGTGGCGTATCGCTAGATGCCGGAGAAATTATTAAACTATTCGTAATTATATAGTTTAGCTACCGCTATTTCTGGAAAAACTGCAATGGAAAAAAATATTTTTAGACGGCGGTTTTATCTTCCTAGGGCTACCCTGAAAAAAGTTTTACTTAAAAGCAATTAATTTCTAAAATATCACAAAAATGTTAAACAATTTGTTAATGTGTATCACTATTTTTTTAGCTACTACCATTTAAAAATAAAAACATATATACGTTTTTTTTGGGGATGTTTTATATCGCCATATAGGGCCACCCTATACTATGGGAAAAATGTTTCTGTATACAAAACAAATAAAAGAAATTTGACGTATTTAGGCGTTTTTCGAAATATTGTATTGGGATTTTTTAAAATATATCTATTTAACAAAGAATAATGTACGCTAATGATTTGTACACTTTTTTAATGTCAAAAAATATACCAAATAAACAAAAATAAAACAAATTTTTGCGTGTTGCACCTTTAAAAAATACACATTTATTCTTGTTTTCAGGGACCCCTGTAGACTAATGTTAAAAAAAGAAAAACATTTAAACTAATCTTAAATAAAAAAAAACATTGCTTTTATATTCAAAAGTATAAATAAAAATTAAACTGTTTCATCGTTTTGTTAAATAAGCTGGCCGTTATTCAAATAAAAATATTTTCGTGTTTACGGAGCTGTTTGATCCCAGCCTGCAACCAATTGGGAGATTCGCCGAAATTCTGTTTAGTGTCGAACGCCCACTGATTAACGCATGGTTGCGATACTCGTATTTACAAACAACTCTCTGGATAACAGCGCGGCAATCAGAGCATATATGATAGGATTGTCAGCGAATAGCTGTGTGTTTATAGTCTTGTGCAATTAAATGCAGAAATGGATAAAGTTGACGAAAAAAATGTGTTAGACGCTGTACGAATATCTAAAAGATATATTAGGGATAATGAAAACCCTGTGGAATTTTACAGTGACATTTAATTTAGACGCCGATACAGATTTAGCAAAAGGAATCTTTTATATCCTTAACTATAAACCTTTTATTGACGTTAAAAAATAGGAACTACATATTTTTAATACTCGAAAGAGCTCTAGAGAAATGACGACTAGAGAAGACCACTCTATCCTTGTCTGATCTTTCGTGGCGAGAGAAAAATTCTTTCTCGTCGAGGGGTGTGATTATTTCGGTAATTTATGTAAACTTCTAGTTTATATAAAGCCCTTTATTTTATTTTAAGTGTTTAAATTTATATTCTACTTTTAAAAACATAATTAACTAAAGATTGGATTACATATTACTTTTTATAATACCACAGTATCAGTGGCATTTGGAACAATATAAATATTTAAGGGTTATGACTTCGTTTACTGTAAAAGAGAAAAAACATTTTTCTAATTACCAACACAAAGAAAATTTATGGAAGTAAAACGGTTGGCTATCCCATTTTTTTGCATATAAAATATTTTTTCTTTTATTATTCTATATTATTTTGAATTATTTTTACAACTCATTTAGTATATAGAAAAAATCCAATTTATTTATAATCGGCAATATCTCATCCTAATATAAGAGATTGATAACTTTTAAATATGAAAGTACCTTTAAAAGATGAAGTTTTCATTCAGATTATACATGACAGCGCGCAACCACATTTTTTTGCTACTTAGCGACTTGGCAAAGCTCAACTATGAAATGCACCTTTGGCACTTCGCCAAACCTCCGCTCGCTAAAGTACTCTCCGGTGAGAGTATGTTGTAGCCTCTCATCTGGCGCTCGTTTTTTGAATACCAGTATAGGATTGCTTAAGTAGTCGAAAAAAACTGTTTTTATATACAAAGAGATAAAAAAATTTCTTGCACCATCTATTAAAATAGAAATAAAGCGGGAGATTACGCTATGATATCCGGTCAGTTGTTTGTAAATACAACAATAGCAACAACAATGTGCCATTCAGCGGGCGCTTGGCTATTAAATGGAAATCAAAAATTTCGGTGAACCTCCAGTCGCCTGACGACTCACCATGAATACGAGTGTAAGAGATCAACACTCAAAATTGTTTAAAAATCACATTAAAACAATGGTGCGTTTTACTTTATAGATGAATTTTTAAACTGTGTTATAGATTTGTTTGATCTTGTTTCTAAATTTTTATCTTCTTTTTATGTATTAAATTTTCCTTTTAAATTGTCTTTTATTCTAGTTATAGTAAGTAGACAGTTTGCATTATTTCTATGTTTTGTTGTTTTAGGCTGTTTTTTACTTTTATTTTAATGTTTAAAATGTAATATTGGTATTCGAATTGAAATTTTATATTATTATTTTGAGTCGTTTAAAAAAAAATTCTTTTAAATCATTTTGTTAGATAAGTTAAAATTATTTAAAAAGCTAAAAATATATATTGTGATATATATTTTTAATAATATAAAATTACCTTAGCAGTCCCATATTCATTCTCAGGTTCAACCGCTTTCCCCTTGATGAGTTAATTTGCTTCTGCCTGCTCATAATTTTCTATTCAATATTCATTTCCTTCTTGGCTCTAGGTCTTATAGAGGATATAAGTCCTGCTGTAATGGAACTGATGGAGCTCCAATCTGGATAATTCACTTCCATTAATTTACTTGTCATTTCTGCAAGTACAACTACACGTCATCATAATATCAAAAAGTAAATATCCAGTGTTTGTTACTTTTATTAAATTTATTTAATTTAAATTTACTATAAGGGATTTAAGACACAGTAATAATCTGAGGATGGGCATTCAGAAAATTGTTGAAATGTGTGCTACAAGCTTTCATGTTTCTTAGTATTGATGTTTTATAATATCTTTTCCCCTTAAAATCTTATTTAAATGAGCAAAATACTGCTCATTCAGGGCATCGGGAACACAGTAGATGCTCACGTGCTCTAAAATATGTTCGAGTTCTTCAAAATAATAAAAATAAAAAAAATTTCTTAAAGCAATTTTATTTATTATTTTAATAAAATTCAATAAAGATCGTTAAAATAATAAAAAAATGTAAAATAGTGTTTTTTGATCAAGACCTGGTAGTTAATTCCTGAGATATTAGGGTGTTCCGCTTTTAAATGGGTCACACTATATATATATATATATATATATATATATATATATATATATATATTATATATATATATATATATATATATATATATATATATATATATATATATATATATATATATATATATATATATATATATATATATATATATATATATATATATATATATATATATATATATATATATATATATATATATATATATATATATATATATATATATATATATATATATATATATATATATATATATATATATATATATATATATATATATATATATATATATATATATATATATATATATATATATATATATATATATATATATATATATATATATATATATATATATATATATATATATATATATATATATATATATATATATATATATATATATATATATATATATATATATATATATATATATATATATATATATATATATATATATATATATATATATATATATATATATATATATATATATATATATATATATATATATATATATATATATATATATATATATATATATATATATATATATATATATATATATATATATATATATATATATATATATATATATATATATATATATATATATATATATATATATATATATATATATATATATATATATATATAAGAAAAGATATAAAGCATCAGTACTAAGAAACATGAATGCGTGTAGCACATATTTCATGACTGGTAAGTTCATCTAGATTGTTTTTGTGTGTTTATTTAGCAGTAACAATTTTCTGAATGCCCACCTCGGATTATTTACTGTGGTCGGTTTTTTAAATGCATAATATTAAATTTAATAAAATATACATATACATATACAGGATGTCTTAAATAGCGTGTGCCACCATTGCTATCTTCGAAACGGTAAGTGCTACGAGTTCGGTTAAATTAGAGAAAAGTTGTCTTTTTTAGTACTCATTTAAGATCTTTTTACCGTGTTGCCAAAATCCTGTTAGTTTATGTAATACAGTGTGATGTGTAAATAACGCCTAAATCAATTTAGTGGAATATTTCAAAAACTGTTAATTTTAGAGAAAAAGTTTAAATTGGAAAGTTTTATATTTTTTTGCGCTCTACAACGCGGTATCTTTAAATTTTGATTCTGAAGTTTCATAATCTGGCCACCACTATCAACCTAATTTTTTTCAATACGAACCTGGATTTTTAGTTTCCGGTTTTGAAAGGAAATTGAATTTGCTACACAACCATGTATTGCACGGATATGGCCAATGACGTTTCCATCCAGAAAATCCATCATCGGGAAATAAAAAAAATACTTTGTACGGCCCTGTCTTTTCGTCATACCTGTTTTAAATATGTTTTGGAAAAAAAAAGGGGGTTGCAAAGAAAATATAATAAAGTCTAATATGTAACTTTATTACTCCACTTTTTCTCTGGCGAAAGTTCCCCGTTGTTAATATTTCTGTAATATAAGTTTTTATCTTAGAAAAATATTGCAGAGTAATTAATAAAAATACATGGTAAATCGATTCAAGTATACCCGTAAGTATTATAATATTATTAGTAAGACGTCTTTCCCAAAGTAGGCTTTGAAAACAATTGAAAAAATCAACAGATATTTATTATGTGTCAAACTTAGTTTATTATCAGTTTATGACAAATCGAGTCATTTTACAACCAAGTTTTTAAAATGGAGTTCTCAAATAATGAAAAGACAGATATGATATTTGTTTATGCGACTGCATTTCATAATGCTACTAACGCGCTTCAAATGTATCAAAATTTGTACCTAGAAAGAAGGATGCCCAATCGCAAAATATTTGCAAGATTAGAAAGAAGAATGCGAGAGCACGGATCCTTTAACAAACCTCAAAAGAGGATTTCCACTGTTACATTGGAAGGTGGAGAGGACGAGATCAACGTGCTAGGTATTTTTTTTTAAATTTAATTATACAGAGTAACTATAAGTATATCTGCCGGCGGACTTGCGTATTTAAGGCAAAAATTCCGCCATTCTGCGGAATTTAGACACCTATAACAATATTTCCGCCCTTAAACCGAATTAATTTTCTAGAAGCGGCGGAAAGAATATGTATATATTTTTAAGACTTTCGCCTTAAGGAGTACTTTCTCATTTTTACTTTACTAACGAAGCTTATATGAGGGATTTTTGGCGTACTTTTTAACTAATAATAAAAAAAATAAAGAAATAAGAGTGGGAGTTGAGAGAAATATTAAACTTATAAGAAGAATTTGGCGCTAAATATATTTGACAAATGAAAAATGAAAAATACAAAAAAATATAGGTACACATTTTAGGGGCGTTTGTAACTATATGGAACATTTTTAGCTTCATTAAATGTTTTGCTTCATAATAAAAAATTGTTTCATTAAAAATTATACCTACTTGTACATTGTAAAGGAAGGCGCAAATTTAAAATTAAAATCAACTGAGAGGTGGCCTTTTTTAGTTCATTTGTAAGAAAAGTATTGTTATCCTGAAAAAACTCGAGAGATCATTATGTTCACGTGTCTAGGTCCTCAAAATCCGAACATGTTTTGTATTTCTGTAGTTCTGTTGTTCCGTCTATCGGTTCTTTGATGGCACATATCAAAAACTTTTTGACATAAAATAATCAAATTCTGAGTATGGATAAGCCTTCTTATCACCTCGATACCCTAACTTTGGTTCATTTGGTTGAAATATATACAGAATTTGCTTCTTGAAAAAATTAGGTTCATTTTTTTTTTTTTCTTTTCTTGGGTTCCGTTGACGAATATTCATCAGAGAAATGTATCTTCTATTTTATTCTGTTTTTAGAATGCAGCCTATTTATTTCTCTGTGTGCTGATTTGCAAAAGATATGAGTAATACAGACCTAATTAAAAACGGGATGTTTTTAACAACAATGAATCAAGATATTCAGTTAGTGTAAAAATATTTCCTTTTTGTAGTAGTAATTAACGTTATATGGCCGGTATATGACTTCGTTTGTATTTCTCGTACTCTAATAACATCTAACGGGCTTTCATCTTATATTATTTTATTTCATACTGTCGTTATAATATTTTATTAGTTAATAAAAACCTAATTCCCAGACGTTGTTTTATCTGTCAAAATGACGTTCGACTTTAAAAACTTAACGGCGCCGGCGCGCGACCAGGCGTTGCGGGACAACGTTTTAGTGGTGTAATAAACTATTTACCGGCCATAAAGAGTCTAGCTTTTTACTGGAAAGTAAGAATTAAAAATAATAAATTATGGTAGTGTTATTTTGAATATACCTGTACAATGCAATGACTGTTGCAATCTAAAATAACATATTATGATATTTTTTTGCGCACTATAAAATAGACTTTTGAATTACCATAATCAGTCTAATTTTGACATAAAAATACTTTCCTCTTGCGAGGAAAGTAAAACATGTATCAAACTTTCAATATACTTAATACAAACACTCCTCATAAAGTTATCCCTCCATTTTTTATTATTAATTTAATTGTTATTATGTTAGGTACGACATTATGGATTAAAGTACTTGAAGAAGTAAGACAATTGAAGGTCGGTATTTAAAAAATAATGAAATTGATGGTCCTGGCCCAAACACGAAACTTTAAATATAAAATATAAACCTTCTCATAGCTTATAAAAGGGGCCACAAAGATACTTTATTTGGCAACATCTTTAAAAATAAAACCAGAAAAAAAAACTATTTTCCAATTTTCCCTATCTTAGAAACAATTGTTTTACTGTCCCGCTTTTCTCAGGCACCCCCTAAATTTGAATTTTTACTTTAAATAGGCAACACCGCCGACGGGGATACGGTTCCTTAGTTAATTATAATGTGAATTTTTATTAAATACCTACTCTGCAATATATTTTAGGATATGTACATTACAAAAATATTAACAGCGGGGAAATAGAAAGAGAAACTGGTGTATCAAAAGATTCAGCAAAAAAAATACTACACCGCAATAGATTTAGGCACTATCGCTGTAGAAAAGTGCAGCATTTAAGGCCAACTGACTACGCAAGGAGAAGGATATTTTGCCGTTGGCTTTTAAGGCGTCGAAGGCAAGACTCCGACATTTGTAAAAAAATCTTATGGTCGGATGAAAGTAGATTTTGCAACAATGGATGGTTCAATCGTAATATACATTACAAAACAGCTTTCCAGGAAAAGTTCGGTATCAATGTGTGGCTTGGGATTTTAGACAGAAAACTGGTGGGTCCATTCTTTTTTCAAGAAAATATGACTGGTTTTATTTACCTTGACTTTTTATCCACTTCTCTCCAAGATCTTCTAGATAACCTTCCATTAGATATTCTTCTTAATTTTAAATACTTCCAACAAGATGGTGCTCCCACCCATCGAGACCGTCGATGTGTAAGATTTTTAAACAATTTTAAACCCAACAGATGGATTGGTAACAACGGGCCTATAAACTGGCCAGCGCGATCACCTGATCTTACCCCAATGGATTTCTCCATATGGGGTATTATTAAAGACAAGGTGTATCGAACTACCCCACAGAATTTAGATGACCTGATTATAAGAATTCGACAGGCATGTAACGAAAGTAATCCTAGGATGTTAGAAAATATTCAAAAAAAGGTTATTGTAAATGCACAAAAATGTTTACGAAATAATGGTGGTCATTTCCAACACATATAATAGTTTCGTTTATCGTGAATAGTTTTTCCTCTATTTTCTTTAAATGTTTTAAAGTTTATGTTTAAATAAAAATTTGAATCGTTCCTGTTAATTTATTTGAAGATTTTAGAGTTTCCGTTTATTAAAACTGAATTTTGTAGTACTTTTGCTTTCACTATTTAACTATATTTTTCTTGTAAAAATGTCAAATATTTGAATTTAGAAAAAGTACAAGAAAAAAGACAGAAACCTAGTGAGCCATATCCGTGTAATACATGGTTGTATAGCAAATTCAATTTCCTTTCAAAACCGGAAACTAAAAATCCAGGTTCGTATTGAAAAAAATTAGGTTGATAGTGGTGGCCAGATTATGAAACTTCAGAATCAAAATTTAAAGATACCGCGTTGTAGAGCGCAAAAAAATATAAAACTTTCCAATTTAAACTTTTTCTCTAAAATTAACAGTTTTTGAAATATTCCACTAAATTGATTTAGGCGTTATTTACACATCACACTGTATCACATAAACTAACAGGATTTTGGCAACACGGTAAAAAGATCTTAAATGAGTATTAAAAAAGACAACTTTTCTCTAATTTAACCGAACTCGTAGCACTTCCGTTTCGAAGATAGCAGTGGTGGCACACGCTATTTAAGACATCCTATATATATATATATATATATATATATATATATATATATATATATATACATATATATATATACATATATAAATATATACATATATGTACAGGGTGTAATTTAATTGATGGCTGAAAATGCAGGATATGATTCTTAGCTTATTTCAGAAACAAAAGTTCATATGAACATACGTCCTAAAGCTCTCAACTTTTGAGCTACACGGTGTTAAAAGTTTTAAGAAAAAATTCGTTTTCTTATAACTTTAATACTGTTCTTAGTATTTTCATAAAATTTGGCACGCATCTACTAAGCACCAATAGGCATTTTTTGATGTAGAAGATTTTTTGATAATTTTACCAGTGGCGTTCGTACGGAATGTAGACTGGAGATTTTTTTTAAAAGTATGCTTTTTCCGGAATTATAAATCATTTTTGGAATCTCCATTTATTTTGCGACAAATTTAATTTCTTAACTTTTTTTTGTCCGACGCACGTTTTGGCGTAAAAAAATAAAAATTGTTTTCATGCATTTGTGGTATAACGAAATTATTTTAAACTAGTAGGCTGGTGCCCTATTTTGTTTCCAAAATAATGACATTTGATCAATTAGCTTGCGGTCTTATTTTGACAAGTATTCATAAAAGTTGCAGTTTTTTACATTGTGAAAATTTCTTTAATCAATAATAAAAAGAAAATAAATAAACTATGTTAAGATTGATCAAAATACAAGAGTTCTAACCACACTACACCACAACTTGTTACGTTCTGGACGCGCGTTTCGCTAACCAAGTTAGCATCATCAGCAGATGATATAAACTAAAGTAACTTATCCTAACCGAGACTATTTATAGGTAAATGTGGTCACACTTGGTTGCACCCGACTGCACCGTTGTCTTACTTACTATGTGTTAGTTCCCACTTCCCCCCTTCCCAAAATTCATAAACCTGGGAAGTCCATGAGACCTATTGTTTCAGCTGTTGGATCACCAACGTACAATATTTCAAAATGGTTAGTAGAAGAATTCGGCAAATTAAATATCTCGTATGATAACTTTGAGGTTACTAACTCGTTATAATTCTTAGATAAAATTAAGAATGTTCACTTAAAAGAAGGTGAAATTTTAATATCTTTTGATGTAAGCTCATTGTTTCCTAGTGTACCCATACCACTAGCTTTAGAGTACCTAAAGAAACTACTTGAAATCAATAATTTGAAGAAAGAAATTATTGATGAGTATTTACTTCTTACAAAATTATGTATGAATCAAAATTTTTTTCAGTACAACAATAAATATTATAAACAACTAGAGGGAACTGCGATGGGCAATTGCTTATCTCCGTTCCTTGCAAATTTGTTTATGGGCAGAATAGAAACCCAATTCAAAAAAGAACTCAAGTATTTCCCAAGGGTGTGGTATAGATACGTAGACGATATATTTGCTATTTTTGATACTAAAACAGAAAATTTGGACACTTTCTTAGAAACATTAAACAATAAATATCCTTCCATTAATTTTACGTACGAAAAGGAGAACAATGGGCAATTACCTTTTCTCGACACGTTAGTTATTAGAAATAACGATAAATTAGAATTTGATATTTATAGGAAATTTACTAATACTGATAGATATATAACATCCGATTCATTTCATTGCCGTCAACACAAAATGGCAGCATTCCATTTCTTAACTCACAGGTTAGTCAATTTTCCACTAAGTAAAGAACGTTTTAACAATGAAATGAATCGGATTAAAAATATAGCTAAAAGTAATGGATATAATGATAATTTTGTACATAAACTAGTAAATAGACATAAGCATAAGAAAATGTTAAAAGATGCCACTACTCTTCAAATACCTGAGGCTTCCAATAAATTCATAGTAATCCCGTATGATCCCAGATATACGAGAGGTCTAGAAAAAGTATTTAAAAAACGTAGGTTTTAGAGTAGCCTACAAAACGGAGAATAGTCTAAAAAATCTCCTTGGAAACCCCAAAGACAAAGTAGACTTGAGGGAGAGGAGTGGCATCTATGAAATTAGCTGTAATGATTGTGATCTAAAATATGTTGGGCAAACTAAACGCTCCATAAACATTCGTTTTAAAGAACACATGGTACATTTAAGATACGGAAGAACAGAAAAGTCAAGCGTTGCCCAACATGCTTTGGAAAACAATCACCGAATAGGAATAAATAATCTTAAGTTGATTAAAAATGTATCTAATAATAGATTATTGGATGCATTTGAGAGTATAGAAATAGTTAAATGTGGTAAGAAAGCACTAAATAAAGACAGAGGGCCTATTCCCTATAGTCCCCTCTATTGTTTACTTGACAACGGTGCAGTCGGGTGCAACCAAGTGTGACCACATTTACCTATAAATAGTCTCGGTTAGGATAAGTTACTTTAGTTTATATCATCTGCTGATGATGCTAACTTGGTTAGCGAAACGCGCGTCCAGAACGTAACAAGTTGTGGTGTAGTGTGGTTAGAACTCTTGTATTTTGATCTATCTTCCACCACAGGTTCCAGTGTTAGGACTATGTTAAGATTTACAAATTCCGAGTTAGCAGATATGCATTTCACGTACGGGAATGCGTTTATGGCTAGGCGGATATATCAAGAGCGGTATCCAAGTCGTATCATTCCCGATGCCAGAATGTTTTTAAGACTACATGAAACTGGGAGCCCTAGCATTGACAATAGTTCCAAAGGGGCACATCGCATGGTGAGAACACCAGAATTAGAGTTGAGGAACATCCAGAAACAAGCACTAGGAAAATTGCGGTAATGCTAAATGTTTCCCATTTTCTTATTTGGAAAATACTTGTTGACAATTTACTATACCCATATCATATTCAAAGGGTTCAAGCACTACTGCCGTGTGATTTCCATTGTGTTTTAATTTATGCCTTGGGTTGGTTTAATATTTAATTGATGGGTGAAAATGCAGGATATGATATATATATATATATATATGTATATATATATATATATATATATATATATATATATATATATATATATATATATATATATATATATATATATATATATATATATATATATATATATATATATATATATATATATATATATATATATATATATATATATATATATTATATTTCTCTTCTTGAACCTTGGTGTCTGATTAAAAAACAATCAAACGTAGTTCACAGCATTCCCTGCCTAAACTGCCCCAAAAAATATATAGGCATGACCACACAATACCTATCAAATAGACTAAATGGGCATAAATATACAAAAAATGCTTCCACAGCACTACATAAACATGAAAGAGACATGAAACATGAATTTGATTTTTCGAGTACAACGGTCTTATCAAAAGAACAACATTACCATAAACTGACATTCAAAGAAATGGTCGAGATAAAAAAAGAAAAAAATACAGTAAACGATCGGAAAGACATTGACAATCTCAGCCAAATATATCACAATCTAATTTAATTCAATTGTTATAAACTATTTTCCATCAATCATAAATACATACTGTATACTGTCAGACTCACACAAATACTTTTAAAACAACCCGTATCCACAAATAGTTCTACATTGTTAATATAATCAAAAAAACTAAAGGATATATATAAAAAAAAAAACAATAGAATTCTTAACCAGTGTATCACTTACCTCCACACTTCCAAGCAAGGTAAATGAACATCTTTCTCAAGGTATGTACTGTACTATTTTAAATAAATGTTTAATAATTTTAGTGCGTGCCGTTATAACTAATTGTTTTTATTTATTAACTTGCATATATACACTTTTTGTATTTAATTTTTAGATGTGCAGAATTAAATATTTTGAAAAAGCCTGAAATGGACAGGCGAAACGTCAATTAAAGTTTCTTTGTTCAATCCACGAACCTCATCCCAAGAAAGTACTTGATATTTATATATATATATATATGTATATGTATATATACATATATATATATATATATATATATATATATATATATATATATATATATATATATATATATATTATTATTGGTTGGTCGTTTCTTAAATAAGCTAAGTAATCATATCCTGCATTTTTACCCATCAATTAAATTACACCCTGTACATATATATATATATATAAATATATATATATATATATATATATAAATATATATATAAATATATATATATAAATATATATATATATATATATATATATATATATATATATATATATATATATATATATATATATATATATATATATATATATATATATATATATATATATATATATATTGGAACCGACTCCTCGTTCGAATACTTCAGATTTATTTGTGGAAGTTCGATGTTTTTGAAGTGTATTTTGGGGTCTTGGTACTTCTTTAATAATACGTTGTTTATGTGTATTTCACAGCTTGGGTTCATTTCGAGGATGTAAGTTCCTTTTAGTGGAATATTATCTTTATTCGCACTGCATTGTTGTACTGCTACTACTTGCTTTGGAATTATTAACATCCATTCTTGCCTTTCTAGTTTCTCAATTTTGATATCTTGGATTTCAATTTTTATCTGGTGACATTGAGTTATATTTTGGATAAACTTGAGCATCTGTACTTCGCATGGAGGTTCTTGACCGATGGGCGCTGGGTTGAGTTCATGGCAGAGGTATTCGTCCGTACTGACTTCTTGGCGTTGTTGGTTAAATGAGGCATACTTCCGCTCATTGAGGATAAGGTATTTGGATTGAGGGAATATCATTTTGAAGTGATTTGACGAAGGGGTTGGTAAAGGATAGAGGTGGTAGAGTATATAGTTATTGCTTTCTACAATAGGCACTTCTATTATAAAAATTATTTGATTTCTTTTTGAATAACTTTTGATTTGTAATATTTTTTCAAGAATAAGAATATTTTCGAGATTTGGAAGAAATGGGAGTTTACCAGATTTTATTTCGTTTGTTGCAATGTCTATCTCATTAAAGAGATCGTTGGGATCTTAAATTGAATTATAAAATGTGTTTAATTTAGAAAACGTTATTGCTATTTGTATTTTTTCTAAGATGTCGTAAAGTTCTTCAAAAGATGTTGTTATTTGAGAAATTAGCATAGGTATTAAAAAATAGTGGTTTGTCTTCATTTGTTTTGTTTCTAAGTGTTTAAGGACTTCTTCTATTTGTAGGGTACGCGATTCTAAGATAAGATGGTTATGTGTTAAGTTTTTTGAAACTTCTTGAAATAGTTTATTAGATTTTTGTATTATGGTTATTTGTCCTTGCATTGCTGATTTTAAATGATTTTCGTTCGCAAATATCGATGAGATTGCCTTGTCGTACTTTTCGGCATCGTCTTGATCAAGATTGCCTGTTAAAGATTTTATTATCGAGCCAAAGCCATTTACGAGCCCTCTTTTTGTTCTGTTTCTAAATATTATAGGATTTATCTGTGCTATTTGTGATTTGATTTTATTTTCGAGAATAGAAGCTAAATTATATGAGTTGTAAAATTCTTTTTTATAGGTCGTTGAGGTTACTATTTTCCTAAAACTAGTTTTTAGAAGCGTATATTCGTCTAATATAGGGGTTATGTCATAGATTTGTACGAATGACCAAAAATCGATTATATTTTGGGAGTTGCCAATTTTTAGTGGTAATAGTCCGGGGTTCTTGTCGAGGTTGTGGAAGGTCACTTGAGATTTTGTTATTTTCTAACAGTTCGACAATTTCGAAGGGACCGAGGAATTTCTTTTCCTTTTGGTCTCGTTTGTTACTTGTTTTATAAACAATCTGTCCTATTTTAAACTGATGTTGGTTTGGTCCTAGAGTGTTACGTTTTTCGATTACTTTTTCTTTTTGAGTTTGTAAGGTATTTTTTTATGTCAACAGAAAGGTGTTTTAGTTTGTCGTTGTGATTCCATACATAATCTGTATAAAAAGTTGTTTTTATTAAGTCGCACGGGTCTCTAGAATTGGTATGTCCAAATGTTATGTCAAAAGGGGTGTTTTTGGTTGACGAATGTATGGAATTATTGTATGCTATCAGGGCATATTTCATTAATGTTTTTGTATCTTCCTTTTTGAACCTTTCTCTTAAAATACGTAGCTGTTCTATGATTGTCGAGTTCTACGGGGAATTAGATTTATGATGGAACGGTGTTGTAAAGTGTATGCCTATTTTGTGGGCTTTTAGAAGCTCTTGTACCGTGTTGTTTTTAAATTCAAAACCGTTGTCCATTATTATTCGTTCGGGTATGCCGTAGAAAGAGAAATAATGTATTAGAGCTGTACAAATTTCAATAGAGGTTTTGCCGGACACAGGCAAGGCTTGCCCTAACTTTGACAATGTGTCTACAATAGTTAGAAATTCTTGATTGTCGAATTTGAAAACATCTATGTGCAATAACTGGAATGGGTTTCCTACTGTTTCGGTAAGAACTAGAGGCACATACGGAGGTTTACGAGAATATTTTGATGTTTGGCATATTTCGCATTCGTTAATGTATTTAGTTTTTCATACATGGCCAATAGTAGTTTATTTTGAGTTTTCAAGGGTTTCCGAAATGCCACGGTGATTACACTTGCCTTCGTGTTGGTATTTAATAAGGAGAGTGCGTTCTTCGGGGTCTTTTATTGAATTGACTAATTTAGTGCATTTTATTAGTTTTAAGGCTGTTGCATAAAAATGTCTCATGTATATGTCATTAAAATCGAGAACATAGAATCGTCGTAGAAATATAAATGAAAGGTTTTGTTATCTGAAGTGTATGTTTTTAAGAAGTCTAGTATTAGTCGAGGATTTGCTTTTCCGATTTTTACGTTCCATATATTGTGTTTTTCAAAGGTGTCCCAAGTAACTTCAATTTTGTCGTAGGGATTTTTCGAAATTATTATTTGATTGGGTTTATTATTTATGATTTCGTCCAGAATAGAGATACCTTCATTAATTGTTTTATTGTCACTACTTGAGTGAGGTGTTTGTAAACTACATTCTGGAATCTGGGGTGGTTAAGATGGACCTACTCTTATGTCTTGTAAAATTTTGATTTTATTTTCTTTAGGTTTCGGTGTTTCCAAATTTTTTAAAGTTGTAGTAATGTCGGTTAGTGCTAAGTTGTTTGGGTCAAATGATTGGTCTAAAAAGGTGTCTATATCTAAGTCTATGTCTCCCGGGTTATTTATTAGGCTTTCATTTTCGATCGCATTGATGCATATTCGCGAAAGTGCGTCTGCGTTCGTATTTTGTTTGCCTTTTTTATATATTATTTCGTAATCGTATTCCTCGAGTTTTTATCTCCACCTTACAAGTTTACTGTTTGGTTCTTTTAGGTTAAACAGCCAGACTAGAGGACGATGGTCCGTGAAAATTTGAAATTTTCGACCAAATAGATAAGGACGAAAATATTTACATGCCCATACTATGGCAAGTAGTTCTTTCTCGATGGTAGGGTATTTAGTTTCAGAGTCGTTTAACGTTCTAGAGGCGTAAGCTATTGGTTTGTCATTGGGAACATTTCCTTGAGATAATACTGCACCTATAGCGAAGTTGCTAGCGTCGGTTGTGAGAACAAATGGTTTTTCGAAATCGGGATATTGGAGGATTGGTGCATTGATAAGCAGTTGTTTGCAATGATTAAAGGAGTTGACGAAATCAGAGTTATGAATTATTTTTGAATCCTTTTTTAGACAAAGAGTCATAGGTTTTGTAATTTTTGCAAAATCTGTGATGAAACGTCTATAATAACCTAATAACCCTAAAATGATTTCTTTTTGGGTTTTCGGAATTGGAAAATTTTTTATATTGGAAATTTTGTCAGGATTGGGTTTGACACCCTCTGTGGTGACTACATGACCTAAATGTTGGACTTCTTTTCTTAGAAATTCGGATTTGTCCATTTGAATCTTAAAATTTGATTCTCGAATTCTGGTGAAAACTTGTCTTAATCGGGTAAGATGTTTCTGTAGGGAAGTACTAAAAATTACAATATTGTCTAGATATACGAGGCAAATTTCGTTTTGAAGACCACGCAGTATATTGTCCATCACCCGTTGGAATGTGAATGGTGCGTTTTTTAGACCGAATGGCATGCTTTTGAATTCATAATGCCCATTTTCGGTAGAACAAGCTGTTTTTTAAAAGTGGTCGGGATCCATCTCGATCTGATGAAATCCGTTCGCTAGATCTAGGTTGTGAAGTACTGGCTTCTGCCTAATTTGTCTAGAATATCTGAAATATTAGGGAGGGGATATTTGTCGTCAATAGAGCGTTCATTGAGGCGTCTGTAGTCGATCACAAGCCGCCATTTACGTTTTCCATAAGCATCTAACTTCTTTGGAACAATCCAAATGGGACTAGACCAAGGGGAGACTGAATTTTGAATAATACCTTGCTCAAGCATCTTGGAAATTTGTTGTTTGACTTCCTTTCAGTGAATTTCAGGGTAACGATAACTTTTTGTAAAAATAGGAGACTCATCTATTAAGTTAATCTTATGCCTGATCTGATTAGTAATAGTTAAGGGGATTTTATCACAATAGAATATGTCTCGGAACTCTAAACACAAATACCGTATTGCTTCTCTTTCTTCAGAGTTGCAATGGTCAAGGCGAAGATTTTTTAGATTGGATTTTAAAAGGGAATCGTGATAATCTGAAATATCTTGGTCGGTTTCGATTTTCTCGAGAAAGTTAATGTGGCACATATCAAGGGATTCGATATCGACTGGTTCGGCAAAATTCATTTCAACAGGGAAATCGCAAGAATTGGTTACAGATGTTATAGCGAAATAATTTGAAACATTTACTAAAGCTTTGGGCATTTCGAGATTATTTTCAAATTTTGTATACTCAAGAAACCCTATACCTATTTTTACAGGTACTTTTATAATTTGTTGTGTTCTCGCAGATATGTTTATGTAATAATTTTGAAAGTCTGTTTTGTTAGATTTTTTATTAGATTTTTCGTAAATTATAGGGATTTCAGCAAAAGGAGTTTGTCCCTGCTTTTATATTAATTCTGGCATTTAATTGGCTCATATCTGCGCCTATTAAGCCATCATATTTTTTGGAAAAATCAAACTGATAAAATTTATGAAAGCCATTTGTGTTGAAAAAGGGAATATTAGCAACTTAATCGTGATTAGACATAGCATGTGCCATCTGAATATTAAAGGTTTCCTGTTTTATAAATTTTTGTAAAATTTATGAGCAATATCATGACTTATCAAACTTCTAGAACTACCTGTATCTATTAAAAAATATGCTTTGATTTCCGGAACAAAAATATACGGAAGGTCTGACCTCATATTATTAAAAAATATTATTTATAATATTATTTCGAACAAGCGAAAAATTGTCCTCGTAATTATTATCATTAGAATTAAAACCAGGTGAATGGTCCGTCGAGTATGTGTTAGCGTATCTGGTGTCATATGGGTATGGATATGTATTATCTGCACCAAAGTAATTTTGACTTATTTCGTAGCTATTTGAAAAATAATATTGGCTATCTTCGTATGTCGCATAGTCTGTTAGTTCGTTAATTTCCTCATGGTTTTCGTTAGAGTTTGAAGGATTAGTTATTTGTTGGGCGTATAATTCTTGAAATGTAAATTTGGGTTTTGGTTTATTTAACACAGTATTGCCTGAACTAGTGTCCATAGGAGAAACCTTATTTAATTCAGTTTGTCTCTGGTTTCGAATTATCGCGCTTGATTTTGGGAATGAGGACAGTTGATTTTGTGGTTGTCTGTTGTTGGCAAGTGGGAATCTAAAGTTTTGGTTTTGAAATTGTTGTCCTGGTTGGAAGGGCCTAGGTGGAAAATTACTTGTTAGCATTGGTTGAAATGGTCTAGGTGTAAAGTTGTTTATCATAGGTGTTGTTTGAAAAGGCCTAGATGCAAAATTATTTGGGGGTAGCAAGTGAAAAATTTGGTTGGGGGTATATATTCTGTGGTCTCGATTGGACGCTTGAATTTTGATTTCTTATATTAGGCAAATTTGTATTATAATTGGTTTTAAAATTAGAATTCGTTGTGTAGTTTCTACCTGAGCTAAACTGAATAAAATTTTCTTCTTCAGTTGTAAATGCTAAGGCCTCTTCGAGATTTTGAAGATTTTCAAGTCTAACTACTAATTGCATATGGTAAGGGAGGCCTGCTACAATTTTTTTTAAGGCAAAGTCGTCATAATGGGCTATTTTAATTCTTTTTTCTGTATCGTCAACTATAAGAGTACTTAATTTTGCAAATAAAAGACTCCTAGCATCTTGTATTCGCATGCCGAAATTTAGGAGATTAATTTTTCTGTGGTTTTATAGAAATTAAATCTTGTATGAGGTAATCAATGCCTCTGATCAGAAAATGTTAAATTTAATGTGTTTTTAATTAGATTCCAAGAGTTAAGTTCAGATCTAGATCCAATTAAATCGGCTGCCCTACCTCGTAATTTACTTAATATAGTATCTAAAAGTATTACATTTATAGGGTCGTCAAGATTTGTAGAATTCTGAACATGTTTTAAACAGTTTTCACATGAACAGATAAATCTTTGAAGCAATTTAGTATTACCATCAAAGAGAGGAATGTTATCGGCTTGATATCTCATAAGTGGAATATCGCGACTCATGTTTTCTGTTAGTGTAGATGTTTCGAGAACTAAATTATTTTCAAGAACTGTCGAATAAGTTTCGTCCATCGAGCTTACACTTAATTGAGACAAATTTGTGATTATTTCGTCAATGTCAGACATAAAAAGAAATATACATGTATAAAAATAAAATAAAATGCCTATGTGTAACAGGAAAAATAGGAAATTGTGAAGGAAATGAGCACTTACACTTACACTTGGCTGCCTTTTCTTAAACTACTGCCTTGAGGATCCGCTGTGGGGTGTCCCAGGCGTCTTAATTCTAGGTTCCCAGAGGTTTGGTCGATGTTGCACTTCTCTCTGGTAGGTTCTCGAGGGCTGCAAACTTCTTTTTTTTTCTATTTTCTGGTTCTTGATCGACGAACTGTTGAAACAGACCGGATTAGCGATGTATGTCTTCCGTTTGATCAAAATCCTACCGACTGCGCCAGTTAAGTTTCGCAAACCCGAAATTGACTTTTTAAAAAACAATTTATTTTGAGAAATGAGTTACATAGATTCTACCTTATAGTAGTATAGCAGGGGCGGTCCTGGGACACCTCGATGGCATCTTGACCACCGATCGGTCCCAGGAGCTCTTCGGCTCACCTGCCTGCAAGAAGTGTTTACCTGTCACTTTTGTGCACCTGTCTTAAGCGTGACACCTGGTTTGCACAGGTAGGTGTTATTTTTGAAAAAAACTTCCAAGAAGCGAGCTTCGCGTCATCAGAAGAGCCGAGCCTCGCCTCGCCGAATTCCCAGAATTGTTTTTCTGTTAATTAAAATGAATATGTTCGACGTAAGACTAGAGGTCAGGTTCGCAGATAAGAAAAGGTCGAGTACCGAGAATTGTTTTTCTGTTAATGTTCGACGTAAGACTAGAGGTCAGGTTCGCAGATAAGAAAAGGTCGAGGATGTAGATAAGGAGATGTTTGTGTAGTATTGAGATGAGCAATGTTTGAATAAATACGTAAAATATTAGTTTTTGGAAAAATACCGAGAATAGCTTGTTTTAATTTTCGACGACGTAAGACTAGAGGTCAGGTTCGCAGATAAGAAAAGGTCGAGGATGTAGATAAGGAGATCTTTGTGTAGTATTGAGATGATCAATAATAATGTTGTTATAATAAATAATATTTGTTTCGAATAATAGCTTATACCAGGGGATAAAAAACGTATAGCACTTAAAGTAATTAATATATATGTAAAATACAGAGGATTTAATAGCAGTCGATCACGAACCAGACTGGTGGTAATATATGCCTGTTCCAGTCAACAGAACGTGTCAAGAGTGTAAAGGGAACTCAATATCTCCAAACATCTGTGCATTTTGCCGCTGTGAAAAAATTCACAAAGAGGTTAACGGACAAAAGAGTATTAATAGATATACCGTTTTGTATTATTTAAAAGAAGAGTACGAACGAAGGAGAAGGCTGCAAAATAATGAGTAAATTTGTTTTACTTTTCTATGGTATTCTTTTCAATTATTGTGTCCTAACTAATAGTCAACCAACGACGGCGACGACGACGACAAAGAAATATTATCCAGAAGAGCGCAGTTATAATTTTGTTTTAATTAATAATAGACGATATTATATTTTGAGAAATGTTGGTTTAAGAACATTTCAAGACACTGGTTATAATGTATGGTTTCACATACATTATGATTTAATAAAACCTGATGAAAATGTAAAGCCAAACGATAAAATATTTAATTTGGCTAATCAGCAAATAGGTCTAGTGCCTCACTTAAAAGACAGTGTATCAAACTTAACATATGTTCCTGTGAATATTAATGAACCTGCAGATATATATTGTAACTGGTATACTGCCAGATATTTTCGAAATAAAAATATTTATCTTGATTGTAAGCCTGTAGAACTAAAAGACATTTTTAGTGCACATTCCACTGTTTACAGCACTGGTCAGACAGAATTAGGAGAAATTTTTAGTGTAAATTCTACTGTTTACAGTACATGTCAAATTATATATTTATTATAATAAGACCCTGTACGTTACACAAAATGGATTTTGAAAGAATACAATTTTTATGTCAAATATGTAATTGTTTAGTTGAAAAAAATATTAATAAACACTTAAAACATAGAGTAAAGTTATTAAAATTTTGTGATACTTGTTTAGTGAATTATGTATTTGGTGTAAATAGTATTAGGTCTATGATTTTAATGTCAAAATAGAACAGTACAAAAATATTGAAATTAAAATGTAAAAAAACTACTATGGTTTATTTTATTTGTTTTTAGTTTTATTTAGTGGGTGTGATGTAAATTCACGTGATTTTTACTCACCAATAGAATAATAATTAAAAAAAGTGGTAGAGTTTTATTTATAAAAGAAAGTAGATTGAACTAGGCGTCAATAGTGTCTCGTAACTCGAACTATGGCAGGAGAAAATTCAATTTTGTGTCTTGATATCCAGGGATTTAATTGTACCTCTGGATTTATTCCAAAAGAACTAGCTGTGTATGATGGAACACGTTGTTCAAATTTTCTTTTCAAACCACCATATAACAAAAGCATGTTAAAAGGCCAGGATTTAAAAACGATATCTTATCTCGAAAACTCATATCATGGTCTAATATGGGAGTCTGGTTTAGTAGACTTGAACGAAATAGCAAATGTCTTAGAACATGTGATGAAAAGATATCATGCCCCAAAAATATACGTCAAAGGAGATGAAAAGGTGAATTTTCTAAGAAAATTTATAAGTGCAGAAAAAATTTTTAAAATACCTCTGGAGAGTGAACCGAAGCTAAGCAAGTTTAAGAAAGTTCCCGAATGTCACTTTCACAAGGATCCATATGGCACTACTTGGCATTGTGCATTATCAAACGCCAAGTTGTTATATAATTATAAATATTGTTTTTCTGTTTGAAGATAAATAAATTATTTGTAGAAAACATGTAAATAATATATAATAAATCAAACGTACATGAAACAAAATTATTTTATTAAGTCACTCTACATTATTTTTATCTATCCAACTATTATGCTTATTACTGAAACCTAACCATTTTACAAATACTTTATTATTTTTACGTTTTAACACTTTTTCCACTAAATAAATAAAACTTTTTGCAATTGAAGTTCATAGAATCCTCCCTTGATGTCTTGTTTTTCTGCATCTTGAAGTAGGTATGTCACTGGATTTGTAAGTTGAACTTTTTTTACGCTAAAAATTTCTGTTGACCAATTTGGTTGGTATTGTTTATCAAAAACTCCTCTAAATTTGGAAATTCTTACATGGTCACCTATCTCGAATTTTGGTTTCGATGTCATTTTAATTTGATTATAAACTGTGTTTAATAGCAGTTTTTCATGCTTTTTTGAAATTTCAGCCGGTTTTAAACCTATGGTAGTGTGTACTCGATTATTATAGGAATAAACGATTTGTTTTAATATATCAAACCACTTGTATGATCCTTGAAGACTAAATTCTTTCCACATCATTCCTTTAAGGGTTCGATTTACACGTTCAACAATAGATGCTTTTTTCTCACTGTAAACTAAATAATGTTTGACATTATATTTTTTCATTAAAATCATCATTTCTTTTCCAGTAAATTCACCACCGGCGTCTGTACAGAGATGTATAGGTGTCTGTTCTTTGAATACATTTTCCATCGCTTTAGATACCTCTTTGGCAGTTTTTGTTTTTAACGGATAAGCCCAAACGTATTTAGAAAAACAGTTAATTACGACGAGTATATATTTGTATCCTTTGTTTTCTTGTACGTATTCTTTCATATCAACCAAATCAGCTTGCATTAAGTCCAATAGAGATTTGATAATAACCTTCCTCCTTTTAAAATTTACTCTTGATGGTTTATGGAGTTCTTCAACAAAATCTTTTTTTACTTTGGTTACAAATTTAGACATATTTTTATTCTATTATATTGGCTTCTCGTAATTCTTCAATAATGGCATTAATCTCGTTAACGTGATTTGTATTACCAGCAGCCTGAGACGCAACTAGTAGCTCCAATCTCTCAACCAATTCATTAGGATCATCCCAAAAAACGTAATCAATAGGATTGTTTGAAAGTTTCATAGACATTCCCCCCCCCTGTTTCAAAACATCATCATCAGTTGGACTGGTATAATTACTCTCAGTTTTATTTATTATTGGTTCAATAAGTTTTCTAAATTTCTTATTTTTACTTGATTTTACATTTTTGATAGCATTTGTTTTAAATAATATGTGAGTATAGTTTTTTGCGTCATCATTTGTATAGATGGTGGGAACATTCTGATTAAATAACAAGCCATATAATCCATTAGTGCCTTTATATTTTTTTCCTGCAATTATCAAATCAGCTCCATCGAAATCTATCGTTTTGTTACCGATAGAAAACCGTTCGATATCCTTATCAAACTTTACTTGGAATTTTCCATCAGAATTACTACTATTTGGATCCTTTACAAACTTTTTGATGTACTTTAAAGGTAAACTATGATATTGATCAGAATAATCGGAAAATGATTTTTCTCTTATAGTTTGATTTAGTGCTTTTTCATATTCCCTTTGTTTCCTAATTTCCTCTTCTTCGATTTCATCCTGCACGTTTTTTATTATTAATTTTCTGAGATTATATGGTTTCCGTGACGACGACGACGACGACGACGATGATTTTGTTGTGGAAGAAAATAATTTTCTTTTCATTTTTGGTGCAGTTTGATATGCATGTGTGATTTTGTTTCCTGTAGGAGTATCCTTAAACTCTAATGGGATAGAAGTGGAGGGTATAGGTTCCGATTTCACTGACTCATTTTCCCCTTCACTATTATGGTCCCCAAAAAGTTTCTCCTCGTCATCTTTATCATCATCATCATCATCATCATAGTTATCGTCATCAGAAAATTGTTCCCTTCTTTTAAGTTCCGATATCAAACTTTCAGGAGTATGCTTCTTTCGATCCAATTTGTTCTCAATCACCTCCAAATGTTTTGTTATAGGCTGAAATACATTCTCGTGGGCTATTTGTCCATGTTTTAAGATATCTAGTTTATTCTTTATATCTTTTCTCTTTGAAATTATTTTTTTCTTAACTGATTGATCTTTAGTTTTTTCCTTTTTATTTTTCGCGGTACGAGCAGGAGCCATGATGATAATGATGATGAACTTTCAACGTTCAACTATGTAATAATTTATAAAAGTGATACTACAGATATATATATTTATCAAAACATAACCGATATCGACCTTCATCAATTTTATTATCCTTAAATATAGATAGAAAACCAAATGGTTCTTTCCAACAGAATGAACATATGGTTTTAAAGCTGTCAAATGACATATCAGTACCAATATGATCAGAGTATACATGATGTAAATTTAAGTCATCCTGTTTAAATAATATTAAGACGTTAGCATTGTCTCTTATCAAATGTTTGGGTATTTTTGCATATGTTTGACACAAGTAAAAACAGTCTATATTATTGTGACGTCCCATACTAAAATATTCTCTGATAACATCCTGTTTATCACACGCGACGTCATCAAATATGAAAATTGAATTTGCTTTAGCGTCAGATGGAGATAATATTTGTTCACTATTATCGAATGCATAGTAACCGATTCCTTTTATTGGTTTTAATAATTTCTCTAAATACATATATTTAGGTTGATACAGAGACTTTGAATAGACGTAGACATTTTCAAATTTCAATCCATTGGGATGTTCAAGAAGGCTTAGCATGATATTGGTTTTTCCACAGTTTGAAGGTCCCGATATGATGCATTGTATAGTAGATGGTAATAATATACTGTGTTTAATATTTTTGTTTTTTTTCACATCATGATTATTTACTGTTAAAGATGTTCTTTGTTTCACAATTTTGATATGTTTCTTCTTTTTCTCCTCCATGTTAAATATCCGATGTAAAACTAATTATAAAGCCATAAGACGCTGTTATTTATATTCAGTCTTTATTTACTTCTTTTAAAATGAGGTATTATTCGATTGATCTACAACAACAACGAACGATTAATGGGGAAGTTTTGTTAAACTCAATGATAAACAAACTTCCATTTGAATTACATCTTCCAGGGTATAAGTATTGTGGTCCAGGAACTAAATTAGAGAAACGTTTACGACGTGGTGATAAAGGAATTAACCCGTTAGATGAAGCATGTAAAAATCATGATATTGCCTATTCACAATATCAAAACATATCAGATCGTAATGCGGCAGATAAAATTTTACTTAAACACGCTTTAAGCAGAATAAATTCATCGAATGCATCCTGGAAAGAAAAATTAGCCGCTGCAGGTATTTCAGCTGCAATGCAAACTAAAATAAAGCTAGGTATGGGTACTACCAGTGGGGATATAAGTTTGAGTAATAACCCCAATTTAAATCAGTCATACAATAGAGTCCATGATAAGAAGTATCTTAAAACAATAATGGAACACAGTGTGAAGGCTATGCGTGATTATGTGAAAAAGATGGAGTTCTTGCTAAACAAACTCGAAAAAGTAAAAGGTCAAACTGGAAAGGTGTATCGAAAACAAGTCAAAAAGGGAACAAAAATTAAACAACAAAAATATGATAATTATCATGAGAAGAAAATAAAGGAAAAAATGAAATACCCTTCTAATTTTATTGAGAATGATGATGATGACAGGAAACGAAAGAACCTAGAGAACGAGATTGAACAAGATTTGCAACAACAACAACATCAAAATAGGGCACTCAAACGAAAGATAGATAACTCTGATGATAATATAATGGATAGGAAAAAATTAAAATTTGAAATAAATTCGGCAAACTTATCCAATAAGCGGAAATTAAACGATGATGACGACGACGATAATTTTCATGAGGAATTTGCTAGTGGTCCATTGAAAAAAAAGTTAAAAAATAGTATATATTTTCACTTATCTGGCTTCAACGTTTAGTGTATTAAAAACTTTTCCAACAGAAAGTAGTAAACATGGCAGCAATTAAAAAAAGTAAACCTCGGAAGCAGAAAAGCAAAAAGGCAAAAAGACCAAAAGTTAGCGGGAAAAAAAGAAGCAGTACAAAATTAAAAAGTTTTCAATCAGTTATGAAAAAGATTAAAGGTACTATTTTAAATCAAAAACCATCCAATATTTACGATGCTGTTAAGATAGCTATGAAAGCAGTTAATAATACCAAAATCAGACGGCCAAGAATAATTAAAATTCCAAAAACTGGAGGTTTTCTTCCTTTGATCCCTATTTTTGCGGGACTGAGTGCATTAGGTGCGTTAAGTGGAGGAGCTGCCGGCATCGCAAAGGCCGTATCTGATGCTCGTGCTGCCAAACAACAATTGCAAGAAAGCGAACGCCACAACAAGACGATGGAATCCATTGCATTGGGAAAAGGTCTCTTTTTAAAACCATACAAAACAGGTTTAGGCCTTTTTTTAGGAAATCATCTCAGGAAAAAAAAATACCGATAATCTTACCTAACCGTGCCTTAAGTAACTTTGATATTGAAAAGTATACTAAACTACTCAAAATACCCTATTTTCGAGGAGTGTTTATGAAGGATCGATTACCGAAGAAAATTTACCAAAACGAATCTGGTATTATCAATTTAGACAATTTTTCTGGACCGGGAACTCATTGGACTGCTTATTGGAAACATAGAAATAATGTTTATTATTTTGATAGTTTTGGAAATTTAAAACCTCCTCTGGAAGTGTGTAAATATTTTAACTCTAATGGTATTTGTAACATATTTTATAATCATCGTTGTTACCAACCTTATGACTCGTTTATATGTGGTCACTTATGTCTGAAATTTTTGTATCATTCTGTAGATTTAGAATAAATACCAATATAACTATAGTTTTTGTTTTATTTAATGTAAATACTTTGATCCGAAAAGTAGTTAAACATGTCTTATACGTTTACCTTATCGGGAACGGAGTCTGTACTTTCAACCAAAATTTATCCACCCATTGTTTTGAATGAAAACGAAAATTATGTTTTGGGTTTAATAAATTTTGAAAGTTACAACTCAATTCCTAACATTGATAGTAGCAATAACAATTTTCATTGTGGAGATGAGCACGTTGTTATACCTGAAGGATCCTACGAAATTAGCGATATTCAAAAATATTTGACGACGTATCTGAGATTTCATTCAAAAGAAAAGGATCCAATCACACTCCGTTTGGAAGCGAACCATAACACTTTACAGTGTGAAATCAAATGTAGCCGTAAAATTGATTTCAGCAAAGAAAATTCAATTGGCAGTTTACTGGGATTCGGTAGCAAGCAACTCGAGCCCAATAAAAGACACATTTCCGATAATCCTGTAAATATATTTAAAGTGAATTCAATATGTATAGAATGTAATCTAGTGACAAATTCCTATAATAACGGAGATTTAGTTCATATTATCCATTTGTTTTATCCAACAGTGCCACCAGGTTTCAAAATAGTCGAGAAGCCATCGAATGTTATTTATTTACCAATCAGCACACGATATATCGATGAGATAATCCTTAAAATAACTGATCAGGATAAGAAATTAGTCAATTTCAGAAACGAGCTAGTAACGATAAGGTTACATTTGAAGCGAATTCTTTAAAATGGTTTTTCTGTATAATCATAATTCTTTAAATATACCAAAGGACTCGTTTGAAAATTGTCATAAAACCCAATTAGATGAACAGACAACTATTAGTTCCACCAGAACGTTTAAGGAGTTAACATCTAAAAACAAACGTGTACTACTCTCACTGGGATTCAGTTTACAGGAGGACGAGAAGAAGAAAAATCAAAATTAAAAATTGGAAAATTACAAAGATTTTGGTGTAGTTTTAAATTACGGATTACTACAAGTTTGGAAAGAATTTTTATTATATTAGTTTGCAAGTGTAGATATAGGCACAAAGACAATGAGTTATAACATGTTAAAAGTGGGAGAAAATGTGCTAAATGATGACTCAATCATAAATTATCAATACCATACACATCAACCTTATTCTTCAACAACTCTAAACAATAACGATGAAATTAGAATACCAATACAAACACAAGATTTATACACGTTACCGAGTCAAAGCTTTTTATACATTGAAGGAAAGTTGCTTAAAAACGATAATACCTATAGTGATAATGTAACTTTTATCAATAACGGAATTGTTCATTCGTTTGATGAAATTCGCTATGAACTAGGAGGAGTGGTTATCGATCGGGTTCGAAATCCCGGCATAGCCACAACAATGAAAGGTTACGTATCATTTTCGAAAGCTGAATATTTTGCACTTCAGAATGCTGGATGGGATTGTGAAGACAATCCAAAAATTTTGGATGGTAACGGTAGTTTTAATGTTTGTATTCCGCTAAAAATGTTGATGGGTTTTACGGAGGATTTTCATAAGATAATCATGAATATTCGTCAAGAATTAATATTAATTAGAAGCAATTCTGATACAGAGGGAATCATGCAAAAAAATGACAAAAAGGAAACCTATAAAGTTACACTGAGTAAGATATTGTGGAAAATGCCTCATGTTACCGTTAGTGATACTCAAAAATTACGTTTACTTAAACAATTTGAAAGTAACAGGGAATTAACGATTGCTTTCAGAAGTTGGGAACTACATGAATACCCACAACTGCAGCAAAGCAAAAACCACACATGGGCAGTGAAATCATCAAATCAATTGGAGAAGCCTCGTTTTATCATCATTGGTTTTCAAACTGGTGTGAAAAATAATATTGCGAAAAATGCGAGTTATTTTCAGCATTGCAGTTTATTAAATTTGAAGGTGTATTTGAACTCTGATATGTTTCCATACGATAATCTAAATTTGGACTTTGATAACAATAAATATGCGCTTGCGTATGAAATGTATCAACAATTTCAAAAATCCTATTATTATAAAAATCAGAGTGATCCGTGTTATGACCCAACAACATACAAGACTAAAGCAGCGTTAATTGTTGTTGACTGTTCACGTCAAGGTGAAGACATCCTAAAAGGTGGAGCTGTTGATATTCGCATTGAATTCGAAACAACTAAAACAATAACAAACAATACCTCAGCATTCTGTTTGATTCTGCACGATCGTTTAGTCAAATACAATCCTTTAACCAGTACAGTTAAAGTATATTAAATTTCAAAGTGTGAAAAGTAAAACGTCAGTCATCGATTGTTCGCGGTAAAAGGTGGAGTAGTCTCAGCAGCAGCAGCAGCAGTATAGTGAACGTTTTGTAAAGAGTCATGTTTGTAATAGATATACAAGGATTTCAATATGGCAGCTCAACTTTTTTGTGCAAGGAAATTGCAATTCTTAATACCTCAAATAAAAATTATAAACATGCTTCAGTTAAACTTCCTTTTGAATTGGACTTTTGCAAAGACCAAATTAGAAATCACATGAAATGGTTAACCAACAACATACATGGCTTGGAATGGTCAAACGATGCTTTTGAAAATTTGGAATATGAAAATCTGACTGAGTTTATAAAAGATTTTATTAATGAAGAAAATGGATATGACACTGTGGACTCTTGGAATAACGACTACACCGACAATATCATTGCAGTAAAGGGAAATCAGAAATTGGAGTGGTTGACCCGATTTTTGTTCAAAACAAATTACACCGTTATTGATTTGGAAACAAGAGGATGTCCACCCTTGGCCGAATTACAAAATATATTCAAGTCATATCGTTGTCAGCAACATGATAGTAACACATTAAATTGTACCTTGGAAAACGTATTTAATTTATATCATTGGAATACATTTAAATGTAGAAATTGTAATGAAGAAATTGTAATGAAGATTGAAATAAAAAACTAAAATATTATGTAAATTGTATTTATTCAAATCGTTATCCTACTTTTAGACATGTTATTTTTTTCAGACATATCATTGCTAAGGTGTCTACATTCAATCCATTTTCAAGGCGTCTTTCTATATATTTATCACGACGATTAAGATTTCTTGGAATACAATTTTCAATTTTCTTCATTTGATTAATTTGAATTGTATGTAACGAATTATTTTGCCTAAATAAAGCAGTTTTACATATATCTAAATCAAAATTAGTTATCGTATGTATAATTAGTTCTTCAAAAGTTAAATGGTTAGAGTTTTCTTTCAAAAATATCAATTGTAATAAAAAACCTTTTTTGACTACAACATTTCGTAAGAAAAATTTTGTTGAGTAATTATTTACAGTTGTTATACTTTGTACACTTCTATAACCATTTTCCTTAAGTTTCTCTATCAGTATATTTAAAATCAATAAACATACCGCTTCACATACAGGACTAAGTTCAATAAACATGTCAATATCTGCGTAAGTTTTGGTTCGACCTACTAAATAACTAGGATAACCACCGGCTACAAAGGATCTGCACGGACAAGATTTTAGTAATAGGTTAATGATTTTTACCTCATCCAGAACCTCAGCAACAATCACATCATGTAATGATTTTGAAGTCCAACACTTTTTTAAGCTTAGGTAATTATAACCTTCTATCAAAGTTAGTTGATTTTTCTGTAATAAAAGAATAAATATACTATTCTAACTATATTTAAATCTGAAAAAAGAACACTAAAATTACTAAAATGAATTTACATTTGTTTGTTCTAGTTGTTGTTGTTGCTCTTCATCCTCGCTGGAGGAATAGACCTCCTCCACAGTCAACTTTTGCCGTTTCGACGACGACGACGGCAACGACGACGACGACGATGATGTTGATGGTAGTATTCGTCGTTGTTGCTCACTAACAGTTGTTTCCACATCCTCGTCCACAAGATTAAATCTGAACCGTTTTACCACTCTTTCGAGTATCCTAAATTCCTCATCATTATTGATTTTTGTCCGTAGATAGCGTACGGGGAGATTTCCAAATTTTCTTTTCAAGGTATCTCTCCGGGGACTATAAGTAAGGTGTATATACACCTTATCATCCCTTTCGAGAATCCTATCAACACCATATCTGAAAGGAAACAAAAAACTTCTCTAAATACAGGTTTTATAACACCTCATAGGAATCATTTTTATATATTCAGTATTTTTGTAAAAATAAAAATTGCTTCACTGAAAAGCTTTCAAAATTAAAAAAAAAATGTGCTATATAAATTTATGGAATATATAAAATAAGCTACAGCACCTAGCTAAATAAATTCTTGCACAAAATGTAATAAAAGGAGCTGTTATTGTAATAAATGGTACGTTCACTAACACTTTAACAAATACTTACTGAAAAAGCTGTTTCATAACAACCAAGACGTGACGCACAGGAAAGTTTATTTTATCTTCAGAAAATACAACAAGTGTACTGGGTACTGTTGCCATCTTGAATATTTTCGTTTGGCTGTTTCCAAAAAACGGATAGACATAGAACTGATACCAAACGCAAACTCTGGATGAGTATAAATACAAATTTATCATTGAAAAAATTAGCAATTTTGACGTAGACGACGATAAAAGTATTCATTAATTTCAAAGGAAATTTTCAACAAAATTTGCTCCGTTACATATTATAACACCACGTCCACAGTAAATGTTTCTTTATCTTTTATCATAATTACTAGCAAAACCAGAAATTTTCCTAATATTTTGCAACGTGAATTGTATTCGATAACGAAAAAGCAAAATGCAATGTACGTCGTGCAACGTGACTTGTATTTGATAACGGAAAATAAAAATGCAAAGGTCATGCAACGTGACTTATATTTGATAAAACATGTTTTTGGTGCAACGTGACTTATCTTCTGGAAAATTTTACATATACATGATATGATACCATGCTACTTTGCGTGTGTGTGTGTTGTCAATAGAAATGACGCGAATGATTGATAAGAGTTTTGTATATAAATTATCATACACACACCGAACTTATTCACACTGCAGTCTTTGTAGTCCTTCTTGCCACTACACTAAAAGAAAACAAAAACCAAAATGTCGTCCAGCAGCAACAAAGTCCTAGATTCATTTTCAAGTGAAGCGGTCCAGAAAACTGAAATGGTAAGTAGATTACTTAAAACAAAAGAAGATTACCAAACACATATTCGTTATCTAAAAAAATCAATTGCCATTATTAAAAAATGTTTAAAAAATAGTTCATGTGTTTCTAGTTATAGTAGAGTGGAAAGTAATTTGTCAATTTTAAAACACTTTTTATTGCGTTTTAAATTGCATTTAAAAAATAACAAGGGTCTATTAAAAAGAAAATTAGTTTGGGAAGATGTTGATTCTTGTTTTAAAGGGAGAATAAAAACGGGAATTATTAACAATTTAAAGATGAAAGAACCAAGAGAGTTTTTAAATAGTGCTTTTCGTATTTTTTCAAACAGGATTAAAACTGAACTTAAAAATTCTATGATTAAAGTAAATGTTGTGTTTTCAGGTTTATTTATAAAACCTCAAAATTTAGAAAAATCCGCTAAACATTTTACAACGAAAAATTCACTAATTGAACCATCTACGAATCTGACTGAATGGTATAAGATACACGTTACTGATAAGATTTTGGTTCAACTTGAAGAATTTCAAGAAAGAGACAGTGGTTGGGCCTTGTGTGAAATTTGGTACTTGAAAGTAAATATTAATTCTTTTAATCCAATAAGCGTGGGGTCTTCCACTTATGTGCAATTGCCTGAATTCATAAAAAAAACTAAAAGTGTTATCAATATTAAAAATAAAGACGTTTATTGTTTTTTGTGGGCTATCATGTGTGCTGTACGTGGACCCAGAAAAGGCAAAAACGTTTCACGCACGTCATCTTATGATCATTTCAGTCACTATTTGAAGTATGATGGAATTCAATTTCCAATTGCTCTAAAAGATATTTCCAAGTTTGAAAGAATGAACAACTTAGCTATTAATGTTTTTTGTTTAAGAAAGAGAGAAATTTTACCCTTATTATTAAGCAAAATAGAATATTTTACAGATACAGTTAATTTACTTATACTACCTTGTAGTAACGTTGAATTAGAAAACACACAATATTTTTCGAACCTGCAAACACAACATTTCATTTTGCATGCATAAAAAAATTAAGTGGTTTATTGAATACCCAAATGGGTAATAGAAAACATAAAAAATGGTTTTGCGAGCGTTGTCTCAATCATTTTAAAACTGAACCCATTTTGAAAAAACATTCCAAAGATTGCCAATTATTGAATAAATGTAAAATTACATTGCCAAAGGAAAATGAAAAAATTTTAACTTTTAAAAATTTCTCAAATAAATTATTGGTTCCTTTTGCAATTTACGCAGATTTAGAGAGCATGCTTGTCAAGTATGAAGACAAGCAATGCACTAAGAAATCAAAAAAATATCAAAAACATGAACCATTTAGTATTTCATATTTTCTAAAATGTTCTTATGATGATTCGCTATCGGAATTTCATTCATATACTGGAGAAAAGTGTCAAGAATGGTTTGTCAGGGAACTTGGCAAAATTGCTTATAAAGTTAATTCAATATATTCAAACCCACAATCTATGATACCTCTAAGTAAACAAGAAAATGAGGCTTATTGTCAAGCAAAAACATGTCATTTTTGTAATGAACCTTTTTTAGGGGATAACTATAAAGTAAGAGACCATTGTCATTTAACGGGGTTATTCCGAGGAGCTGCACATAAATCATGTAATTTAAAATTTTCAGATAAAAAAAACTGCCCGTAGTATTTCATAATCTATCAGGATACGATAGTCACTTCTTAATCAAGGCCCTTTCTACAGACGTGAAAGGTATAATTAGTTTGCTTCCACTTAATAAAGAAAAATACATATCTTTCACCAAGTACATTGAAAATTCAGATATCAGCTTTAGATTTATCGATTCATTTCGTTTTATGGCCAGTTCCTTGGAAAAACTAGCATCCTATTTAGAGGATCACCAAAAAACTGTTACAAGATACTATTATCCGGATGATGTTAAATTTAAACTAATGACCAGGAAGGGGGTATTTCCTTACGAATATCTAGACTCTTGGGAAAAACTGCAAGATAACAGTTTACCTCCAATACAGCTATTTTATAGTTCTATTTCTAATTCAAACATATCAACCGAAGAGTATCAACATGCTTCTACGGTGTGGGATACGTTTAAAATTAAAAGGCTTCAAGAATATGCTGAATTGTATCTTAAAACCGATGTCCTACTTTTAGTTGATGTCTTTGAAAACTTTCGCAAAGTCTGTTTGGAAACATATCAATTGGACCCTCTACATTATTATACAGCACCAGGATTAGCATTTGATAGCATGTTAAAAATTAGTGAAGTAAAATTGGACCTCTTAACAGATATTGATATGGTCATGTTTATTGAAAAGGGTATAAGAGGGGGAATTTCACAATGCTCAAATAGATACGCTAAGGCTAATAATGAATATATGGGGGCAGAATATAACCCTGACAAACCATCTAGCTATCTCATGTATTTCGATGTTGTAAATTTATATGGTGCTGCTATGAGTTATCCTCTGCCTACTGGAGACTTTCAGTGGGTTGAAGATATCTATCAGGAAACAAATATTTTAGATGTAGCCGATAATAGTGAATATGGGTATATTTTTGAAGTGGACCTTTATTATCCAAAAGAGTTATTTGAAACACATAAGGATTTACCACTCTGTCCTGAACATTTAGTACCACCAACTTCAGCTACTTCACTTCCCAAACTATTAACCACTCTTTATGATAAGAAACGTTACGTTATTCATCACAAAAATTTGCAGCTAGTCACCAAATTGGGTCTAAAAATTGGAAAAATTCATAGGTGTTTAAAATTTAAACAATCTCCATGGCTAAAAAAATATATAGACCTAAATACTACTCTCAGAATAAACAGTAAAAACGAGTTTGAAAAAAATTTCTTTAAATTGATGAATAACGCACCATATGGAAAAACAATTGAAAATGTACGCAAATATCGTGATATAAAATTAGTTTCGAAATGGTCAGGCAGATATGGTGCAAATTATTACATTTCACAACCTAATTTTCACAGTTGTGAAATTTTTACAGAAAATCTAGTCTTAATCGAAATGAACCGATTAAACATAAAATTTAATAAACCAATTTACATCGGTATGTCTATTTTAGATATTTCAAAAACGATAATATACGATTTTCATTACAATTTTATTATACCGAAATTCCAGTCTAATGCTAAATTAATGTACACTGACACTGACAGTCTTATTTATCTATTTTCAAATTATAATATTTATGACTGCATTAGGGAAAATATACATATGTTTGATACGTCAGATTACCCTAAAGACAACGTATACAATATTCAACAAAAAAATAAAAAAGTTTATGGGCTAATGAAGGATGAATGTTGTGGTCAGGTTATGACTGAATTTATCGGCTTGCGTTCTAAAATGTATTGTTTTAAAACTTTTAGTGATAAAGACAGCGCTGCAAACAAAGAAAAAATTGTTAAAAAAGCTAAGGGTATTCAATCTTCAGCATTGAAACAAATTTCTTTTCATGATTATTATCAGTGTCTTTTTAACAATACTACCATCGATGTTGCGCAAAATTTTATTAGATCCAAAAAGCATAACGTATTTACTATTAATCAAATTAAAACCGCTTTGAGTCCTTTTGACGACAAGCGAATAGTTAACTACACGAACTATTATCAACAGTTAAATACAGACACTCTACCGTGGGGATATAACAATGTTTAGTTTCATTTATTCTTCTTTTGTTACGGGTAATCTACTATATTCAAAAATTCCGTCTCATCCAGTTAAGAGGTAAATAGTTATATTTTAAATATAAATACAATATTTAAATTAAAAATATTATTTCAGACCACGACTGATATCAAATATTTGGAGGCAAATGATCGCAAAAGATTTCACAACTTGACCCCTGTCAAATATACTCCCGCTGCTACTACAAGACAGAATAAACGGATTAAATTAGATGTCGGATCACAACGAAAACACGAACCATTAGCTACAATTTACTGTCACCTCTGTAAGCTACATTTCTGCTTTTGTCAGGAATCAATTCGCATTCACAGAGCACAGTCATTTGTTGGAACGACGTCGGAACTTGACTTGTACTGCAAGGAATCAATACCCCAGTCATAGAATTGTTTTTTTTGTTATAGCCACATCATAGCTGTCCCATTCCCACCAAACAACAGTTTTTGGATACCAAAAGTAACCTCGTGACAAACAAAATGGACAAATGTTTTCATCTGTATCAAGCACAGCCACAAGATGATTGGGGATGGCGACAGATGGATGAAGATTATTTCTATGCTAACATCAGTGACAACTCGACTCAAAATTACTGGACCCGAATTAAAATGGAAACTTCGTACAATATTGCACAATTTGCTTTTTACGAAAGAAAGAAAAGAAAATTTCAAGAATAGTGTATTTATTAATATTGTTTTAATAAACATTATTTGAAAGGATTGACTTTTTTTTTATATTTCTATCTGAAAATTTAAATAAATCCAAATTATTTCAAAGTTGAGTTTTATTCCATTATCTTAATAGAAAATTAGACCAGACTCGAACTCTTGTGGCTCGAACACATTAATTTTAAATAGTTGAAAACAAATCTCGTTATATTAATTATTTTAAGCGCTATACGTTTTTTATCGTTTATTATTCAAAATAAATATTTAACTTATCTATAAAACCACTTTTTATTGCTCATCTCAATACTACACAAACATCTCCTTATCTACATCCTCGACCTTTTCTTATCTGCGAACCTGACCTCTAGTCTTACGTCGAACATTAACAGAAAAACAATTCTCGGTACTCGACCTTTTCTTATCTGCGAACCTGACCTCTAGTCTTACGTCGAACATATTCATTTTAATTAACAGAAAAACAATTCTGGGAATTCGGCGAGGCGAGGCTCGGCTCTTGTGATGACGCGAAGCTCGCTTCTTGGAAGTTTTTTTCAAAAATAACACCTACCTGTGCAAACCAAGTGTCACGCTTAAGACAGGTGCACAAAAGTGACAGGTAAACACTTCTTGCAGGCAGGTGAGCCGAAGAGCTCCTGGGACCGATCGGTGGTCAAGATGCCATCGAGGTGTCCCAGGACCGCCCCTGCTATACTACTCCTTATAACTAACTTAACAATATTTAACGAATACAATTTATATTAAAATATATGCTGATGTCTGCAATCGAGTTCTTGTGAATATATACAATTAGTCAGCGTTATGGAACACATAACTTCATGCAAACCTATTAAAAATATTTTGTCCGTAAACAATTCAATGTTTGTTTTAACTCCGGGGATATGGCAGTTATGTGTAAGTGTAAACCTTAGGTTAAGTGTATAAAAGAAACACAGTTACATATATTTATTTGGCAACTTGATATAATAAACCGAAGGTATGATATCGCGCATTCCCGCCTGGCTCTGCTACGTCATCGCGTGATTAACGCCGGCTGTCATCGACCTTCGGCCATATGATTTCAGTGCATTTTCAGTTGATGTTTAAAAGTGTTTGCGGATTTCTGTCATTTTTTGTATTTAGTTAATTAAACAAAAATAAATATGAGGTGTGCTGTGTTCGGGTATGACGAGGATAATCAGGCAAAGAATTTTGAGAGGAAAGTTTTTTTACTAAATTTAATAGAAATTTTACTATATGTATATGATATATAATATGATATCTATATCAAAAAAGACAACAATGTAAATCTGGATGAAATAGTCGACATTTTTAATAAAAAAAAAGTTTTTCAACTAGAATAAGGTTAGATTTTATTTAAATTTTATTTGTTTATATAATTACACATAATATAGAAACAAACGGCAGCTTGTGCACATAACAACCTTAACTCTTTCTTTAGCGTGTTTTGTTGTATTTTTATTAAAAAAATATATAACTACCATGTTATAATTTTTTTATTTTAGTGAATTATATGTCAATGTTTCGTTGGAAAAACATTTTTAATTGAAAAAAATGGTAATATAATGTCTAAATGCTAGAAACGACATGCATCTCCATAAGCAAATTAAAAATCTATGCACGCAATGATGTCACTACGCGAACCGGACACAATTGAGACCGTCTAGATATCATACCTTCCGTTTATTATATCATGATTTGGCAATAACTATAGATATTGTATAAATTAGTAATAATGCGACAATTTTATTATAAGATAAGTCCTGGATACACTAAAAGTGACATTAATATTTACATGTGAACAAAATTATTATCAAATAACTGTATATATATATATATATATATATATATATATATATATATATATATATATATATATATATATATATATATATATATATATATTATACAATACAAACTGTGTTATAGGTGTGTGGTGAAATCCGTTACGAGGAAAGTTCGGTAAAAGCCAATATACCCCAATTGGACAATAATTTAATGAAAAGCAATTATTAAATTTTATAGTAAAATAACATAATGTGTTTATAAATGAATAAGAGACAATAAGACAATGGGGCGGAATAATTAAATGTTTTGTTTAATTATATAACTTCCTGTTCAATTTGAAAGGAGAAAGCGAAAATCAGATACACCACAATTAACATTTTTATATTAATATGTTCATATCATAAACTGACTTTACATTAGCAGGGTATTATTTTTAATAAATGAATTCTTTGTAGATATTTTTTAAAAATCAAGAACCAGGAGATGCTCTTAATGCAATCCAAAGAGCTGCTGCCAAACTTCTATATGAATTGGCTGACAACGACTCAAACCAAAAGCAAAAATTGAAGCTTTTTTCTTTAATAATCTACTTTTCCTCACCATTAAATAAAGAGCAATTTAGACATGACATTAAGAAATACATGTGTGAAAATGAAACCTTGCATTCTTTGGTTTCCATAAGGAAAATTTATTCTCATCTGAAAATTTCAGATTCAAAAATGTGTCATGCCCTTTGGAATAAGGCATGCCAAATTTTGAAGGAAGAAAAAGATTTTAATAATATTATGAAATTGATGGAAAGTTACATATTTTTTTGTGGAGATCTTCCTCAATTTAAACATTATGCATTTGAACATCATATTTTAACTTTGATTCAAAAGCAGTTGGATATGGGCTCGCTGACTTTATTTCCTAATAGGTTTTTTGCGGCCTTAGCATTTGTTTTAGTAGCCAATTACAATGTTAGACTGTTAGATCATTTACTACAGAGTTTTCACGAGCTTAGCACACAAATGACACATAACGATATTTTCAGGTTGTCACAAAGTCTACAAATTTGCCAACAGGTAAGTGAAATATCAACAAATTTAAATAATTTATATTGTATTTTTAGGCCACTGCAGAGCATTAATATTTATATTTGTGTAATATAATTATTTACAGACTAAAACTCCACAATAGCTTGGATTTCTGTTTGTTTTTTATTAAGTTTTTGTTTCTTAACTAATCTATTTGGCTCTATTATCTAAGCATAAGGTCAATTACGAAACGCTGTTAGAATTAGTATTTAGTTTATATATGAAAATCATGGATGATAATGGTTTCGAGAATTAGCTTATGAATAGACACCAACATGAAAAAAAAATATATAAAAATTTGAGTTCCACAGGAAAATGTTTTGGATATTTAAATTGCATCAATAAATGAAATCTTAAAAGGCAACAATAGTGTTTGATATGCAGATAATGCTGCCATTCTGGCAGAACCTGGGTAGAAATAAAAGAAAATTCAATAAAGGGTATTGAGTGATCAAAAAATGGCTTGATACATAGAAGTTGTCCCTTACGTACAAAAAAAAATCAATTGCGTGGTAAATATTTTATAAAAAAATAAAATTCTTGATTTATAATTTTATATATTCGGGCAAATCCTTAACCATGGATGTATATAATATGTATAATTCCACCTGGAAACCTCTTAAAATCGTACAAAATAGGATATTAAAAATAATTTGCAAGAAAGATATTTTGTACTTTACTAATTTCCTTTATAATCATAAAATACTAAAACTAAATGTTCGTACTCTTTTTATCACATTGTATGTATCTATTTTAAACATGATGGGCTATTTTCCATGATCACAGTACCCGAAGTAATGCCAGTAAACACTTAACTATACCATGATATAAGAGTAAATTTCGAAAAAGGACAATTCAGTACTTTGGTCCCAAAATGTATAATTTATCGCCTAGTAAAATTAGTTCAAAAGAAAATATTGTTACTGGTTATCTTTATATTAAACAATTTTTAACAGATCTATTATAAAACTTATTCCAGTTCGTCAACGTCTCTCTCTTTATATATATTGCCAATTAGCTATAATCTTCCAGAATGCCATTGACTGAACTCGATAGAGGATAACGTGTTTGTTTACGTCCACGTGCATAAACATTTGATAACTCATTTGGGTAATTTTCGCACAACCGCCACACTACCCCCCTCTTAATTCTGATTGTCCAGTCATGACATTTCGTCAGTCTACCCAAGTATACTATCTTCATCTTGCTTTTCGGTACTTGCAAGCTTGTTTCAATATCAAGTCTTCTAGCTGATCTGCTCGCCATTTTTCCCTTGACCACTTGTGATCTGGATTAATCGTATATATTTTCATTTCGCCGTAAACATCCCTCCCGTTCGTCTATCTTTTGACAATGCTTGCAGCGTTTTTATGTTATCTGCCCTTCCGATGTTTTATTTGGAAGTCGTACTGTTCTCTCCTGGTGATGGGTCTGTATTGAATTGGTCTCCTTGGAGACCTGGAAACTGGATCTCGGGAAGGATATCTGGATACTTTCACAAGGCATTTTCTTTGCATATGTCCACTTTTGGCAAGGAAAAAATTTGAGATACGAAAAAAAAAGGATTTTTCGTATCTCAAACCCTTTTTTCTTCTACCCTGGTAATGGTGTTGTAGTCTCCTTAGCGACCTGGAAATTCGATCTCTGGAAGAAGATCTGGATATTCTTCACGGCAAACTCTTTGCTTATGTGTTTTGTAACAGGGAACATTTGTCTATTTTGCTGTTTATGGAGTTTTGTCCGTTTCGTATCTTACTTAGAACTGCATCAGATTCTTTTCTCATATTCTCCGGTATATGATCGACTAGGTCTTTGGCAGTAACTGATCTAATTTTAGGTTTTGGGGCGTTTAACATAGCTTCCAACTCTACAAGCAAGAAACCAGTATCTCGTTACTCTTAATAAACTTGTTCTTTTTTAAATTTCCTTGAATTTATTCCATACAAAAAAACAGACACTGCCTTTTATTCCCGCATGTCTTCACTTGATGTAGGAAACGCTGATTTTAATAACTTTCTAACGTCAGACTCAAATTCTTGAGAAATTCTCTGGGTTTCTGTGCCTAGTTTTATACTGGGTTTTGTATAATTCTTGTCGGTACTGATCTCCAAATCGAAGAATGAATGAACAAGGTGCAGATAGTTTTGTTGATGACTCGCGTGAATGCTTTGTAATAAATCCAGTGACAGTTCCCTTAATAAGACTATTAAAAAAAAAAACATTTTTTTCGTCGGTCCAACCATTAGTTGCTGCTGCGGCCTCAAATTGACGTACATACATGGTCCAGGAAGTTGACCCATTGTTGGAGGTTTACTTTTATCGTCAGAAATTGCTGTTTGCATAGAAAAAATTTGCTCTGACTTAGGCCTTAGGCCAAGATGTTGATCTTTGTTTTCAATATTGTCAAGAACATCTTCCACTTGAACTTGTTTTGCCTCCACATGAACTTGTTTTATTTCAATTGCAAGACCATTTCTGACTTTATCTATGTTTTCTTCAATTTTTCCCCTAATTATTCCATGTCTTTTGTCCTCTCTCGAATATTTTGCTCTTGTAGTATTGTTAGTTTGTTGAGTTGTTATGCAATCTGCTTTCTTGTTCCTCCATTTTAACAGTCTTCTCCTGTTTAAAACCTACCGTCGATATAGTTTTCTAAATCTTGTTTAGTTTTGGAAAATAACAAATGTTAATTGGTTTAGAAGTAGAACTTTCTAAAAGTTTCTTGAAAATATCTAGTAGGTTTTTTTGGGATAAAAAAGAGAATGGCAAAGTCAACACTTGTAAGTACTTGGGTCCCAGTCGCAAAATATATAGTATACTGCCTCGCAAAAATAGAAATTCAACAGAAAATATTGTTACGTCTTCTCTTTATAATAAACATTTCTTTACAACAGACTAAATTTGTTAATAGTGAAGAACTAATTATATAATTTTTAAAATTATTTTGATGTCATTTAATCTTTTTTTCACAACACATTTAAAGTAATATGTATTTGTAATTATAGGATTGGTTAATCAACAAAACGCGCATACTTTAGACATTATATGTATTATTTAATATTTTGTTTCGTATTGCCCACGCCGCTATTGTTACGTCCGCGTATTGTTACTGTTACTGCATTTTATTGGACGGAACATTTTTGAAATTTCTGTTCTTTGACCTTTTAAAGCTAGGTCACGGTATGTCAAGATAAGATAAGATAATATATTTCATGTTAATATACAGAAGTACTTACATACGTCATAAACAAAGAAAAAACAGGATCATACTAGTATGATCACACACAAAATACATAGCATTACAAACTAGACACGTACATAGACATTAAAAAGTACAAAGCAATTAAAATAAATAAAACATTAGTAATCAACTAAAACTGCTAGTTTAAAAATGTATTAAAACTATAGAACGACTTTTCTAATTTCAAGAAATTTCTGGTATTTGGTATTTTTTATTCTTGAATTCTCTTAAAGGTAGAATCCTATAATAGTCAGGTAACTTATTGTAAAACTTAACTGCCAGATACCCAGGGCCATTCTGGCATCTCCTCAAGCGACGATAGGTGGGGATCAAGTCATTCCTATTACGAGTGTTGTGCTCATGGATGTCACTGTGCACTTTGTACGAACCCTCGTTCATTTTAATATACAAAAGGTTTTCCATTATATAGATTGAGGGAAGCGTAAGAATCCCTTGTTGTACAAAAGAACCCCTACAATCCTCACGGTAACCCAAACCAGACAGAACCCTAACAGCCGTGCGTCCTCTGCAAACCAAAGATCCTATTCATCTGCGGTGCGTGGCCTCATGCCAGCAGGACATATTTCATGATTGAGTGAAACATGGCAAAATAAGCCGTTCTTAATATGGGAGTTCCCACACACTCGGACAGATTGCGCAGTGCGAATAGTCTACTCTTGAGCCTACCAGCCACAAAATCTATATGAGTATCCCATTTTAATTTAGGGTCCAGTAATACCTCTGAAAATTTGGCATGGTTCAAGAGTAGCCTGTTCGCACTGAACCAGGTCTCCGCACTCGACTGTGCGGTAAACAGACCCCGCCTCGCTCCTTCAAGAGTTTTCGAGCCGAGAGAAATAGTGGTATCATCGGCAAAGAGAGTGTAACACCATGGATTAACCCCTTGTTGAAGGGGAAGATCGTTTATGTATATTAAAAATAAAATGGGCCTTAAGACCGATCCCTGGGGTACACCAATGGTGACCCCTCTCTCCGACAAAACCTCCGCCAAGACTCTCACCCGCTGTTATCTGTGCTTTAAATATGATTTTAGCAGTAGAATGCATTTGGGTGGAAATTATAGTACTCGAACTTACGGAGCAGGATACTAGGGATACACAGTCAAATGCCTTGCTCAGATCGCAGAACAAAACCGCCTCATGGTCCAGATCTTCAAATGCCTGCAATATGTTATTAATCAAATCCAAAACTGCCAATACTGTGTTTTTATCTCAGCGAAAACCATCCTAGCATACACTGAAACATTGATTCTGCTCCAGAAAGCCCACAATTCTAGCAGCCATGGCTTTTTCAATAATTTTTGTCATTATAGGCAACAATGAAATTGGGCTATAGTTACCACAATCATTTTTATCTCCATGTTTAAAAATTGGAATCACTATGGTCTTTTTTAAATTTGTAGGAAAAATATTTTTTTCAAACATTTTCATCAATTTTGTTCTTATCATACGTAGGTTAAGGCCATAAATATCACAACAGGTCTTATTTTTTTATAGTGTCTATGATGTCACGCATTTCATTTATTGTAATTTCACCAAAAGAGAAACACTTTAATGGGGTGGGTAAAGCCAGAAAATTTTGTAGAGGTCGATGTTGTTTACCATAATTTGATTAGTGATTTTGTGGGCAATATTACAGAAATAGTCATTAAAAGCATCCTGTGGTATAACCCCCACACCCACATCCTTCCTCTTCTTGCCAGAGGTATTATTTATAATTTTCCATACACCTTTACTTGTATTTCTAGCCGTACTAATAATTTTTTCATTTGCCCTAATTTTAGCATCTATTATGCCCTTTTTTATGTTTTTATAGTTTTTGTAAGCCTGACAATTCGCAGGTGTCGGATATTGTCTACTAACCTCGCCCAGAAAGTCCAGGTGTGAACGCATTTCACGCAGACTACTATTAAACCATGTGATGTTATTTGCTTGGTCTGATCGAACAGTGAAAGCTCTCTCCGGAAAAGCAATCTTAGATGCCTGATGCAAAATGTTAATAAAATTATCAAATTTTATATCTAAATCTAGATGGTGGTTTTCTATAAATTCAATGGATTTGCCCTCAATGATATTATAAAAAGTGTTTAATCCATTTTGTGTTATTGGTCTGCATATTTTCTTAGAGGTAACATTAAAGTTAGTAGATGTTGGCAAATCTAGATATATTATTTGAGCCTTATGGTCAGATACATTTGCTTCTGTAAAAGACGCCCCAAAATCTAAAAAGAAGTTTATAAATATATTATCCAGACAGTTATTCAGTCTAGTAGGATCTGAGACTGTCGACTTAAAACCAAAACCCCTTTAACATATCACAGAGAAGGACTGCCTCCGGCTGCTCTGTAGCAAAGTGCGCATTGAAATCCCCCGTTAGTACAACCCTCTTGTTACATCCTAACCTATAAATTAGTTTCTCAAGTCCCATGAGATAGGTGGCAAAATGACCTGCTGGGACCTGTAAATATTCAAAATATAAAGATTAAAATTTTCTACAAATATACCAGTAATTTCTATGCATTTTTCTATATTAAAATTTTTTAAAAAAGACATATCTTTGGTCAGAAGATTATTTTTTGTAAATATTGCACTACCTCCGCCAGAAGAGAAAGTTCTAGAGAAGTGGCCCGCACAGTCAAATCTACTAATGGTTGTTGAAGCCATTTCGTCTGCTGATAGCCGATGCTCGGAACAACACAAAACACTTTGACGTTTTTGTCACAAATAAATGCCTCTAGCTGTCCAACTTTCTTTTTCAGTGATCACACATTTATGTGAAGAATATTAAAATTGGTTGTTTTTACCTCATCCTAAGAATCCCCTTTGCGAACACTCTCAAGCGATCGAATCAGATTACAAAAACGGTTTACTTCTGTATATTTAGGCCAAATTTTAGGATCTATAGCTTTTTGTAGGTCTTCTTCCTTTATTGTTATTTTGAATGAGGAGTAGTATTCAGGATATTTAGATTTCATGCTTACGCATATAACTTCTGGAAACGTTGGCTTCAAATATGCAGCAAGTTCATTGCTTGTTGTCTTCAGGTCCAGCTTGTAAACATGCAGGAAAGAGAGTCTCGTTACTCCATTTAAAGTGATATTTGATGTGGTTTCCAAACTGCCACAGATTGCATCAGGTCTGTAATTGTTAGAAGACCAATCTCGATTGTTTCCTCCATTTGTTCCCCGCCAGTTTCTCTTTTTTTATTTTATTTTCATTTTCAGAAATTGACGAGATATGTAATGTAATGCTTCTTTCAATGGCTTTGTTGCAAGGCAATATTGCGCTTCGTCTGGGGCTTATTCAGAGCTGGGACGACCCTCCCAGATGATTTACACCTTATTCCAGTTTGGAGACGTTATCGTTAGGATGTCCGGATGGCGAGCTCTAAGCTCCCGAAACACCCCGAATCTTTCTAAAAACTTATATTTCCTCTTTTAATTTTTGAAATACATCTTGGCTTCCACTAGGTGCCCCTTGAGAGAACTACTGGTCTCACGAGATGACCTTTTCTTTCAAGCTATCCCCTCACCCCTCCTACTCCCGCCACACATCGGCCATTACGTTATTATTATATATAGAACTGCGGCAGACGAACGCGATAGAATGCAGGAACAAGTAGGCCTCACACCTTCACAGCGTCTGCTCCCTTTCTAGCGGGGTCGTTAGTTTCCACACTGAGCGGTGGGTCTCTCGCTTCTCCACGAAATAAAGCAGCAAAACCGAACACGTGGAATCACTTATGTTAAGAACACAGAGGTCTGCCTTCGACGAGGCGATTCGGAACACTGACGAGATGATTACATTGGTGACAATATTTTCTAAGGTTAGAAACGGTGCGACAACTTTTTCCTTTTGTACTATCTTCATAGGCTTGTTTGTTTTATTTAGTACAATTTTGTCAGGGTTCTCCTTTGTTGATAGCCTTGGAGTCGACAACTGATGCCACGCCCGCGCCCGTCTCCGACACGTGTTTCAGAAGATTTTGAATCTCCCGCCGAAATATTAGTGGATCCGGATAGTTCCGTGTTGTCAATTTTTGCGGATTGCCCTTTGTTGATGGCCTTGGAGTCAACGACTGATTGTTGCGATGTCGGGGAAATATGCTTCTATGGGTTCGATCGTAGAGGATAAATGGGTGCTTCTTTTGGTATAAACGTGATTTCGTTAAATTTTAATAATAAAGCGGCAGTGCCGTCCGATATGGACACCCTTTTCGAAAGCCCGATGATTCAAAATGCAAGTCGATATGGTTATTTTTTCGAGGGGGGGGGGGTATTTTGTTCGGATCTCTCGTCCAAAATCTCGGACAAGTTCGTAACGAGCAGTATCGGAGTACGTGACGTCGCTTAAAAAAGGCTAAAAAATGGGGTAACTTTAAAGTGTTGCGGGATTTTGGGAGTAATGGATTTAGATAATATATAAGTCAAATTCGAAACAGATATAGTCGAAGTAATTGTTTTGAAATGGAAAAATTATAGAAATCATTGACGTAGATATTGCATTTTTTTTTTACCTATATTTTAAAAAACGTATAATATTTCGAAAAACGTCAAAATATTTCAAAATTTTAATTTTTAAACATAATTTTTTTTTATTATACCAAGTAGCTCTAAAGTATTCAGGAAACGATTATTATATACAAAAAAAAGCAGTATCTTTGGTTTTTTTATAAAAAAGCACTTTAAACAAATTGGGAAACAAGTTCAATTTCATCTATTTTTTTGTCCATAATAATTTTTCTACTATACAGTAGTCGTGTAGTTGTCCTAGAGATGCGAAGGTGCCAAAAAAAGAAAATGTTTTTTATTTTAAAACGGTTAATTGAAAAAAAACGGTGAAACATGTCAAATCGCGTTTATCTCTTTCTACATTAAATATTTTCTACGCTATACAGAGTTGCTTTTAGAACTACAAGAATCCCCAAACATACAAAAAGATTTTATATCCTTAACGCTTAGCTCTTTTAAAAAAACGGTAAAACAGGGCAACTTATTTTCTTCTTTTATAAACAAAGGCAATTTTTTATATTAGGAGGTGAAACAGCCCTCTAAAAAGAAAATTAAAATTTTAGGTTTTTCTTTTAACATTTTTTCGACTACACAGGGTTATTCTAGGGAGTAAAATAGCTCTATAAGAGTGAAATTATTTTGTTCTTTCAGAAACTATGAATATTTTTAAAAAATAGTAAAATAAATATTTTATTATTATATTTTTTTGCATATAGATTTGGGATTTCGTTATTAGGAGGGGTCTTTAGTGATTTAAAAAAATATATAACCTCTAAGGGCTGACGAAATGGTTTTAGCCTAATTTTTAAATGGCAATATTGATTTTGGGTTTTCGATAATAGAAAAAATCTTTGAGGTTTCAGATAAAAATATTTCACAATTATTGTTAAAGTTAATTTTTAGTCCAATATTTAAACGGTGCGTTAAAAGGTATCTATTTAGGATTTGGCGTTCTATACAGTATTTTGGATAAACATGTTTTTAGATTAGGAATTGACAGCTGTCAAAAATGGCAACAAAAATGGGTCTGAAGGCTTACCTTCAAGTCAGGTTATCAAGTCCGAGTCTAGCGGCTATTGTTTCTATCCTGTCCAGTAGGGATGTCTATATATATATATATATATATCTCTTGTTCAACTATCGGCTGAAATATGCTGGCTAAATAGGATATACTGGCTTGTAGGATGGATCTTCGAGAAATGTTTTCATTTTTAAGGTGTAATCTTCCGTGTTCATTTTCAGTTGCATTGCCTTTGTCTGTGGATAGAAGGATGATATTCTTGTTTTAGTTTAGGTTCTTCAAAGCTCGGAGTCCACTGATTGGCAAATTGGCTTGGGGTGTGGCCTAGAAGTTCTTAAAATTCGACTCCCATTCTGGCGTATCTATTCTAATTATATCTATCCAATTGGCATAATTGAAACCTCGGCTTAGGAAGATTTCGTCGGTATCGGAAAGTTAATAGTTTGTAAAATTGTGGACGATTTGTTGATTGTTGGGTGTCGGATGTCGTGAATTTATTGTTTTGTAGGTTCTGAAATTTCTTTTGCAATTTTTTGGATTTGGCAGATTTGCCTGTCTCGGTACGCCAATTTACGTGAGCCTTCGCACGGCCCAGAGAGCATGGTGGATATTGTTGCTCAGTAAGAAATTTAAACTGTAGAGTTTCTGTTCTATTTCACTCACGACGCGTTTTACGCTACTTCAGCAAATCAGTGCTGGCTCTGTTTAGTACGCCCCGTGTTCTTTTTGTATTTGTGTGATAAGATATTTTTGTAAATGTTGGTCGTAAGTTGTTATTGCCATATCTTGTTAGAAACAAAATGTCACAAAGGAGGCAGCATTTCTTCTAAGTTTTTCGTACATCTCGATGTTCTTGAAGGTCTCCTCCCCGTAGAGATGTGTAATGTTAATGCGTAGAGATTCACGGATGGAAAAACATGTCCTTTGACAGGTCCGAGAGTACATCCTTTGGCTTGTAATGATTTGTAAATTCTGCAGTCGTTTCGCCAAAATGTGATTTGGCTTTTTTGGGTGTCTGCTCATTGACTTTCGTCGGTAAACTAAGAGATTCGAGAAGGGTTGCCAATATTTACATGATTTCGGGGCCGAAGACCGCCGCACAATCTACGTTAAGACCGGCCCTCCGCCTTGCTGTCGTCTATTTATTTGTCTTGGTTGACCATTGGCACATGTTTGTCTGATCTTTTTAGCAGGTATTTCCACACAGTGGGCAAATTTGTTGCATCGTCTCTTTTGTTTAGTGTGCCAGACTTTTCAATTTCTATTGCTTCACGGATTATTCCAGTTTTCTAGTGCTTCGTATCTTATATTTGTTCGCAGTTATTAAAATTAATTTTATGTCCTGCCTCTAATTGATAATGGAAAAGGATTCTTAACGCCTAATTTATGTTCTTCAAGTCTTGCCGATATCATCCTACTCGTTTGTGCTATAAACGTCTTGATTTTGTTGTTGATCTTGTCTTTGACATTTCTCAGAGAGGATCCCATTGTTCTTAATGGTTTGTAGGCTGTAGAGACATTGTGTTTTTGGAGAAGTCTTTCTATACGGTCTGGATTTTCCTTAACCTAGGGAAGTATGACTATTGATTTGTTTCCAGATGTTATTGGCGTTTTTTGTTGGCCTCTCCGTTGATGTTCTAGAACTTTTTTAATAATGTGCGTTCTCTAACCATATTGTTTCAATGTAATTTTCTCGATTTGTTCTTGTTTGTTGGAACTATCGAAATAAAACAAAATAACCTGCTGCCTTTTTTAGACGTGCTTATCAAGAAGACTCCAGAAGGCCATCTATAGCACATATTATACAGAAAGCCCACAAACACAGACATATACCTAAATGCCGCATCACATCACCATCTGTCATAAATACAAGCAGTAGCCAAGACTCTCATTTCAAGATCCATCCACCTAACAGATAGTTCCATCAAACAAGAAGAACTTGAGAAAATTACCACGACATTGAAACAAAATGGGTACAAGACAAACACTGTTAAAAAATTCTAGAACATCAACGGAGAGGCCAACAAAAAACACCAAGAACATCTGAAAAGCGTTCAACAGTCATACTTTCTTACAATATCTCATGGGACATATGTAATCAAACCTATATAGGACAAAAAATAGGAGGATATCGGCAAGAGTTGAAGAATATAAATTAGGAGTTAAGAACAAACAAACAACGCCAGCCCTTTTCTATAATCACTTAGAGACAGGATAAAATTAATTTTAATAGCTGCAAAGAAATACCAGATACGAAGTACTACAATACTAGAATAATCCGGGAAGCAATGTAAATTGAAAAGCATGGCACAGCAACAGACAAACACGCGACAACAAAGCGAAGGGCCCGGTCGTAACGTCGACTGTGCGGCGGTACAACCTTCGGCCACGAAATCATATAAATATTGGCCAATCTTCTCGAATCCATTACTTTACCGATGAAAATCGATAAGCTAGTATCGAAAATACCAAATGAAATTTTGGCGAAACATTGCAGAATTTACAAACCACCACAAGCCAACGGATATACTCTTGGATCTGCAAAGAACATAATTTTCCATCCGTGAATCTCTAGTATTACATATACAGGGTGTTTCAAAAACATGGCCAACCTTTAATTCTTTAAATTTGAATAAAGAATCCTATATGGCAATACGAAATGTCCGCCTAATAAACTGTTAAACATTCGGTAAAATTCCATTCATGGAATAAAACCTTTTTTATTGAGGAAATAATAAAGGACATAATTATTTTTTATAGAATACGCAGCAATGTTCGGACTATAACTCTATTATTTAGATCTACTAAAAGTTCTAGTTTTTAAAAGAACAATATTGTTGTTATAAAATCATCAAAGATAGAAAGTTTATGTTTATATTTCAGACATTTGAAATAAATAGTTGGGTGTATAACTAGTGCAATTATCGACGAAACTATATTTACATATTCTGAAAGAGTTGTCTTCTAGAAAAATAAAAACCCAACATACAGTTATATCATAAGAACAAAAACAATTAGCCCAAGAACATAAAAAAATATAAAGTAAAACAACAAAAACGTGATAAAAAATAAGTTATATGTACACTTGGATGAACACAAGTAATTTATGAGTTTATTCCTAAAGTTGTTGCCACTAAGCACTTTAAAGTGTTTGGACAGTTTATTATAAAGAGCCAGCCAGTAATTTTATGTCATGGTACACTAATTACGTTACTATTTCTAGTCTTATAAGAATTAGTCTCTTCCAGTTTGACGAATAAATTAAAATTACTGTTTGAATAAATAAGACACTTAAAAAAATATATACAGAATACAGACTTACAGCTATTCATGGACTGAAGATCGAAAATCGGTCTCACTGGCCTTCTTTTGTCCAGCAAAGGCTCTACGTGACACAGTTCTACCTCCCCGTGAGATAATATTATTTGATAAGCCAAAGAATAGTAAATACTAAGCAAGCCAGACTCATTAAGTGTACTCTTCAAGGTAAGAACTGCAAAGTAGGTAGAATTAAGCCTAATTCAGACATGCTCAACGTGACTGTTGAAGTTCAGGGATCAGTCTATTATAGTTCCTAAAAATTAGCTTGAACATGAAAAGAAACATATTCATATACATAGTTTTCTCACGGCACCAAATCTTCATATCGCTACAAACTTTTTTTATGTTTCTGGAAAGCGCCTCCGGGGTATCAGCAGCTACCACCACCGTCGTATCATCGACATACATTGTAATAAATCTAATACTAATAATTCGTGGCAGGTTATTGACATATAGTAAAAAAGTAATGGTCCCAGTACTGAGCCTTGGGGAACCCCAATATTTATAGACCTAGCTTTAGAATACATGCCACCATACCTTACTGTCATCTGAGGTCCAGATAAAAAGGAATTGATCCAGTCAGACATTTCACCACATATACCCATACTATACAGCTTCGAAAGCAAAATATCTTGATGGATATTATCAAAAGCTATTGAAAGAAAAAAAACAGAGCTAAAACATATTTTCTTTGGTCAAGCATATAATATGCGTAGTTTAAGAAACGGTAGGAAGCTGTTTTAACTCACTTATTTGGTAAAAGAGAAGTATTTTCTAAGAAAGTTAAGTATTCTCTTATAAACTATTTTTAAATTTTAGAAAATACATGAGCAATCGAGATTTGGTGGTAAATTTCTATGCTACCACATTCAATTTTTTGGTGTAGTGGTATCACATTTTTAGTTCTTAGAATTGTTGTAAAAAATCAACTTAACAAGTTTTACATCTAGATCATCAGAATAGTGTTTTTTAGATTTGACGTCACTTTTATTGCTTGAGATATTGAAATATGTCCACCTTTGCACTTCCATACTTATTTTTTAATTTATTAGCCGAAATAAAACTAAAATAATTTGCAAATTCAGTTACTATACTATTAGGTACAGAAATAAGGCTGTTGTTTAGGTTTAATTTTATAATATTTACAGTTTTCCACACTTATTTTATTTTATTATTAGAATTTTCAATTTTGTTATGATTAAACGTTTCTTTACTTAACCAAATTTGCTGTCTGGATTGTTTTTTAAGGTCTTCGTATTGTATTCTCAAATTGTCGCCTCTATATGTTTTTGCAGATAATGTAGCCTATTTAATTCTTTTTTCATTTTATAAAGACTATCACTATACCAACTTCCAGACTGTTTATTCTTCTGTTACTAAAATAGCATTAGTTTTTGTTTTGTATGGGCAGCAACAGTTTAATCTATGCATAATACAACTTATATAATTAGACCATGCTTCATCCAATGAAACACTAGGGTTAATATTATCCATCCTCTCCTGCCCCTGCAACATGTTAGAAAACAACGCAATATTATTGCCAGATAAATCTTTTATGGTAGTTTTATAGTAATTCAATTTCTCTGCCTCTTTGCAAAACTCAAAAATAAGCGAATATTTATATTTTTAGTTATCACTAATATGAGGATTATGAATCCTGCAATTACATAATTTGTCTGCTATGTTCGTGGTTACACAATCGATCGTACTAACACTATACTGGCCGCTTACGACTGCAGATATGCTTGTTCGTTCATTGGTAGTAAATTTTAACAAAAACTCATCCTCAAAAATTAAATGTATGGGCGGGAATAATTGGGAACAATAAAATTGGACCTTTTGTCCCCACGAAAATTTGAATTATAACCGCTTTAGTTAATTTATTTCCTGATCCAGACAATAACCAGCTATTCCAGAAAAATTTTTATGCAGTACAACATTTTTTTAATTTTATATGCAGTACATGATATAACCCATCAACACTTGAAGAATGTTTTTTTCGGAGTTCACGGATAGACTTGGGCACTGCCAAGTCGCGGAAGGAACATTTAATCAAATAGTTTTTTACTTTAATTGTTGCTTATTATTTTTATATTATTATTTATTATTTCATTTGTTTAATTAGAATCCTTCCTCAATCCACGATTCATCTGACTTATTTATTATTTTTTATTTGGTAATAAAAGGTTTATATTCAATTTTGTTATGTTAATTCCAAAACGATTGAATTTAGATGCAACATTGTACAAAATATTTTAAATTAGCTGAAATAAGTAATAGGTATTGTTTTGTTTATTCTCAGGATCAAACGAAAATGTTAATTTTAAAACTAGTGTTGTTAGATAGAGTCTTCAAAACTAAGATAGGACAGTTTAAACCGTTTTACTCGAACTTCATCCGTTAAGATTTAACAGCCCCCCAAAATGTTAAATTTTCAGATTTCAACTGCCATTATCTCGAAACTGAAGATACGTCAAAACTTTAAATACAAAAAATTCGTAGAATTTCACCTACAATTCAAATATGCAATAATATACAGGGTGTTCTATTAAAAATTAACAAATTTCACTGCCATTTTAAAAACATTCTAGTTTGATGGTTCCTATCGACAATAGCATAGGACCAAATTTTCAAATTTTTGACTTATCTTTTGGCTATAATTAAGCCGTTCCAGAACATTTACCCCATATACATATATTCGAAATAAACATGTCAAAGACAATTCAATTCAATAATGAAACTACTTTCTGGCCTAAATAATTGTCTGTCTTGGAAGCTTGGCAGGCTGAGATGTTTTAGTTTATTTTCAGTACATGCATTCCAACCTCTACAATGCATAAGTTGGATAAAAACGAAAATTAAAGGATAATATAAAGTGTAATCTAGATATTTTGTGTAATAGTTTTTTATAAATTCGATACATTTTTTTTATAATTTACGCAATTAAAAAAATATCAGTGCAAACACCTTAATTTATCTTTTTATTCAATGGAACATTTTTTAAACGTATCACAAAATAATATTTCTCAAGTGTTTTGACCAAAAAAAGGGTACATTACATTAACATTATTTTACTTAAATTGGCGGTCAGTAAGCTAGCGGTCAAATTGCAGCAAACAATATTCAGGACAGTGTGGTCGCTATAGGTGCCCATTATCAAACTTAAGCAAATTGTATGTTGGACAGCCCTGCTCTATTTCATACCATTCACGGACTTTACTTTTTCTTGTATGGTATCAAGTGTGGTCAATCGCGCTCTGTTTTAATATGTACGTAATCTTCGAAGTATTTAATCACGCAGTTAGAAGTTGATTTCAACAAGCAGACTGGCGGTTTTTAGATACCGCCGCCAATTTATTTTTTCTAGGAATCTATTAGTGAATAAAAGTAACAATTAGTTCAAAAACTGTGAAAGTATGATTTTTTACTTAAAGTTTTATGTAATGAAAGTGTTTACATTTTTGGTTCTGTTGTATTTATAAAACGATATCTTTATGGAATATATTTTTTTACAAAATACGTATAATGAACTCGAATTTTTTTTATTTTTACAGAATTTAACCTTTTATTTAAATAAAACTCCTAGACCGTCTCGTATATTACTCGCCTACGTTTTCTGTATTTCATTTCGTTACTTCCGCTAGTACCTAATTGCGTTAACTGGAGTACACATACTTCCTGTTTTAGTTCTCAAGACGATAAATACTTGAGAATTTAGGGGCTGATGCACTTCATGTCCCACAAAAGGATTTTTTTTCAAACATAACTATATTAAATGTTTACATGACACGAATAAACTTTTAAAGACACATTTTAAACATTCTAGATATTCGTAGTACACGATAGTGTTATGGAGCCCCGTTACATTATGAAAAAAAAAATGTCGATGCCTGCCAAACAATGACTCCACAAATTATTACAGCAGCATACAATTAGGAACCTTACGACTAGATTTGAGTGTTGCATATACGAAAGTGGAACCCAATTTGAGAATGTTGTTTTAAAAAACATAAGTTGACAGTTGTGGCATAGGAAAAATGTCTACGTATTCGGTGTTTAAGTTTCGGTTTAGCTGGAATCGGCCGGAAACAAGAACTAAAGATAATATATAAATTTATAATATTTCTGAAATAAGGAGATAGAGGCCAATCGACTTGTGCTAACGTTAGGAGGGGTAAAGTACGAAAATGTTGCTTCTTGTGTCCTTTCTTGATAAACCGGAAGTGAAATTTAATAACCAAATACATAAAAATATGCCATGTAACCCTCAACAATCGGCTCCCCTTATAATATACAGGGTGAAAAAAAATTTCTGAATTCGTAGGTCTACGTCTGCATGATGATATTCGAACGAATTGAAATCCGTCAAAGATATATAATATCAAATCAAATCAAATCATTTTTTATTTCATAAGTGGATTACAAGTATTGAAATAGTCAGATTAAAGTAAAAAATAGTTAATAATTAATCAAATCACTAAAAATAAATATAAGTAAACTATAACCTACATTTAAGTTTAAAGTAAAATTCAAAGTCTAAATAAGGACAAATACTAAGACCAAGAACAACTGTAGAGATGTCAACAAAAATAGTAACAGTAAATACAAAACAAAACAAAACAATACAAGAATAATTAAAAAATTCTGACAGCTAATAGAATACAATATATCCTTATCACCCCACGTTGTGTTTCGTGGGTACTCTGTTTTGCCTAATTTAACAATATGTTATCCAAATTTTTAGTAGGGTAGTATTGTAGCTTATAAGAGGCCAGTGCGGCCACATGTATCTGAGTAAATAATCAAAAACTTATTTTTTTTAGAGGAAATTAGTAATGATGCCAAAACAGATAGATGAAATTAAAAAATGCCTTCATAATGCTACAGCCAGGCTATATCGAGATTCGGATCCTTTCAAAAATGGTCTACTTACTAAGTCCGCAGTTTTAAGAAGTGATTATGACAATGAGCTTATAGATGAAATATTTACAAGTATGAAACATATCAATTACATGTCATCAAAAATAGTGGAGAATATGTGTTATATTCTATTTACTACTAACACATTGATTCCTGAAATAATTAATAAATGTACTGAATATATTATTCATAGGAAGGGTAATATTATCGGCTTCAATGCGGAGAAAGTATTATTTTTGTTATATCAGTTAAATTACCAACCGGTGCATGAAGATGATTTCTTTGGGACTGTGATAGATATAATAATTAGGTCAGTATAATATTATTTATTTTTAAATTACAGTTTTGCTACTATTTGATTTTCGTAGGCGATTAGGGATCCTTATTCATAACATTGGTCATAGTTTAACAGATTGGCTTTGACTTTTATCGGTCCTGTCACGGGCGATATAATCAATATCAAGCATCGTAGAGCACGGATAATTCTTTGATTGGCGAACACTTGGAAAAGTCACACACTGTTGTTAGATGGGCTGCTAATAATAGGTAGAGAGGTGAAACAACGACCGTGGCGGTGGCAGTACTACCTCGTTTTCTATAAAAGTACCGCTAAGTGCATTAGGCCTGATATTTTTGTGGTCTTTCCAGATATTAAAAAACTGTTTTAAATTCACAAACATTTTTGTTCAAAATATTCAATGTTGACTATACCTAAAAACATAATATTATTCTACCTTTGTAATGGACAGTTTGATTTTTAACTTTTATTAATGGGATGGAATGCTATTTCCAAAGCTGGACCATCCTATACAGATTTTTTTGCACTAAATCACAGATTCTTGTCTGCATCCCATTGATTCTTAAACCAACCAGAAAAGCAATCTTGTTTATATTGTATTTTTATCAAGGCAAGTTAATCGAGTCTAAAGCACAGCACGTATTATTTTGTACAATAAAAATAAATAATTTCGAATTTAGTGCCTCTATACGAACTGTTTAAGGCGGCTAAGGGAGCAATTAATTTCGTTCCTATTAAAGCCGCAATCAATTTTGTTGCTACAGTTTTTTTAATTCCTGCATTGGATTCTGTGAAGTGTTCCTGAGATATATTCTGCTTTGTCAGCTTGGGAAAAAGCTTATTCAGCGGGTTTGGGGTTGAGTAATTACTGTTGCATAAAAGTGTAGAAAAGAGACTTTGAATGTGTGAACGATTTTATGATCTCAAAATCTACAGTAGATATTTTTTAAGAAAGGAGTAGTTACAAATATTCGCTTGACTAGTGCATCATCCCATCTATAAAATAATAATTACATACAAAAAAACTCTTTACAACAATAAAAATAAAATATTTACCAAAGGAACGAACAGTAAACACTCACAAAAAAAGAACAAGGTCCGAGGTTATACCAGATTAACAAATGTATTAAATAAATATTATGTGGTGGATGTTCAAGGAACACCAAAACTCGTTAGGTTCGTAATTTCGTTATTATTTTCAGCCAATTTACATTTTACACATTTTTCGTAATAGTTTAACTCCAAATTTCAGAACAATATGCCTGGAACAGAGTTGATGTAAAGAGAAAAGAAGAACATGTCCTCCATAAAAACTACCTAGAAAAATCACTAAAGAGTATTACTTATATGAAATAAGTAAATATTGATATTTAAAATTAAATGGAAGCAATCTTTCATTAAACAAATATGTCATATGTGTTGCCTATCAGTAGATTTTAGTAATTTAGGGCAAACTCAATATCTGATAAATATCTATCCCATTTTGATAAGTCATCGGTAAGTTTAGATAAAATAGAATTTAAAGATTGGTTAAATCTCTCAGCTTGTTTAATGGCACTCGGCGTACTCGTCGCTCTTAAAACATGTTCAACTACTTAATCGTGCATACATTTTTTAAACTGACCAGAAGTAAAAGTTGTTCCACGGTCTGACATTACATTAAAAGTTTGAAAGAAGTTCTTTAGGTGACGAATTCTCTCCTCAGATTTTGTAGATTTAAATCCATACAATTTTGTAGATTATATCCATACAGTGGTCTTTATCAACAGTCTGAAATGGTAGGGCAAATATCCTATAGGCAATAAAGTGAACCAATATATTTTTTTTTTACATTTGAATTAACATTTTAGAGGATGACCATGGCAACTAACATTATTTCAATTTTCTCAGGGACAAAATAAAAGTTTATTAGGTATGTCTTTTTTGTAAATCAAACCATCCCTCAATTCGAAAAACTTATCCTCAGACTCACACAATTTATGCCCAATCTTACAAATCCCTAAATCTTGATTTTGTTTAATTTTCATGGTGTGTTCAAATGAATTACCTTCCAATATAAAAATACCATGAGAGCGGCCATATGCAGTGGTGTAATCATAATTTTGAAAGAACATAGCCCAGCTAGCGTTTCTAGGATTGACATGTTGCTTATTTAAAATTAATTTAAAGCTGTCACATTCTATCACGATTTTAAATAGATTACCAAATAAATAGACATGGAATCGTTTTATTACATAAACTACTACTTTTAATTAAAAAAATATGACATTTGGACTTAGAGAATCAATGAAATAGAATACCGATGTGAAATGTACATCTTGTTTTTGAAGTAAACCATACCCGTTAACAAGATATCCTAAATACGTGATTTCAGAAAACAAAAAGAAACACTGGTCCAATCGAAATTTGAACTGATGTCGAGCTAAATTAAACACGTTCTAGATCATTAGTCGCAGTCAACAGATCATCATAGAACAGTCAAAGTGTGTTTTTCTTAATTAAAGAGTCAAAAAGCAAGTGGCTAAAGCTTTACAAACATTTTTGGGGTATTTGTAAGACCCTTAAGCATCATTAAATATTCAAATTGACCAAAACATGCTACAAATAATGTATATTAAATAGAAGATTCCTCGATTTTACATGATGGAAACAATTTTTAAAATCTAATGCAGAAAAGTACTTTTCATTTTGAAGTTGATCAATACGGTAATCAATTAATGATGTCGGCCAATGTTTTTGTAAGGCGTTTATTTATTTCACGAAAATCTACACATACCCTAGTTTTCTGAGTTTTTCCGTACTAAAACAAAGGGCGAGGTACTAGGTATAATTATTTTTTTATGTAATAATATATCTAATAATTTACATTACTCTTCTTTTTCTGAATATAAAATTCTCCTAGGAAGGAAGTAATTTACATTTTGAAGTCTCAACTACATCTGAATTCCATTTAGCAACATATTCATTAATCTAGTACATTAATGCTTCTTAAATAAAACAGGAAAAAAAATGTTTAACATTACCAATTGAATATGCTAAAGTACAGCCGGACTTATAATATTGTTTAATGTCCACAGCATATCATACCGTTAAAGTATATGAATTGTAATGTTCATTTTTTAGGCCCTAAAAGAAGTAATTTTATTGTGAAAATGTCTGATGGAAAAAATTGACTCTTTAGGTATTTTAACAACAATAAATTAATGTAAGTTAAGTTAATAAAAAAAAATAAACTCATTATATTTATACAAGGTGACGAAGTGTTTATTTATTTCACAATATCAACATCAAGAAAAATGTCAATTACAGACCCAGGGATTTAAGGCTAACACAGTAAATATATTAAATACACTATACAACTTTACATACTAACAACGGTGTTTATTGTCCTGAAGATACATATACAATAATACTAACTTATAGGTTAAGATCCGAAAAGTTTATCTGTTATTTTGTTCTTGAACTGCTTCAGCGAAATATTGTCAATGTCAATATCATTAGCATATTTATTAAATAGTGAGAGTACATTCTGTATATAGATGAGGCCTTGAAACTATTAATACGGGGAAAGTCTAAGTAAAATGTGTATCTTGATCTAGTGCTTTCTGCATTAAAATAAAATTTAATTTCTGATAAAAACTCTGGACATTCTACCTGATTCCTACTAATTTTAGACATATAAGACAACCATATTCCAATTTAGGCAACACGAGACTATCAAACAACTTACAGCACACATCCTGATGAAAGACCCTTGTAGTTCTAATGATAAAGCGCAGTATTTTATGAATTTCACTAACCTTTACAGTAATATGCTCGGTAAACATTTTTCTGATTAGAAGTTGAATTAAGAGGCAGACTATTAATAGTGTAGGTGTGTTTATGAATAATTTTATGCAGGGAAAAACACATAGATGCACATTTCCGAACATTAAAGGAAAAATCATTCTCTTCACACTAGCTGACTACCTTATTGAGATCTTCCTGCTGTATGGTGTTACAGTAGCCAGCATCCCTATCAATCAATTTTATGCAGGGAAAAACACATAGATACACACTTCCGAATATTAACGGAAAAACCATTCTCTTCACACCAGCTGACTGAGGTCTTCCTGTATGTTGTTACAGTAGCTAGCATCCCTATCAATCTCAGAAAATAGCTTAAAATCATCAACAAAGAGAAGGGTTTTGGTATATATGCATAATTTATGCATATCATTAATTCAAATAATAAAAAGTAAAGGTCCCAGCTTTGAGCCTTGTGGTACGCTTGATGTACCAGAATACGTGTTTGACCTGGAACCACCAATTTCCACAATATTCTGCCTTCCCAATAGACATGACATTATGAGCTTAATGAGAGAAGGTGTTACATATCTGTAAGAGCTTTAAGAATTACACTATGTTTAATTTTATCGAAAGCTTTTTCAAAATCTGTGGATAGACCATCGACTTGGATTTTACTGTTAAGAGCCTTATGGATGTATTAAGAGAAAATGACTTGATTTGTTAATGTCGATTTATGAGGAGCAAGCCATGCTGTTGCTCGGAACCTCCTCATATAATAATTTAAAATTGAAATGGGTCTGTAGTTTACAATTCATGTTTTACACTACCCTTGATGAGTGGAATTACTTTACTTATTTTCCAGTTATTGGGAAGTGCAGATGTTCTTAAACAAAAATGGAAAAGAAAAGACAGAGGCCTAGTCAATAGTTCACCACAACCTTTCAAGACATATCCCGGCAGTTCATCGAAACCAATAGCCCTATTAGCCTTTCATTTATTCAAAGCATTGTTTATATCATTTTCTGTTATGGCCACATCTCAAAAGTAATCATAGGGTGTGCTGGGTTGCCTAGGAAGGGGGTCCAGGGTAGAGTAGACGGTGCCAAAAAAAGAAGCTCCAGAAATACTTGGGATCTGCAATTAGGGTGGCCTGAACCCTTGAGATATAGTCATTGTATCTCAACTTAATTCTATGTTTCAACCTACGCCTAACATCCACATACCTATTAAACCAATAATTAGTTTTATTCGCTTATATTTTTTATACAATCGTTCTTTGTTCCCTATAAGTTTAATGATATCTGCATTATACAAAACCGGAAAAGACCTACCAATCTATCTAGCCAATGGAACACATTTTGTAAATATATCATTAATGATTTCATAAAAAATAGTTAAGGCACTATTAATACCTTGACAAGCAAATAGATAGTCCCAATCTTGAGTTTGCAAAAGTATTATAACAAAGCTGTAATTTTGGCGATGTCTCGATTACTTAAACGGGACACGGTGGCAATTGTATCTACTGTTGCTATAATTTTGGCGATGTCTTGACTACTTAAACGGGACACGGGGGCAATTGTAAATACTGTTGCTGTTATTTCGTTGGGTCTTTCATTTTAACTCGGGTTTGAACGACTCTCTTGTTGCCGTTTTGTCGTTCTTCGTCTTCAAAACCTCGAAAATGAGGCGACGCGCCTTTGTCCATAATAGTCCGGGAAAATCGTGAGTATCACTCCACACCAGAACCTTGGTGGATGTTCAAGATAGACAAAAACTCGTTGGATTCGTAATTTCGTTTATAGTTTAAACCAGTTTACATTTTTCATAATAGTTTAACGACAAAATTCCACAGTTAGCCCGAAACAAAGTTGACGTAACGATAAAGAAAGAACATGTCCGACATAAAAGTAACTAAACAATGTCACCAATATCAAATTGATATAATTGATTGATATTGATATTCAAAATTAAATGGAAGTAATCTTTGATTAAAGAATTCGTTGCATATCAGTAGATATTAATAAGTACTGAAAATCTGAATTGAAATTGAAAATACAAGTAAGTTAAGTTTTATGAAGTTATAATGACTACTGTAATAGTAGTGCCAACACATTAAGTTGGCTCATATAAAGAGTCGTTTTCAAATAACCAACATGTGTCATCTTGGATTATAGGAGCTTTTTTTATTGGCTACCGCTTATATCGCAATGACGGAATATCTCCAAACCCCGGCGTCGATATAACTACAAGAAAGGGAAATTACCGACTATTTAAGTTTCTTTATATATGAAATAAATAATATCCGTTGTGCAGGGGGTATAACGGATGCTCCAAGGTGTGAAGAAAATTAGAAACTGTATTAGGCATTATTATCGCGGATTACACCACTGTTCGAAAAATACTGGTTTTAAATGGAATTTTGTATTTAAAATAGAAAACTAACGAACACATATTCAGGAAATGAATTTAGGTTGTTTCTTGTAACTGAAAATGTCCATGCAGAAGAAAAAATCTTTAGAAATCGAGATTAAGGCTACTTTTTATATTTTCTTCTTCCCTGTCAAGTATCGCTATTTCCACTGTATATTATTTAATTTTGAAGGGATAAAAAAACGAAAATTAAATTAACTTGAACTTTACTGTTTGTAAAATCTAAAATATCACTGAACTTTAAATTAACAATAAATTAAATATGATTACACCACTTTAGACTGACACCAACTGAACCAACACCACCCACAATTGCCGATTTTTATACAAATAAATACCTTTTGTACTAAGGAGACATTATTTATTTATTTGTTCTCTGCGATAGGTACTTTGGTAAATCCAAATTTCAAAAAACTTTTACGGCTCGCCAAATATCTAAATTGATTGCGACTAGTAACATCTCAAACTAATTAGTAGTTAAAAAATAAAAATTGGGGTTATACATTTTAAAGATTAGTTGCTAACATGTTATCAAGAAAATCTGCTTAGATATTCCAAGAAGTTGATTCAAGTAATGCACCATGAAATAAAAAGATTCATTTCAATGACTGCATTTTCGTAATTTACTTATAATAGTCAAAGTGGCATAGTTAAAATTTGTGATTTTATAGATAAGGGTATCAAATTTAAAATTAAAAGACGGATAGCTTGGAATTAATGTGTTCTGGCAAACATAGTACTTCCCCATATATGTGTATATCAATGGTTTTTTTAACTTAAGGTTTATATGTAAAAAATATAATAAAGCTGTCATATTTTGCCGTCTTTTTAAAATATTAGTTTATTTATTAAAATTTAGCGTTTTGCACCCTTTAAAGACATAAAATTTTAATTTTGGTTTTACAGAGCTGTTCCAACCCTTAGAATAAACCTATATACAAAAAACTTTGCTTCTATGTATATGCAAAAAGAGAAAATAAATATACCCTGTTTTACCGTTTTTGTTTAAAGCTGAGGGTTAATGGTTCTTGTATTCCCCAGAGCTACCCCATATAGTGGAAAAAAGTTTTATGTACAAAGAGATAACAGACATTTGACCTATTTTACGGTTTGTTTTTTGGGGACTACTTCATATTTATAGAGCTAACCTGTATATTGGAAAAAATGTATTTATATGTAAAAAAATAGACAAAATTTGACGTGTTTCTCCATTTGTTAACTAAATGCTCTTAAAATATATATATATTTTTCTTTTTCAGGGTGCTGTTTCATTCTTCTAGGGGTACCCTATATAGTAAAAAAAATATTTTTCATATGCAAAAAATTAAAGGAAATTTGAGGTGTTTCACTGTTTTCTAAGTAAGCTAAATACTTTTGATTTTTTTCATTTCTATCCTTTTTGACTACCTTGTATACTGGACAAAAATTTATTTTATATACAAAAAATCGGTAAATTTCCTTTACCCGTAACTTCCCTCTTCATGAATATTTCCTTTTATTAGTAATAGTGAAGTGTGGCCCAATTTAGTTCAGTACATAGTCATTTAAATATATATGTATACTGTCTTTTAAAACATGTTTATTCGGCGCCATTTTGTTTCACAATATTGGATTCGTACCAATATTTTACCAGTTTGTACCTATGCCAAACAAGTCAATTGAATACAAAGTTTTTACATTGATTTTTTTAAAATTTTGTTTGGTAGCCATTTTGTTCCCCCATCTTGAATTCGTACCACAAACTTTACCAGTTTATCTTTATATCACACTTAATGCTTGCACAAAATGTGAATTAATCTATTAAGTAGTTTTTCAGGCCGACTTTTTAAATATTTTATCAGTAATGTTTTTTTTAATGTTTCACTAGGCCGTCATACTGTTTGGGTATATTGGATTTTCACCAAAATATTACCAGGTTATTCCCATATGATCTTTAATTCTTGACTAAAATTTGAGGTCAATCTGATAAGTAGTTTTTAAACTATGTCGCAAACCGATAGATAGACAGACAAACCGACAGACGGACCGATGGAATTGATAAATAATATTTTTGGGAATCTAGGGACACTAAAACATGAATATATGTAAAATCTGAGACGGTGATGTTTTTCACGATTACCAACATTTTATTAGGCCGTCATTTTGTTCCGCCTTCTTGAATTAGTTTCATAGTTCCCGCTAGTTCTTCTCTATACTACAATTAGTCATGACACACAATTTGTAGTCAATCCATTAAGTAGTTTTATCAGGCTAGATTTATTTCTAGTTTATTCCTACATAATGCTTGATTCTTGTGCAAAATTTGAGATAAATTTAATAAGTAGTTATTTAATAATAATTTTTTTAACATTTTACTAGGCCGCCATTTTGTTTTGCCATATAGGATTTTTACCATATGACTCTTAATTTTTGTCCCTTCGAGTAAGTAGTTTTTTAGCTATGCCGCGAACAGACAGACCGACGGAATTGAGAAAACATATTTTTCGGCATCTAGAGATCTAAAACCTAAAGATCTGAAAAAATCTCGGAGGGATTTTTTCGCGATTACAATACTTCTTTTTTACGAGGAAAGTAAAAAATAAAACAAACTTGACGTGTTTCGCCTTTTTTCGAAATATTTTACGCATTTGTTTTACTTCCCTCGTAAAAGAAAAGTATTGTAATCGTGAAAAAATCACCCTCCGAGATTTTTTCAGATCTTTACGTTTTAGGTCCCTAGATGCCAAAAAATATGTTTTCTCAATTCCGTTGGCCTGTCTGTCTGTTCGCGGCATGGCTTAGAAGATACTTATCCGATTGACTTTAAATTTGGTTGAAAAATTAAAAGTGATATACATTGATTGATAACATTTTGGTAAAAATCCAACATGGCGTAACGAAATGGCGGCTTGATAAAATATGAAAAAATCAGCCTAAAAAAACTAGTTAATAGATTGATTTCAAATTTTGTGTAAGAATTAACTGTGTTATAGAGAGGAATTGGCAAACTGTGGTAAAAATTCCAGGTTTTACATATCTTTACGTTTTAGCGTTCCTAGATGCCACAAAATATATTTTCTCAATTCCAATTGGCTGTCTGTCTGTCTGTCTGTCAGTTCGCGTCTTAGCTAAAAATACTTACCTGATGGACTTCAAATTTTGGTCAAAAAAGCAGGGTTATGCGGAGATGACCTGGTAATATTTTGGTAAAATCCAATATGGCGGAACAAAATGCCTAGTGAAAAGTAAAAAAATATATAAATATATATTAAAAAAAAAACAAATTATCCAATTCACCTGAAATGGTGACAAAAGCAAGTGCTACGTAGAAATAAACCTGTAATATTTAAGTACAAATCCAACATAGCAAAACAAAGTGGAGGCATAAAAAATGATTTAAAAATCAGCTTGAAAAACTACTTAAAATTTCAAATTTTGGACAAACATTAAGTGTGATTTACAGATTAACTGGGAAAATTGTGGTACGAATTCAAGACGGCGGTACCAGATGGCAGCCAAATAAAATATCTATAAAATCAGCGAAGACGAAAATCTTCTTATTCAATTGAGTTCAAAGCTTGCAGCAAAATTGAATATGATACAGGTATTAACTTGTACGAATTCAACATGACTGTCAAAATGACCGTCTTAGAAAATCAGTGTAAAAACTACTTATTCAACTTATTTTAAATCATGCCCAAAAATTAAGTGTGGCATAGGTAGAAACTGGTAAAAAATTGGTACGAATCCAATATGGTGAAACAAAATGGCACCGAATAAACATGTTTGGAAAAGACACTGTACTAAATGACTATATGCGGAACTAAATTGGGTTACACTTTACTATTCATGGAAGGAAATATTCATAACGAGGAAAGTTCAGGGTAAAGGAAATTTAGCGATTTTTTAATATATACAATCGAAAAAAATCTACCCCAATTACTTTGACAATTTTCCAATATAACAAACATTTACTCCAACTATTTATGTTTTGAATTTAACTATTATCAGTTTGTGTATTCTTAAAATATGATTTTTATACATTTTCATACCCCTTAAAAATATTGAAGATCTACGCCCCTGACTCCCAAAATCTATTCCCGGCTAGACACTTACCACAACCCTTACCTAGACTATGTTTTGTGCAAATTTGAAACGAATCGGTTATATTCACTTATATTTTTTGAAAATGTTTGCGATTCAAATATTTCCCTATGTAGCCTATATAGTGTATTAATAATACAATATATTGCCTGTTCTAGGGGAAAGTAAAAATATTATAATATAAAAAAAGAGAAAATAAAAATTGTGGTGTTTATGGCAGAACGACATAAGGAATTTCACAGCTCAATACTTGTTTGATCAACAAGACTTTACTTGAATTCTACTAATTTTGCCTTAGGCTATGCAGAATATCACAGGTTAAATTTTTCATACGTAGAAAATGTAATTTTAAATTTGAAACGAAGATCAAGTATTTTATTTTATTTATTTAATATCGTAACTCATTTTAATGAAGCGATACATATTGTGGAAAATAGTAGAATATTTTTGTCTTTCTTGAAAAATTGATTTTTTTGGAATATGGCAATTATATTAAAGTATATAAGCTATATTCAAATATGTTTGTTGTTCTCAAAATTATTTGTTTTATGCCTGTAATTTATTTTCTATTCCTTTTTACAAGCTAAACAATATAATTAAAATGTATTTATATACCTAAGTACAAAGGAACTTATAACAATTTTACCATCATTTTTTTCTTTGTAGGGACCAAGAGAGGTTGAGTGGTTTAGGGTTTTTACAAGCTGCTCTCGCATTATGTTTTTTCAATAGAATGCCGAAGAGCTTTATAAAACAAATATTCAACGTTGAATTTTTAGACAAACTCGATGTTGAATTGGCGCACTGCTATTTCAAAGTAAGTATACAGATAAGTCTATATCTTATGTTGCGTAAAGGTCTTAGCTGTGAATGTAAAAATGTTGGTAGTATTTTAGGACAAATACCCACAAAGAGTTAGATATACTTTGATGCAGTTAAATAGGGCAGTATGCCTTGGATATCCTGAATTTAGTGTACCGTGGTTTCATCAGAAATATATTGAAGAACTTCATAAAACTCGTAAGTATCAAATAATAATAATAATATTAGTGCAATCAGTATACGTTAAAAATCATATTTAAAAAGCATTCAAGTAAGGGACTTTATAGACACGTTCTTTATAGCAATCTAATTGAAAACTTGTGTATGTTTTAAGTATGCTAGAAAAATGATGACATGAATTCTATTTGTAAAAAGTCCCTTGCTTGTATGTAAAATGTGATGCTTGTTTAAAAAAACGCAAGTAACATTAAAATTGTAAAGCATTTTCTTGAAAAAAAAGGCATTACGTTTTTACTTCCTTTGTAAGAGAATCTTTTAAAAATGCGTTATAAAAACTACTTATTCGATTGACTGTGAGTGTGCATAGCGATGGACTGGTGTAAACTAGGTCGAACATAGCGACGAACTGGTAAGATTTTGATGCGAATCCAGTATGGCAATACAAAACGGCGGAGTAATAAAACTTTTAAATGATCACTATTACAAGCTACTTGCCCATTTGTTCATATCAAGTGTGATTAGAATAAACTGGTAAAATTTTTATGGGAATCCAATATGGTGGAACAAAATAGGGACCTAATAAAACATTTTAAACAATCAGTATCAACTTACGTAATGAGACCTTCCTTCGTAAGAATATATACTTAAAGAAAATAAAAAAAAAAATAATAAAAACAGAAGCAAACAAAAGGAGGGGAAAGTAATTACATTTTACTGTTTGTATATCTCAAACTGGGAGAGGTAAAGGTATTTTAAATTGTTAATTTGTATCTATTTCTTCTGGACTTAAAGATATGGATAGAGGAAGCCTATGAAGGTGGAAATCTATATCTTTGCTATCGAAATGATTCAATAATTTAGCAATGAAATACAGGTGTTGGCAGAAAATCTAGGCATAAATACTAACGATATTTCTGGGAAAGTTAAAAAGTTTCCAGAAATGCCATACTGTAATTTGCAGTATCGAGTTAATCCAGAATGAAGTGCTACTTTAAGGTGCGATTATTTCTAAATTTTGTCAGAATTTTACATTTCTGGTCATCAGATCTAATTTTTTTTTACCCGGATCGTTCCTCGGTATGAATCTTTCCTTTTATTTGAAACAGTGAAGTGTGATTCAATTTAGTTATGCATATAGTCATTTAGTAGCACATAAATATTCTCTTCATATCACATTTGATTTTTGGGCATTATTTAAAATAACTTGAATAAGTAGTTTTTACACTGATTTTTTTTTTGAGTCCGCCATTTTGTTTCATTATGTTGAATTTGTACCAGTTTATTACCCTTAATTTTTGTGCACAAATTCAAGTCAATTCAATAAGATTTATTTATGTTGATTTAAAAAAAAATATTTGGCCGCTATTTTATTCTGCCATATTGAATTCAAACCACAAGTTTACCAGTTTATATCTATATTGCACTTAATACTTGGACCAAATTTGAAATCAATCTAATAACTAATAAGTAGTTTTTTCGGGCTGATTTTTTTAAATATTTTATTAGACTGCCATTTTGTTTTGCTATCTTGGATTCGTACCATAATGTCATCAGTTTAATTCTATTTAAGACTTGATTTTTGTGGAAAATTGGATAGATTATTTTTTTAGTAATAATTTTTTAACATTTCACTAGGCCTACATTTTGTTCAATTCATTGATTACAAACATTTTATTTGGCCGCCATTTTGCTCCGCCATCTTGGATTCATACCACAATTTTACCAGTTCATTCCTAATAATTCTTGCCTAAAATTTAAAATCAATCTAATAAGTAATTTTTCAGGTTGATTTTTTAAATATTTTATTAGACCGCCATTGAGTCATGATTTTTGTGCAAAATTTGAGGTAAATTGGATAATTAGTTTTTTGGTAATAATTTTTTTAACTTTTCACTAGGCCGCCATTCTGTTCGGCAATATTGAATTTTTATCAAAATGTTACCAGGTCATTCCCAAACGACCCTTATTTTTTTATCAAAATCGGTCCAGATGAGTTGATTTTTAGCCAGGCCGCGAACAGACAGACAAACTGACATGTTTTTCGGCATCTGGGGACCCTAAAACGTGAGGATTTGGAAAAATCTCGGAGGGTAATTTTTTCATGATTACAATGCTGCTCTTTTACGAGGAAAGTAATAGTCGTTACTTCTTACACAATTGACGTTTAACCTTCAAATGGCGAAACATCGAATCAGCAATATCCTTCGAACATTGAACTAGACAGAATTAGCATCAGCCACCGACTATGGACATTTTACTTGTGTCCACCTAAATTTGTTATTGTTTTGAAATTTTTCTGCTACAGCCACGTAATATCGTCACATATGTAACAGATCGGAGATAGAAAGTTTACGGGCAAAACAGTCAGGAAGTGAAAACCATTTTCTGTTGGTTTAGCCATACATTTTCTATCCCTGTTTTTTCGTTTCCTGATATTGTCTATTTTATACAGAATCTTCTCTATCGCCTGTTATAAATAGTAATATATTATGATTTGTCTCAACACGACAATGTCGGATTATGGTGCTAAAAATAGGCTTTGGTGGGAATAGATAGATGATTCATTAATCCGCCTACGTTCATCAACGTTGTCAGACCCATTACTGATTTTCTAATACAAATATACGTTTATTTTGGCGGAGTATAAACAAGGTTTGTTAAATTCTTGGTGTGAAGCCTGTTAGCGCAGTGTAGCCTACTTAAGTTTCATTGCAGATAATGTGTATGTAATCGAATCCTGGTTCGAGCCATAACTTTTTTTTTTTTATAAAACTTAATTTAAGATAATATAAGAACGGGTGAAGTGCAGGCGCAGGTAAAAATTGCGCTGCAGTCGAAATTTTTTAGGGTGCCACGCTCAAAATGGCTATTTTTTAACCTTTTTATTATGTTAATTATCCATAGCTTTGGAGCGTTTTTTAATATTTAGGGGAAATAATATGAATTTATAAGATTTTAAATATATTTTTTTGGTCTTAAAAAACGGTATGTACCTATATCTTAAAGTTAATTTCGATTCGATTCGATCGATGCAAAATTGCTTCCGCCTCCGATGATCCGAGCGCACTAATTTACATTAGTTCTATAACAAGCGAACAAGCCCCTGCAGCAGTAATTTATGCCGCAGCCATCTCCATTTGGCTTACGGATATTCACCACTGCGTTACCATAGCAACTGCCGTAAACAAATCTAAGCGCGAAAGCCGGCGTGCGGGGGAAGTCTGATACGGAATTTGTTACTATCTCAACGGGTCGCTCATATGAAAAGGTGCTCAGTGCGTTACTTTTTTAAGTCATTATTTTTTGAGTATATAACGCACTAGTTTTGATAGAAAATAATGGTATAATTAAGTAAATAATGTGAATTTATATAAAACATACTGCATTTTTATAATAAAAATATAGATTATAAAATGCTTAATATTTTAAAAAAGTTTTTATTTTTAAATAAATTGATTGGAAAATGTAACTGAAGCGGCGCTTTACCCGCGTCCCCTGCCGAGCCGCCACTGATAATTTTGTATGTAGTTGTAAAAATCGGATTGCTTCTTGATTAACACGGGTTTCGCCTTTTTACTTCCCTCGTAAGAGTATGTATATTGTGTATAAATACTAGCAGGATAAAGCTAAAAAAAATTAAAAACTTTGTCTTTTTGCGTTTCTATTAAATAATGTAATAAGCCTTTAAAACCAGAATATTATAACTATGACACAGGACATTTTCTTTAACTACCAACAAAATGAAAATATGTTATAGATTGAATATTATAGTAACAAAATATTTTTTAACATAAATCATAACAAATAGTTAAAATTCCAGTTGTTTAATTTGGTATTGGGAGTTTCATTAAAAACGGACGTTTTCTTTTTTTTCCTTAATAAGGTTGAAAATTTAATTTCCACTAATGTTCTATAAGGTGTTACGAAAAAAAACATAAAATAACAGTTTATATTTTTAATAGTTACCCTGGTAGTTGCATATTCCGTAGTTATAGACAACTCAAAACAATATGTAAAGGGATTTAATTGGACATTTCTATCTGAATTTTTTATTTTGTTTACAATAATTAAATAAAATGGGATTAGTATATGTTTTACTAAGTGACTATGTGAGGAACTCAATCGGGTCATACTTCACTATTCGTAATAAAAGGAAATATAATGAGGGAAGTTCTGGGTAAAGGATATTTACCGACTTTTATTTAAGGTGATGTAAAAAATCTATACTGTTAGGGGATCCGTCCCATTAGGTGAGTCTATGTTAGTCGATAAACACCATCATTACAGACATAATTTTTATTGGTACTGATTTTTATAGAAATCTTTTATAATTATGAATGTATTTTGATTATTCCAGAGTTTATTCAATTTAGTTTCTTAGCTTGAGGGATTAATCTGTTCATCTACTAATTAAAATATGGCTATTACTTCCTTCGTAAAATGTAATCTTGTAAAAATCACCCTTCCAGGTTTTTATAGATTTTGGTGCCCTAGATGCCAAAAAACATGTTTTTTCAATTTCGTCGGTCTGTCTGTACGTGGCACAGCTCAAAAACTACTTACCCAATTGACTTTATGACTAAATTGTGGTCATAAAGCAAGGATCATAAGAGGACGAAATGGTTACAATTTGATAAAACTCCAATATGGCAGAACAAAATGGCGGCCTAGTGAAATGTTCAAAAAACTACTAGTAAAAAAACTACTTATACAATTTACCTGAAATTTTGCACAAGAATCAAGTATTTCGTAGAAATCAACTGTTAAAATTTTGGTATGAATGCAAGATGTCGAAATAAAATGGCGGTCTAGTGAAATGTTAAAAAAATTATTACTAAAAAACTACTTATCCGATTCCTCTGAAATTTTGCCTAAAAATCAAGAAACCAGCTGGTAAAATTTTGGTATGAATTCACGATTGCGCAACAAAATGGCGGTTTAATGAAATATTAAAAAATCAGCCTTAAAAATAGTACTTGTTAAATAGAGTTAAAACTTTAAGAATTAAGAGTGATAGAGAGATGAACTTGGAAAAATTTTGATACGAATTCAAGATGGAGAACAAAATGGCTGCCTACTAAAATATTTGTAATTTTGAAAAAAATCCTCGTCCAATGTTTTACAGAGCTTCAATATTTAGCGCTTTTAGATGCCCAAAAACATGTTTTCTTAATTCCGTCGGTCGGTCAGCTTGCGGCATAGCTAAAAACTACTTACCCTATTGACTTCAAATTTTGGTCATAAATAAAGTTTTTATGGGGAAGACGCGATAACATTTTGGTAAATATCCAATATGGCGGAAGAAAATGGCGATCGGATGGAATGTTAAAAACATTATTACTAAAAAATTACCTTAAATTTTGCACAAAAATCAAATGTTACGTAGAAATGAACTAGTAGTATTTTGGTATGAATTCAAGATGGCGGTCTAATAAAATATTTAAAAAATCAGCTTAAAAAACTACTTATTAGATTAATTTCAAATTTTGTGCTAGCATTAAATGTGATATAGAGACTAGTAAACTGGTAAAATTGTGGTATGAATTCAAAATGGCGGTATTAAAAAAATCATTGTAAAAACTACTTATTCAATTTATTTTAAATTATGTCCAAAAATGTATGCATTGTAAGAAACTGGTACAATATTGCTACGAATCCAATATGGATAATGGAACAAAATCGTACCCAAAAAAATGTTTGAAAAGACAGTATATTTATATGTGTTACTAAATGACTTGTTTGCGGGACTAAATTGGATCAAACTTCAGTATTCCTAATAAAGAGGAAAAATTCATAACGAGGGAAGTTCCGGGTGCAGCAACTTTAGCGATTTTTTAATGTTTTATTGTCGTAGTTTTTATATAATAAATGTTTTATTTCTTAATCTAATTTAGACTTATGGCCTGTCCTAATAAAATTTAAACTTTTAAAAAATCAATAAATTGTCTTTACCCAGGACTTCTCACCTTGCTTAGGCAAAGAGAAGTATCACACATTTTAGTCTCATGGGTAGTTATTTAGTAAATTAGTCATATAAAAATTAGGTTATCTTCCACTTTTCTTGATTAAAGCAACGACTTATAGCGAGGAAATTTGCGGGTGGTCAATTAACCGATATTTTCAGCGATAAACCGGCTATTCTGTTGCGTCAAACTGTGTCCGATGCTTTTTTTTAATCTAAATAAAATCTGAATACCTCAAATTTATTACCCATTTAAATCGAACTTATCCCAACTTTATGACTCAAATAAATCTTGATTAGTCCAACTATGTAACATTTTTAAAGGTAAAAATATTTATGTAACCTACCCAACTAACCTCCTTGAAATTCCCCGTAAACCAACAATAGCCAAATCGAGTCTGACCCCACACCCACCCCCCCTCGTGACGTCATTTTTACGTACGCCCTGACTATTCATTATCTTTAAATTAAAAATTCTCTTAACTCAACTAGACTCGCCATTATCATAAACGCAGGTATTCACTCTCCGACATTGATTTAAATCCACTGTGGCTGTCGTCAATAATATGCAACCTTTAAATCGGTAAATATACATAAAGAACACCCACTACCGAAAGGGTCAGTCACCTGCTGAGACGCTCGCCGTTGAGACTGACTTAATTATTATCTTCTACCCCTCCACAAAAGGATGACAGAAACCAGTTTGGAAATAAGTTTAAAGTTTGAATAGGTTGATTTATTACAGAATACAGGTGTGCCTTTATATATGTGTCTTCAGATACCGTATTACCGTATGTTTGGAAATAAGTACCCGAATAGGTCATCGATATTTATATTAAACAACAGCCGGCCTACAGATGCTTTATTGTAGTTTTATTTTCTTTTTAAAACTAAGTTTCATCGCTTACGAAGCATATAAAGGGTCTTTGTACTTAATTACCTTAATTAAATAAAACACATTTAATTGAAGTCTTTGTTCATATTTATTTTTCAAATGTTATATTCAAACTTAGATCTATATATTTATTGTATATATTTATACTTTAAACATGTTTTCATATAATTTCTTACTCATATTAATAAAGAAATGTGTTTTGTATTATATTTTTTTTATACATTTTATACATCATATACAATTTCGAGTTATATCTAAATCTAAGATAAATACATTTTGCGTCCATTGCGTTCTCCAGTCTCATTATGTTATACTTAGTATACTTTTTACAACGGTTAAGCTATATTTATTGCCTATGTTTCTACTTTAAACATGTTTTTACGTCATTTCTTATCCGCATTAATAAAGAAATGTTTTGTGTATTATATTCACATATATTTAACACATCGTTTAGTGATAAAAATCTCGAGTTATATCTAGACCTAAGATAAAATTTATATTATCAGAAAATTTTATATGCGAGTTTTGAGATAAGGCAGCTGAATATATGATAAATACTACTGATCGTAAGTTTCATAACAAGCTTTAAACACATGGATCCCTTACCTTCGAGTTTCAGACTGCGGTAAAAATAAACCTGGTAAAAGATGGTTTAGAAATAGATAGGAAACAGTGTAGCCATATATTGAATTATAGTTATCGGAAGATTTTATAGGTGAGTATTGAGATAAAAGCTGCACTCTTCGAAACCCCGATAATTCAAAAATCCTTCAAAAAATCTCGAAAAAGTTTGTTCCCGGGCAATATCGGAGCACGGAAGGTTACTTGAAAAAAATAAAAAGGGGTAACTTTGAAGGTATTTTGCGGACTCGAAACCCTAACTACTTTGTCAAGGTAAAAAGGGCGTTCGGTGGAAAATATAAAGGAGATTTAAAATCAATATAGTATGTCAAATGCCGAGAAAGCGGTCGAAATACAAAAAAGCTAAGAAAAATTTGTTTCTGTCTTTTCAATTTTTACATATTTGACTCTTTTTTTTTTGAGAATAATAACGAGGAGTGGAAATTGTTTATGAGAACTCAAAGTTCCCCCGAGGGATTGAATAACCACAAAATTACTCCCCAGTTTATACAAGGCCAGCCATTTAGAAATAAAATTACAATTTTTTTACATATATTTCACTATGGTTTTACGTTTGGTCCTATAGAATATGAACAGTTGATCTTAGGCAAATCAAGTAAATACACAAAGAAACGTCTTTATTTTGGGACTTGTGTGAAAATCAGCTCCATCAAGATTAGGGATGAATTTTGTAAAATTTTTGAATTGCAGCGTGCACGAATTCTGCTTGCCATTCTTTGGTCTTTCGTAAAGTCATATCGGTACCTCCTGGGATAAAAACGATTAAATATATAAAAAATCTCATCTTTTTGCTACAAGATCTAGTTTTTTAATATCGATTTTTTAGACACATTTAATATTAATACACAAATGTTACCATGTTTATTGAATTCATTTGGTATGGTGGTTAATAAACCACACGAATAACCGCCCATTCATCTACTATTATTGATTATGTGTGCCCAAATTTTGAAAAAAATAATATTTTTTGCGAGGTGATGAATGCAAGTATTTAAGACCACGAAGCCATATCATGTACATTTAAAATGAAAACAACTAAAAAGAATGAGAAGATTTAGAAAAAAGGGTAGATTGTACACCAAACAGAATTATGCTAAATTGTCGCAATTATGCAGCAGGTGAGATTGGCGCTTTGGTTTGGTCTCGCCCAATCATGGGTTACGAAAGGAATTCGAACTTCTGAAAATATATGTTCCCTGCACCACATTAGAAAGTTTAATTGCCATAATCATTTTGTTATTTCGTTCTTTAATAAATATAGAAACGTTTATAGAAGTGAAGTGTTGGCTCGCTAAACATTCATATTACAGAGATCGGATTGAAAATTCCAGTAATATCCAGTGGAAATCTTGGAAGATTGAGAATGAATTATAGCAATGTTCCAAAAATCATAGATACTGAATTATCAAGCAATGAATTAAATAATTTTTACTGCTCTATTGCATACAATTTGTCCAGCAAAATCAATCAACATTTTTTTTGGAAATCCTAGTGTAATAGAGTTTTCTTTTTACTCCAACAGACATGTAAGAGTTGAAGAGTATTTTTGCAGAAATCAAGAATAATAAAGCAGCAGGATGGGATGAAATTTCGATTAAATTATTTCTGATGTTAACTGAATCAGTTTTGCAAGTATTGGTGGAAGTTGTTAGTGAGTTATTAATTAATTTTGCTATGGAACTTTTTCTTCGTGCTTAAAAATTGCTACCATTTTGCCAGTGTTCAAGGGCTGTGATACTGAGAGCCCATCAAATTACAGACGGTTAGCATTGCTCTCCACTCTGTATAAGATCATCGAAAAAATCGTTAAGAAGAGAGTAATTTCCTACCAACCAGAAATAGCATTTTTAGTTCAGAGCAGTTTGGCTTCCAGTCTTCAAAGGGAACATCTGACGCGGTTTTTGTCTTTTCGGGGACGTATCTGGGACTAAATGATGGTGGGGCCGCTGCAGCGGTGTTCTGTGATTTGTCAAAAGCATTTGACTGCGTCAATCACGGGATACTACTGTGGAAGCTTCAATTCTACGGTTTCAGAGGGACAACACTCGAGTGGTTTGTGACATATCTTTCTGTTAGAGTTCAGAGTGTCTCGTTCAATAAAATGGCATCCGAACCCGTGGAAATGAGTTATGGTGTTCCTCATGGATCAGTTCTGGGCCCCATTTGATTTCTAATTTATATAAATGATTTGACAACTTTAAGTATTAGTTGACATTGTGGTTAGTAATTTGTCGAAGAACAAATTTTTGGGTATTTATATACGTAGATAGTAGAAGAAGAAAGATAGAAGTTAGCCTCAAATTGTTTTACCCTTCGCATTTTAACTAGGGAATTAGATTCATGTGTTGTGAGAAATAACTACTTTACATTAATAGAGTCCCATCTTAAATATGGAGTATATTTTTGGCAAGTGTGTACAAGGCAACTTTTTAATGGTGTTTTTATTTCACAAAAGAGATCCATGAGGTAAATGTATAAAGTAGGGTTAAGGGATTCATGGAAACCGTTCTTCATTTTAAATAAAATCCTTACTTTGCAATTCTTATTCATTCTCGAGTTAGTATGCCTCATACATAAAAAGTATAAAAATACTATAATTGAAGAACTAAATTACAGAACTCGACGAACATATACTGTTGCGATACGTATACCATCTACTACTTTGGTAAGGAATTCCATTATATTTAACAGCAGAAAGCTGTTTAATCATCTTCCATTAATTATAAAGGTTACTGAGTCAGAAAGAATATTCAGAAAGGAAGTTAAAAAACTGCTTTTTGTGAAAGCATATTATTACGTCTCTGAATTTTTCAGTGACATATTTTAGAATTTTGAGTTGTATCTCTGGTATTGGTGTGTTGCTGTCTGCCTCTCCACTCGGTAGTAAGCCATTAATAAGTCTGTTTTTGTTTGTCTAAATACTTTTGTTTACTTTTAATTTACTTATGAGTTTGAAGTATTTTAATTTTATTGTACAGTTTTTATTTTATTTATCTTTTTTATATTCTTGACTTAGATGAAGACGATTGACTTTTCTATTAGTGAATTTTCACTGTGTATGTATGACAGCTTTCAGTTTTATTTATATATTTTTTGTCAAGTAGGTAAATATTTTTATGTTATATATTATATATTTTTATTCTTTTGTAATCATTTTCTTTTAGATTTGTCAATAAGTTTAACTTTAGACAACAAAACCTTTTTTTAGTATGAGTTCTGAAATAAACTTCGTTATAATACAAAACAATAAATACATGAATGTTGTGGAGATTTAAAGGTATGTATATTTATGTTTTAATTATTAAGGGATTTCTCCGTTTAGTTACTAAAAAGCAAAGTTTAGTTCTTCCAATATGTTTAGTAACCGCTGGCAAAGTAGGTTAGGAATAATTCACTGGTTTACAGTTATTTTGTGACTGTGGTGTAAAAGGAAATTGTTTGTTAATTTTTGGTCCCTAAATAGTTATTGAGTTATGATTTTTTTCAGAAAAAAATTAAGTATTGTAATCACATTATTTTGAAAATTAATGTTTGTTGGAATTACACGTTGTTTAACGCTTGCGCGTTGCTTAGTCGTATAGGGAGGGACGTACCCTTAGCCTTGCTCTCTTTGCGATGTTAGATAATAGTTATAATTGCGGTATTTAAAGTCAACTATACTGTCATAACATACCGGGACGCGACGTTGCCAAATTTACGTTTTCCCTAAATTAGAGAAATTGTGCACAATCTGGTAACACCGCATGGGGGCGTTTGAGGATGACCTCCATCTACAAGGTCTCAGCTCTCTAGGGCTGTAATTCCATATTTCACCGTAGTCGTCGACGGGTCAGCTACGTATCGAAAGGCCCCTGTATACAGTAATTATGCCGTCGCTTCTAGTACTCTCGATACCCGATGTTTCTAGTAAATACCAGAGGCACGAATAGTGATCAGTATTAGATAGACAAACAAAGTGCGGAGAACAAGCCAATAGACCAGCCTTGTATTAATGTTTCCTTTGTGTTGAGTAAAGTTAGTTGGCGCCTATAGTATCACCTCTGTGAACCGACATACAACAAAAATGTCTAAAGTACAGAAACGTGGCTATGTTAACCACCCGGATAGTTTTTGCTATACATGTTGTCAGTTTACTCCTAAATGTCAGAAAAGGACAAGTAACAAAATTACATAAGCACCTTATAAGTATGTTGGAAGTTTTTTTGGCGATCAAGATCGGGACTGGGCTTCTCACAAACCTGTGCAGAAGAGTAAGTGGTTAAATGGTAATCGTTCTTCTATGCCCTTTGCAGTTCCAATATCCGGATATTTCCTCAGCAATAAAACCGGTTCTTCATGGAGAAGGTTTACCAGTTTCATGGCCCCGGAAAATTGATAGGAATATTTAGAAATGTATGATGATAAGGCAGAACACGATAGTGTGTCAGAAATGAACAGGCAGTACTCCATTTAATCGAACAAGCTGAATTAAATGATCTAGTTCTCACTTCCACTTGTCCAAAGAGCATGCTGAACTATTGGGTTCAAGATTACAACAATGGAATTTACTAGCCATTGGAACCAAAGTTACAATATTTAGGAACCGTAACCAGGAGCTATTGTCGCTTTTTCCTATTCAGAATAAAATGTGTGTTTGTGTTAATCCAAATAATTTTACACACGGGGTAAGATAACATTTAACATGGATTTTTTTTACTGCAGTGTATTAGAAACTAAATATTTTGATCAAAACTTATGTGGTATACATTGATAATAAGTACAGAAAGGATTTGTTTAAGGCTTTTTGAATTAAGAGCTGCAAACTGTTGTCTTAGTGTACATTTTTGACTGTTAAAAATACAGATTTAGGATTTTCCATTAAGACCATTAACCTATCATATTTTACTTTCCCGTATAACAGCCCATATATTGTATTATTAATATAATTAATTAGGGGTAGTATTGTAATTTCGAAAAATTAGAGGCCTTAGAAAATGAAAAACATATTTTGTAGAAAAAAAAATTGCCTGCATGGATGCCTATGTGAACATAAAATTCGCGCGAACGATAACTTGAGAACAGGCAAACCAATATTATAACAATAATCGTTTGGAAAACATTACTTTATCAGACGAAAATCAAATATTGCAAATTATTAAAAAAATTAATTCTAAGGCTATTGGTGTGGATAAGATTAACATAACAATGATTCATTTTTGTTGCCCTTTTATTGTACCTTTTATTACACATATAATTAACGAATGTATTTTGTCATCATACTTTCCATTTTTATGGAAGAAAGCTCAGGTTATCCCCTTGCCGAAAATAAACAACCCCTCTGAGTTTAATCACCTAAGATCAATCAGCATACTGCCGACGTTATCTAAAATACTTGAAAAAGTTATGAACCATCAAATGAGAACTTTTCTTAACCGTTATCAAATTTTACCAGTAACTCAGTCCGGTTTTAGGGCCAATCATAGTTGTGAGAGTGCCTTGGCACACATAACTGATGATATTCATAGAGCCGCCGATGATAACAAAATTACAGCACTCGTTTCTCTCGATTTTAGTAAAGCGTTCGATATGCTTAACCACAAAATTCTATACGCTATTTTGCACTTTATAGGTTTTGGCACGAAGGCTTCTAACTCCATTCAATCTTTCTTATCTGATCGAAATCAACAAGTTGTTTATGACATGCAATATTCAAATTTTTTAAGTATAAGTATAGGAGTACCACAGGGTAGTATTTTGGGTCCATTGTTATATACAATTTATACTTCTAACTTTTATAAATCTATTAAATACTGTAAATCGCATTTCTATGCGGATGATACCCAATTATACCTTTCTTTCTCAGAGAATCAAACGGTTGAAGCCCAACAACTAATAAATTCAAATATGGCTGACTTTTTTAACGTAGCATCAAATCATTTACTTACACTCAATACTAATAAATCGTCGATAATCTTATTCGGTAATCAAACCCAAGTAACATATGCTAAGAACAACATTGAGGTCAAAATTAACAATGTAAGCATACCCGCTGTGACTACCTGTAAGACTTTGGGGCTTACTTTGGATTCAAAACTCCGTTTTAAAGAGCATGTTACCTCTAAATTGCGTGCAGCGTACAGTAATTTAAAGCTTATTTATGGCCAGAGGTACTGTCTGTCCAGAGAGAGCAAAAAACTTTTATGCGATTCTCTCGTATTATCTCACTTTAGTCACTGTTCGACTGTCTTTTATCCCTGTCTGGACGCCTCCGATCGAAACAGAATACAGAAGGTGCAGAATTCGTGCTTGAGATTAATATATGGGGTTAAAAGGAGAAATCATATTACTCCATTTTTAGAACAATCAAGATGGCTCAATATGTTTAATAGGTACCGTTTGCATATGTATAATTTTACATTTAAGATCCTTAAGTTTAAACAGCCGAATTATTTATTTGAGAAAGTATCCTTTAGACACGATATTCATAAAATCAACTTACGTAGAAAACATTTATTAACAGTACCACAACATAGAAAAGAGATGTTTAAGAGGTCATTTTCGTACAATTTATCTAAATTTATTAATTCAATAGAGAATATAGATTTGAATTTTTCTACGTGTAAATTTAAAAAAGTAATGAAAGAACGTCTCCTTCGACTCCAATAGTACTGTTTTTTATGCTTGTGATCGTGTCTGCTCCCCCACCAACGACTTAAGCCGCCTGATAATTTAAAAATTGTTGCTGGTTTTTGATTCATTTTTGTATTTACAAAGCTTCGCATGTGCCTTTCATTCAGTAGAAATAAATGAAATATCTCAACTTAGATTTAGGTTAGTTTTGATTTAAGTTAGTTAGGGCTTGAACAGTGTCTGGCCAATGCGGTTGGATGTCTGAGTACCATAAGGCCCATTGTTCAACTAGTGTATTTTCAATTAAATCTATAT